>CAJQZP010001217.1:4272500-4810000 GCA_907164705.1 Parnassius apollo
TAACAAAAATATAACAGCATGAAGCTGCCATTTTTCAGTACAGTTAAATCATTCCCCGGTCGAAACAACCTATTCGTGCTACAACCATCATAATATTTAATAATTTTAATAGGTTTGGTCACGTAGAAAGAATGAATGAGGAAAGAGTAACAAAGCAAATTTATATGGCAGATGTGAACGGCAGAGTCGGAAGGGACGCCCTAGAAAAAAGTTTATCGACCAAATTGGCGATATTTTGAAAATGGGCCACGTTAAAAGTACCCTTAACCGACGAGCATGTATGCGTAGATATATGGATGTAAAGGAGGCGAAAGAGGTATGTCAGGATCGTGTCAAATGGAAGTCCGTAGTCTCTGCCTACCCCTCTGGGTAACAGGCCTGAGTGTTTATGATTATGAACCATCATAATATACGAGTAGCTGCAGATGGCTCTACCACGCTTAAAACTTCCAACAAAAATATCTGCATGGCATAACAACCTAATTCAGTAAATAGCAATAATGTTCAATTTTTAAACATAGAACTAGTTTGTTATTTTTTCCGTTTTCGATTACTTAACCCATGTAAAAGTTTTGTTATAAAGTTGTGTCATCACGCGACCCTTCTTTTATATTATATTTTTTCAACAACATAACTACACAAACTACAGGTGTACATAGAAATATTGGAATAAGATTCAACTTGTATAAATATAAATCTAAGTTTTATAAATATTATAGAAGTAATTGTCATGGCTGAAAATAAAACGTCAAAGCTTAATAACGGAAAACCGAATAGTCAGCCTCCCTAAATCCATTCAAATAACAAACAAAAGCGCCATAACTCTCTTAATATAGCAGACTTTAATTTTAAAACATAATATCTCAACCACGTGACATTGAGAAGCGTGCGACATAAGTGCGTCGTGTTAGAAGAATAATCTTGAAAACGTGGTGCGTTTGATTTTATTGAATCTTATGGCTGCCAAAACAAAAGTTATTTTAAAGTTATAATTAAGTTAAAAAATTAGAGCATTGAGTTTATTTATTTTAAGATAGATATTAAATAGATTCTTTAGTTATTTAAATTTCCTTTTACATAGTTATACTACAATTGATAAAATCAAAAGTAATATACAACCAACTTCAATAGAAATAATATGAGTACATCATCAATGATGGCCAAGTCAATTTAATTTGAATTAATAGGATAACTCAAAAACTATTAGCCAGATCTTGATTCAATTAATATGGGACCATATGAAAACCACCCGATTTCTAAAAAAATTAGTTGACTCTACAGGGCGTCCCTAGAACTTTCCGCTAATTTCAATATCAAAGCGCTCCAAATACCAATTACGTAGTAATATTTGAAAACAACTTTTTTTTTTCAAAATTAAATATTCACGAACCAATCAACCGATTTTGATGTGATTTACGGCGACTGACGCCACTTTTTCAAATTCATAAAGGAGCGTATTACAAAAATATTGAATTCATGGAAAGTTTTCAAGTTATTTTGATAAAACACATTTTTGAGATTTCTTTCGTCAACATCTTCAATCATTTTCGATTTTCGTCATCGACGTCGTTTTTGTGAGCAGGAGAGCTGAATGTATTAAACAATTAATCAAAACAAGAATATCGGAGGAATTCCAAGAAAACTACATTTTGAAAATTAAAAATACTCGAATTTTCGAGGTTTTCCCAGAATCAACCGTTTATTTATTCGGTCTAAATACAGAAAAAATATAAGTTTAGAAAGGCTCTTTCAGATAACGGAAAACAGCTTTTCTATCGGACACTCCGTTACAAAGTCACACGTACACGCACACAAACACGCGCGCGGACACGCACAGGCACACGCAAACAACACACACACACACACACACACACACACACACACACACACACACACACACACACACACACACACGCGCACACACACGCACACGCTCGTACACACACATACACAAAATCGCGCGTGTACGCACGCACGCACGCACGCACGCATGTTTAATAGAGGTGAGTTAGAAACATTTGTTTGTTCATTCAGCAATGCAACGTTACCATTTTTTTAAATCTCTTACTGTTCCAGCACACACAGTCGCAGCACTTTCTTACAGGTATATATAATTTTAACGGAGTAGTCGTTGGCTAGGCTGTGTACAGTTTCCTACAGAATTTTAGCAAAATGAGGTTTATCGGGATTGCATTTTCTGTACGCGGCTAAATGCCCTTTATAACGTGTCCCGAAGTTGCGACCAGTCTAACCCACGTAAACGGCGTGGCATTCGTCACAAACAAGTTTGTAAATACCCGACTTTTGACTAATATCCAACTTATCTTTATTATTACAGATATTTCTAAGAGAATTGTTTGTTTTGAATGCCACGTTAAGCTGGAAATTAATGCCATTACATGTTTTCCAAAGGGGGATGCCCACTGTTCATAGACACTTCGGCCATGGGTGCCCACATATAAAAGCATATGGAAATGATAATATGCAATTAAAATAATGAAATGGTTAAGGAATTGGTTTAAAAAAAGTCGGGATTTTTATGATATAAAGCTTTTTATTTTCACAAATACAGCTTTTTAACGACTACTTTTACCAATTTTATTGCTTTTAATTTCTTTAACTTTTAATTCCCGACGCGTGATTTTTATTTTGGAGGCCTATGCCAAAAGGCACACCGAACAGAGGGACTTACTTTAACTAGTATTACAATAGGAACTCAAACACAAATATTATGTAACCCCAAAGTTCGGAAATAAATGGCTATATTATTATTATACTATTATTATTAATTCCTGAAGTTTCAGGTGCTTTATAGCACCCATGGTCACGGGGTACTGAGGTGACTGCCATCCCAATGTCAGTATTGGGACATGGAGTACCTTCAGCTTTTTATTATTATTTTTATAGTCCAATCTACGCAGATTGAACTTACTCTATCTTTAAGTCTTGCAGTGGTATGCTTGGGGTTTGTTTTAATTTTATTAATTATAGTGTCCCAAGCAGGTGGCAGTACCCAACCGCCTTCTCTACTGAAATTAGGATGTTTTTTAATTTCAGTAGCCTCACATATCATCCTTGGTAGGAATTAATGTTCTTTAACGAGGATTTGTGGTCTATCAAATCTGATGTATGTCTATCTGGTTGGGGTGACACCCTTGACATACGGTAGTACAGCAGGCACACGCTCAACTGCGTACGCTTCACTCGGTCACTGTGACGAAGACGTGGGACCCGAAGCTTGATTTTGTGTGGAACCTGCTTGACGTGCTGAAGCTCCGCGGCCAGGTGCTTGTTCTCACAGATCCCATATGCTCTCTGTAACAAAGATTTGCTCATGGTAATTAACTGTGAAGGATTATGGTGAGATTCACCGCTTAAATATCAGTTTGTATGGGTCTTTTTTCTATACACAGTGTGACCTATGATGTTGTTAGGATTTTGGATAACAAAAACATCTAGGAAAGCTAAGAAATTATTTGCCTCAGATATAATATCATAATTACTGAATAGAATTTGGCACAGAGAGTGGTAACGATGGATAAAATTCATAGGAACAACATCCTGATTTAATATTTCTTGGGCCATATTCATGAGCCGCTCTAATTTGTTTCTTGGTACTTGCAATAATGCCTATATGCATTCATCACTATCTCCTGTTCTTACTTTCATCAAATATACAGCAAGTGCAAAGCATCCACTATGTTTACTTGACATTTTGGGCACTTCAGACAGAATTTATTGGCATTGTGCCTTTGATAAGCGTAGATAATAATGTACAGTATATTCGGGCATATTGTAAATATTTTCAAAGTCTATATGATGGTAAATATTATCTTACAATAATGTAGAAAAATCTATAATTTGTGCTACACTAAATGTTTTAATATGGTTATATATTAATTCTAAAAGTAAATACCAAGAGTTACTATTTAAATGGTAGTTACTGATTCTACATTCTGGAGGTACATAGTAATTGTATTCACAAAAATACATACCCGCAATGCTGATGGAACAGTGAGTTGATTGAAATTGTTACAACCAGGAAAAAACATTGATTTTGTGTGAGTGGTGCTCTTACAAAATTAGGCAGCAATATATTGTATGATGTATGATCTAAGCTTTGTTGTTCTAGGTTCAATACATTACTCACTTTAGACTGCTACAAGGATGGACTAGATGATTCAGATGGTTCCCGTTCTAAAGTTTAACGTGTTGCTGCTTTATCAATTCTTCGCAATCATGACACTCACGCGATGACGATGGCAACTGAAATAATATTAAATAAAAAAATAAGACAAAGTGAACAAAATAAAATAGATTTGTTTACTTTAAACTCAAATATAGGTAAATGTTACTTAAAACTTAATGCCCTATATTATTTAATAATTAAGGACTGACTGCCTACCAGTAGTCCAAAAACAATTAAAAATCGACTGTCTTATTTCTTGGTATTTGATAAAAATTGTCCATTTCGTAACTATCTGGTGTTAGCTAGCTAATCTTATCGCCGTGTTACAAATAAGCTATTTTGTTTGTCAGGTATAGCTTGTGCATATGTTAAAAAATAAAACAACTTCATCATTTCATACATTCATCACTATCAAATATCAGCACTAGAATTAATAAATTAAAAACTGTTGAACACTTACTTTTAACTGTTGTCACACTATAATGTGATCGACAATCTCACTCCATATGAGTTCTTGAGAATTTATTTGAAAAATAACAAACAAAATAACACAATGGCAACTATTTAGTTGTGAATTCACTAGTACCTTTTTACTTGTTGAATTGTAATTTCATTTCGCATGACATATTTCCTATAGCTGTCAGATTTGATGTTGCCACATAACTAACATAAATACAACGAAACGATATCGATTTGTATTCGATTAGTAATTTAATGAAAAAATAATAATATTTGAGTTTCGCTTTCAGTTCTACACGCTTTTTAAAATATATTTTCTTTTATTTTTTTAAATTATGTTTTAAACGTATTTTTAAGAACAGTTAAAATGTGGAGTAGCGTATTGTTATGCTCTAAACAGTTCATGGTAAATCAGCTAAAAATTCACTTGTTTAATTATCATAACATGATTCCATTTTAAATGTATTGTTAAAACAGATAACAATAACAGTTAAATTGTGCAGTAGCATTTTATTGTACTCTAAAGAATTCATAGTAAATCAGCTAATAATTCGCTTGTTTAATTATCATAACATCATAATATCCATAGCGATTCGATTATTATTCGATTAATAATTTCATAAAAAAGAGAATAATCTTGGAGGTGTTTTAACTTCTGCTCGCTTTTTAAAATGTATCTTCCTTTTTTTATTTAAATTCTATTTTAAGTGTATTTTTAAGAACAGTTAATTAAGCAGTAGTGTTTTATGAAGCTCTAAAAATTCATAGTATATTAGCTAGAAATTCACTTGTTTAATTATCGTAACATGATTTCATTTTAAATGTATTGTTAAGAAAAGATAAGAATAACAGTTATATTGTGCAGTAGCGTTATGTTATACTGCATAGAATTCATTGTAAATCAGCTATTAAATCGCTTATTTAATTATCATAACTACAGATGTGAAGGCGGTTGTTAACGTTTTCGACCAAGCCGATAACAACGGTTGTTTTTGTCTTAAAATTGATAGAAATTGTGCAGTTGCGTTTTGTTAAGCTTTAACCTTTTGAGCGCCACGCCAAAAACGCATTACCGTGTCCTGTACGCCAAAGCGCCAAAACAAAATAGTGTTGCCAAGAGTTGATATATCGATAACGTGAAATAACTTGTTTTTGTTGGTTTTTTATGCTATAAATGACTCTTAATAAACTGTATGTTTTATTTAATCTTGTGCCGTCTTCCACTCTTTTTATATATGTACTTTGTACATATAAACATAAATAAAAAACAAACAATAACAATAAAATAGTAGTAAACATTAGCACTACTCTCCATCCTAATGACGACACTGTCGCGACTGGACGACAACGGCGTAGCTGACCTTCCCCTTTTGAAACATTCTTAGAATGTTGTGTATCGATTTCAAAATCGATCTAACCGAAATATACAGACATCGATTCATAATATATTATGTGTCGGGGAAGGCGTAGGCCAAGTGACGCACAGAAGAAAAGTCTTACACTCTTATGACAATGGGGATTTGATATGATGCTGATGCTGCTAGATGATTTTGAGACTGAGAAAGAAAATGGCACAACACAAAATGAAAAATTGCTCTTCACACCCTAAGTAAAAAAAACATTAATTGTAATTTTGTATTATTATTAAAAAAGGTACATAATTATTCATTAATCAACAATTGTATATAATTATTCGCACTAGGTAAATCAGCCTTTATAATACTAAAATCTTGGTCATGGAATAAATAAACATATTTGTTCACCAATCAATCAAAAATTCAATTCATCAATCAAAAATCAAAATTCATCATCATCGACGCTTTCCAAAATCCGAATGAGTTCTGAGGAATCGTTCATGTTGCATTGCTCTACTTTTCTCGGTAATCACTTTTGACGTCATCAGGGTGTCGTCTATCCTTGATCACGGTGCCCAGTGAACTGATTTTCGATGACGCGCTAAAGATGCGCTAGAGTTGAGATATTAGATTTATTATGCGAAGATAATCTGATAACATTTTTTTATTCATGTAGCTAATTATAGTTTTATGTTTATAACCTTTAATTATATTCAAATATCAATAATAATAGAAAAAAAAACACCATTGAGCTGAATTTTGGATAGTTTTCAAGAAATCTATGCCTCCCGCGTTTGACACTAGCGGTCAACCATAGACGACTTTGGCGTGCTGGACATAGTATTTGCTTAGATAAAAATCCATTTTTATTAGTTCAATGTTTCTTAGTACTTGTGGCTCTAGAAGACTTGTTTTTATACTCACATGTTGCTGGGTTATTCCTATTTTGAGGAGTGTAGAATTAAAATACCTGTAATAATTTTCCAATATCTATATTTCATATTTTTCGGAGCCGGGTTTTTTGTCAACTATAGACGTCGTTGGCGCTCAGGGCCCGCAGGTGTTGGTCAAGTATAGGCGACTTTGCCGCTCAAAAAGTTAAAGGATTCATGGTAAATCAGCTGGAAACTAACTTGTTTCGTTATCATAACATGATTCTATTTTAAATGTGTTGTTATAAACAGATAAGAATAACTTTAACCGATCTTCTTTAAGAACAGATAAGAATAACAGTTCTTATCTGTTTTCAAAGAAGATCGGTTAAGATTAACAGTTAAATTGTGCCGTAGCATTTGTTACTCTCTAAAGAATTCATTAGAAATCAGCTAGTAATTCGCTTGTTTAATTATCGTAACATCATAATTATTTAAAAATTATATTAGCACTGTGATGATGACACCGTAAATAATCGATCGAAAAAGAGAATCGATTTTTTAAATGTGTTTTGTGATTGGCAACACTTTTTTTTTTATTCACAAACTAATGACATAATGATTTACCTAATTTTTATTATTATGTTTCCGGTACTTTTAATTTGTGCAAAAATATTCCCATTGTTTGAGGATAAATGAATACCGCGATTAATAACCATAAATAAAGATATAATTTTTTAACAAATTCACATTGTTGGGCGTTCCATGGCCGAAAATGGGCGTCCCCCTTTATCGAAAACCAACTCATACCTACACGGTCATCACCGCGTCATCATGTAATCCGTGGCAACATAAATTAGTCGCTTTTATTGTAACATTAATCGTCTGTTCACTCTTATATTAAGTAAAGTAAATTATTTAAAAGACCGTAATATAATTTATCGAATTGCAGTTTTTAACCGTTTTTCACAAAAATTCATTAACGAAAAATTTCATTATAAAGGAGACAATCATTTTTGGTCTACTAGAAATTTTAGCAACCCTCAATAGTATCACACACAAAAAAGATACCAATTTATTATTATATACAGCCTAAAGATTTTTTTTAAAACCAAAATACGTGGTAGAGCCATGCTGCAATTGTATTATTAGTATAGTTGTAGCACTAATGGGTCGATTTAACCCGGGAATGACCACTCTCTCACAGAATACCAGCGTAAAATAGTAGCTTAATGCTGCTATGTTTCGTATGGTAAGTGTAGAGAACCGGAGACCCTTTTTACTAGAAACGGAGCATTCCATCTTATTCCTCAAGGGTGACAACGCATCTATCTGCATTTTGATCCGTAATCGAGGATAGATGAAGATGTCTATGGGCCGCAGTAGCCACTTACAATCAGGTGGACTGTGTGCTCGTTTGTCACCCTATCCTATAAAAAAACATATTACGTTATATCAATTTATATTGATATTACATAATATATCAATAAATTTCTTGAATTAGTGAGTCGATTTCATCACTAAATTGTGGGCCGTAAGATAAAGATGCGACTCGAGTATAATATTGTGACTCGTGCAACTCGGGTTAATTTATGTATGTTTGCCATTCTAGTTCTACACGAGCTTTCGAGTAAATCGACTATTTACAATCCCTGCATCGAGTTTGATTCGAAATGTTTGATGAGTTGAGATCGAAAAGTTTATTACTAGAGTTGAGAGTTGCGATTACTGTAGTATTTTAAAATCTGTAAGCTGCTTTTTACATATCTAACAAACCACTTTCTTGACGATATTTTTTTTTTTCAAAATAAAGCCACATTGACACTTTTTGTTTTATTGTGTCATTGTTATCACTCATACTTTTAAACAAACAAGTATATGTCAAATTACCTTTTATGTTATGCACTTTTTATACGAAGTAACAAATAAATGATCAGCAATGATAGTACAAACACGATATTATAAATCAAACTGAGTTCGCATTTGTATACAACATGCCAGATGCAAGCTTGAATTTGGATGCAACCTGTGATGTCATCCGCGGCAACTTATACTGCAAGTAAATTAGTGAAGTAATATCTATCCAGCACTCTCCGAATCTATACGATGCTCCGAGTTGACCCGGTAACTCGGTAAATTTAGTTTCTCTCGATTAACGAATTGGACAAATTCACTCAATTCACTCGAGTGAAAGAAAACATGGTTCGAGTCGCACCACAATGGTAAGATAAATAAAGTTTGTGGTTATATATTTTTTGATAGAAGCAATATTAAAAATTATAAACATGTTTGATATGTGTTTACAAGACAATAAATATCGCCTTATCGATGCAAAAATGTTTAATAGAATATGGATATTATCATGCAAGTTAGCAAATATTAATTTACACATTACGTGTTACACAAAAAATAAAAACAGACATAAATATGTCTGTTTTTATTTTTTGTGGTGGAATTCGCCATACAACTGACGAGTTTTGATTAATTAATATAAGAGTTTATTAATTTAAACCTAGAATATGTGACAATCTTTTATTATAGTCAACCAAATCTAAGAAATAAATTTTGACAGCTGACAGACTTATTGCACCAAACATGCCAACCAAAAAATGGCAACGTACAATATTCGATTCCTAAAAAAAATCGATATCGATTATTTAGAATTGGAATTTGCAGTTTGGTTTCAACAAAAAAAAACGGATAATTTAAAACACATAATTTATCTTTCCTTATGGGTTTCTTCGTATTTGTTGTTACTGCTTATTCCTAAAGGCGCAGTTATAAAAATTTAAGATTGAAACTAGATTAAAAATAAATTTATTAAATCACTTTCAGTACAACTAATAGAGATGTTGTTTATATTAATTATTATTTGATTTTCAATAATGCAGTCAAAATGAATGTCTCTTAAAGTCATCCATAATCTTATTTTTTGTTTTTTCTGCCACATTTGCAACGAATATAGAAGAATCAGTCAAAAAAGTTAAAACAGAGTCACAAAATAAGAAGACAAACACAAAATCACAAAATTACGCACAGTAAGCGCCCTCAGCGCGGCTTTGTAAATGAGTTTTTGCCTACACTAAGGACAATGGCGAAATAATAGGTGATGGAATTATTAAGCGTCTACTTAAGTTTAAAAGCGACAGTAGCCTAATGGCAGGGCGTGGACCGCGAACTCAAAAAGGTCATGGGTTCGAATCCAGCATTCGACTACTGGCGTGAACCACTCGTAACACAAGCAATTTAAGCTTACCTTGAGTGGTTAAAGGGAATATTGGTAATGTTTATAGCATTGTTAATATTATTTAAAAAAAAGTCTCCATTACAGATATCAGTAAAATAATTTACTATGTATTATCTAATCAAGCTTACGGGCTATAGAAAAAATGATCATAGACCATTGAGCTATTATGTACTACATACTAGAGGCGAACAGACTGCATTCAGCTACTATGTTCCACTCAACTGCAGTGCATACACCGCACTTTAATCAGTCACTCGCTAGGCGCTTGTAGAGTTGTCACGTGTTGTGTTCATTTAAAAAAAATCTCTTGATAAAAATATGGCGTCGTGTATACTTAGATATTGCACAAATAATTCAAGAAATTTCAGTAAAAACCAAGGAATTACTTTTCATCAGTTAATAAGATAATTAATCAATAAAAAAGTATTATAGATTAATAATAAAACAAATAATTCCTAAGACGCCATCACGTGTCATGAAATATAGATTATGAAATTAATATGTTCAGATGCGACATTTCTGTGGGTACTTAAGTATAAGACGAATATATAATATATACACATTTTTTTTTGTAGAAACATATATATAAGTTAAGTAATATTTTTCATGTTTAAATCTGCTTATTATTCTTTTATTTTATTTTTAGATTTCATATCAAAGTCAAAGTGGAATAAATTCGTCAATTTTTAAATCTCGCGTGCCCAGCATTTATGAACGACTTTTATTTTAATTTAAATAAATATATTTGTAATTTAAATGTTATATTTATAAGTTTTGTTAAATACACATTAAGTATGTTTTTTATATTTGACATAGATACCTTTTAAAATATTCAGATAAAATATAATTAAAATACAATTGTGATATAATATTATGTAATATTATATTAAATAAGCAAATATAATATACAAAATAGATGACAAAATTTAAATATTGTTCTCGATATAATTTACCTATTTAACAATATTACCCACGGATCATTCTACCTATGTTTATTCTATGATAAAAAAACCAACAGCGCGAACACAGAGTAGCACACATTTTTTGTTTGAGATAGCTGTTCTAGTAAGTAAGTACATATTACTTCAATGTCATAGACAATTCAAAACTTAATGGACTAGTTGTTGTAATTGTTACGATTCGTCAGTTGAGACAGACAAAGGTCTTATAACATACAGCCGAGTTTGACGTGTATTTTATTCAGAAAACTCTTCTACATATACTAATGTGTTCTTTAAGGATTCCCTCTATGCTAGTAACTACCTTTTATAAATATATTATATGAAAATTATATTGACTATTTGTTGTTGTAACGATTTGCCTGTTAGGGCGTTTTATACCATACAGCCTAGTCTGATGTGTATTTTGTTTAAACTAGAATATCTCAAATTCCTGACTTCCTGCAGTAGTATGACCGAAGGAAAAAAACGTTTAGGATCTTAAACTATATTTTTACATATTTTGCATTTGCAAACGCAAGAAACTCCCAAATACTTTTTAGTCAACTAAAAATTATTTGGGAGTTCAACATTGTCCATTACGTTAACAAAGTAAAAAAAGTAAACTTGTTTTATTCGTGATTCATATAATTTAAGAAATTTTAAAAATAAAAATTTAATTAAACGAATAATACATTAAAAAATTAATGATTCGATTATTTGAATATTTTTAACGATTATTTGAATCTTTTTGACGATTATTCGCATATCAATGAATTTTAATCATCCAAACACTACGGTAAGGCACATAGCGACATATCATTGAAACGACGTCACTTAAAAAGTTGATACCGGTTATTTTTTAATATTTTGCTTTGTTTGAAAGATTCAAATTTAAATTAGCGATAAAAACTAAACACGTTGTAATGAAATATAGGTAACTTCATAATTCTTCGGATTTAGGTAAAAGGTTATTGTAAATCTTATGAGTACGCTTGTGCAAAGTTATTGCGGAATGATTAATGGGAAACGTCAAAAGGTATTTCTTAGATTTGGTTGACTATAAGTTTTTTTCTTTTATGACGTTGAATTACCTAAAAGAAATGACAAACGGGTCTTTTAACCTTATTAGTTTGTTAAAAGTGACAAAGTATTAAGTTTATGTTATTAGTAAAATCAATGTTAAAGAAGTTATTATAATGTTAAAAGAAAATTAGAATATTTGGGTCGAGGTATTTAAGGCAGCTTCTCTATTTGATACAAATTCATCGGCTTAGAAGAGCAATTCATTTAACTGCATTTTTGTACAAATAGGTACCTTATTTATTCAACAAGTTGCTTAATACTAAATGACTTATTTGTTAAGCCAGACATAGATCCTGGATTCATAACAGCCATAGTAAGTAGGCAATATAGATGGTACATATATTTATGTGTAAAAATGTAGTAATTATTTGTACCAAGCAAATATAAAGTTTAAATAGTAATAGTTTGCATAAAAAAGTGTAATGGTTATATCTATTATGCTAAGACAGCTGTGTTGATAACTCTCCAAAAAGAAATATTATTTTGTCATCTACAATCAGTTAATATAAAAATAATAGTCCAGTCAAACATTTGACATTTGACTTAGCCAAAATTCGCATAGAGCTGAAAATTGCCAGGACGTTAAATATATCATTATATATAAAATGTCAAAAATCCCCTTATGTCATATTTCTTATCCTTGAAATGAAAAATAAATGGACATGTTACCATCAAGTTACTTTGAAAAAACTTTTGAAATCTATCCAACACAAAAATGTTTATACGTATGTCCGTTATAGACTTTGAAACCATCCAACCAATTTTGATGAAATTTTTTGTGTGTATTAGAATGGAACCCTAGATGGTTTATATTTAAATTTTTACACGATAGATGGCATTATTGTCGAGATCCATAAATCACCAGTGCATATTGCTATTAGTAATTATACTTAAATTATATCTGTGTTTTGTTATCCTTACATAAACAGTTTAAAATAACTTACTACTACTTCCTCACTATCTACCTGTGTGTAATTAGATTAGATAGGTAAGCATGTTATTACCTAGTCATTACTACTACTACTAGTACTAACCAAGACATATCAAAACAAAGTCTTGACACCGCTCTTGTCTGTCTACTTATGTCAATGAGTCAATAATCAAAGTTGAAAAATTTTACTAAGTTTGTATAAAAAGGGTTATTATAATAATAAGAAATCTATGGATGATAATAACCCCTGGGCAAGGTGATCGCTACCAAGCTATTTCAAATTTGTTCTGTGTAAAAAAATCCCACTGGGTTTCTTGCTGGTTCTCCCCAAGACAGAGATTTTTTACTGAACCAGTGCAGTGGTAAATTAAAAAAGAATGACTTTCAATAAGTATTATTTATAATCTATATTGAATAAATAGTTTCAGTTTCTGTTTTGGTATTGCTATAAATAGAAAAATACCACCACACCTTACAGAATATCAGCGTAAAATAGCTGCTGCTAAATACTACTGTGTTTCGTGGAGTGAATGTAAAAAATCGAAAAAAACTTTTTTACTGGCAATGAGGCATTATATAATTTATTCGTATTTTTTAATTGTTTCATATGGTGAACTTTAAATAGGGTGACAACATAGATGTAAATATCTAAGGACCACATCATGCAGGTGGACTGTGCGCTCCTTTAGAAATGCAACTGTAATATAAACGCTTGATGCTTAAAAACCGTTCTGAGCATGAACTTCAAACTAGAATAATTTTTTAATTTTTTATTTGACTACCCGAACTTATTAACTATATTATTTTTATACTTCTCATAAGCCAGTGCTTCACTACAATTATAGCTGATAAGAAAGGATGAAGCCCTAAATAGTTCATCGTCTTAGCGTCACAAAAGTCTATTCACTCTCATTATCACGTATTTGCGTTTCTATAAAAATATTAAACTGCAAAATATGTAATCGGGTATAAAACATAATTTTGTTTAGCCAAACGCAACACTCAATACAAAATAATTAAATTCGCCGTTAAAAGTTAAATACATTGCAATTTATGTATGAGTACGTACACTGCAGCTATTCCGCAATTCATTCAATTTTTATAGTGCGCGAGATTCATTAATATAAGTGTTGAATAAATATTTATCACTTCCCCGAATTGGTTTTAAATATTTCCCGCCCAGTTTTTTGAATTGTGTTGCCAATTGCTCAATTTGATATCATAATTTTTAACACACTCTTAACTTGACCTGTTCATCTATCCATTACCATCATTTACAGAGTATCAAAATTTACTGCTGAACACAGACCTCTTCTGAGATTTTCAAATAAAGAGAATATTTGTTATAGTTGCCACGCTTGGCAAGCGGGTTGGAAACATAGTTTTTATTTTATTTTCTATTCGTTATTACAAAGACGCTCCTGCACATTCGTATACTTTCCATTCATCTCGTCTTACAAATGCCACGATATGCATATGCCTCGTTTGCAGTAAAAGGGTCTCCGGTTCTCTACACCTACCATACGAAACACAGCAGCATTAAGCTTCTATTTTGCGCTGGTATCCCGTGGGTGCTGGGGATAGTGGTGTTGGGTTAGTGGTGACAATATCTAATAGTGTACGAAATGTGAGAGGAGGAAAGTGTTTATCAAAATAGGCAATAAACACCATTTTATTTTTCGTATGAACTTTTTTTATAGAAGTGCTGGTAAATGAGCATGCAGCTCACCATTAGGTGACTTACCATTAGGTAAGTATTGATCGGCGCTCATTAACAACAAGAAAGGGATTAAATATGCATTTCCGGCATTTTAAAAATGAGTAAACTGGTTTATGAAGGCCTCTTAGCTGATTAATATAAACAAAATAAAAATTGAACTTCGTTTATTAACTTTGAAACTCTTTAATATCAAGCTGCAAAATTGATTTAATGCCACATTCTCGACAACCGTAAACCCAAAATTAAACAAACAAAGGTTGTTAAATGAGCTTTATTAGTATAGAAAAGTTTCTTAATTTAATATTTACAATACAAAACCATACCGAGTTTCGCTTTCTTCTACACCATTGAATTACTATTTTAAGATCTCATTTACCACGTGCTCAGCGGAGTGAACGTGAGGAAGTCTATATGTCTGATAAATTTAATAAATATATCCAAATGTTTACGCGTGACGGACTTATTGCTGTTTCAAACCAAAACAATATTTCAGAAATGAGAGTAGGCCTACAGCTTTATCAAGCTAGCAGTGAAAAGTCAGCAGCAACAATTGAAATTTACTCGAAAATTAGTCGCTTAATATTTGCTTATTAGTTGCAAAAAACCCGACCAAATCTACAAATACAAATTACTTAATCTATACATAAGGAGATATAAATTTAAAGGATACAAATAAGTGCTTTCACATTTAATACGTAGTAATATAATTTGCCTCTACAGATTAAGATGCCTCGCTGTACAGCCGTCTGAGCATCCCTGACGTCTTTTTTTACCATCTGAAACATCTCTGACTGCATCTTGTCGTAACACTTGTAGTTAGTTACCGGTTGTCAGGTCCAACAAATTTTTTGTAGCTGTTTTAGCTTGCATTCGGAGCAACCCTGACGTTATTGCTTATCAGCAACCAAACCTATGACTGCACTTTGTAATACCGTCTGTTGCCAGATCCTGTAAATTTCTGGATTTTCTTATTTTTTATACTGTTTTCTAGCAACAAACTAGCGAGACCTATCATTTGATTTGTTATTTTACTACTTGCTTTATGTAAAAATTCACATGTTCTCTTGATGTAAAGATTCACTTGTTCTTTGTTGTTTGTGATTAACTTGTTCTTTGTAGAATTCGCTAGAGTCACAATATAACTTTGATAGCAATTATTTAACAACTTGGTTCATATATACTGGGTGACTATTTTTAACGTCTATAAAATAATACGGTGTTTTGTCTAATTGGAATAGAAGCTATCCTCGAAAGTTTTTTAAAAATATAACTAAATATAACTAGATAGGCAAAATTTCCGAGTATCCAAAAAATACATAAACACAATTCATTTTATGGCGTTCGCGTATAATGTCAATGACCTTAAAATGTTCAGTGTAAGTAAACCTCCCAGTGCCAGCATATAATGGTCCTTCTTAAAATAATTGGTCGTTTTTTTATAGGATAGGGTGACAAACGAGCACACAGCCCATCTGACGGTAAGTGGTTGCTGTAGCCCATACAAATCCACATCTATCCTCGATTACGAATCAGAATGCAGATGCATTGTCACCCGTAAGGATTAAGATGGAATGCTTCGTTTCAAGTAAAAAGGGTCTCCGGTTCTCTACACTCACCATACGCAACACAACAGCATTATGCTACTATTTTACGTTGGTATTCTGTGAGAGCGTGGTCCTTCCCCGGTCTAGCCCATTCGTGCTACAACCATACTACTAATATAACTGCAGCATGGCTCTACCACATATAAAAACTTGCTTAAAGCTTGTTTGGGTATCATTATGGCAATAATATTAAAAAGGAGAGTATCGATTTTAAATATTTTTTTTCTAACATCTATTGAAGCGTCATTTTTTATTTTTTTATAAATTGGTAGTAACATCTGAAGTGCCTTTATGCGCTTACAATTGTTTTTAAAACCATCACACGATGTGTCCCATAATATGGGTGTGGTTTCCAATCATAATATAAAAGCCTGTAAATATTTTTTAATATATTGTAGATAGTCCCGTCGAAATAGGATTCTCGCTTTCGCTTCGATTCGAATAAATAAATATTTACAAATAAAGCTTAAATTAAAATTTACCCGTTGCTTAATAAATTTAACTACGCTGCCAACCTGTTTCATTTTTCGGAACAATGCCATCTAACGTAAAGTACAAAAATTAGTAACATTTTGTTTCCATACATACATAAACACTCACGCCTGTCACCCAGAGGGGTAGGCAGAGACTACGGACTTCCATTTGGCACGATCCTGACACACCTCTCTTGCCTCCTTCACATCCATACACCTACGCATACATGCTCGTCGCTTAAGGGTACTTCTAATTTGGCCCGTTTTCAATAAATCGCCAATTTGGTCGATAAATTTTCGCCTAGGACGTCCCTTTCCGACTCTGCCATTCACTTCTGCACCATAAATTTTCTTTGTCACTCTTTCCTCATTCATTCTTTCCACATGACCAAACCACCGAAGCATTCCTTTCTTAATCCTGGTCACAACATCATCTAGCAAACCACACTCTTCTCTTATTAAACAATTTCTTAACCTGTCATTCAGATTCAGCCCTAACATACTCCTTAACGACCGCATTTCTACTGCGTTTATTCTACTCTCGTGCTTCGTCTGCCACACCCAACTTTCACTACCATACGTTAAAGTAGGGACCAACACAGCATTGTGAATTGCCATACGTGCCTTTTTCGACACATTTTGACTCTTCACAATAGAGTGCTTCCAGTAACTAATAAAATAAATAATATAAATAAGTTACATATGCCGTGTAGTGGCGGTTAAGAATATCCACTACCCCATATCTTCCCGTGGGTGTCGTAAGAGGCGACAGAGGGAGACAGGCAGGAGATGGGCAGCAGCGTCTTCCTGATGACAACTGTGACGTAATAAAAAACTGCGGTTGCCAACCCGCTCGCCAAGCGTGGCAACTATGGCAAATACCCCCCAATGAATAAATACACAAACAGACGGCCCCCAGTCCCCGGCGGCCCCGCTATTCCTGGCTACGGTGGCGACCATGGTAACGGCGGGGCAGGGGGGTGCTAAGAATCTCCGGTGGAGGTTCGGTTGCCACCTACGACGACTCGACCTGGCAACATATAACGCACGCACCCTGAGGACTGACGAGAAGATACTGGAGCTGGAAGAAGAGGTAGACAAGTTGCGCTGGCATATTATTGGATTATCCGAGGTCCGAAGAGAGGGGGGAGGACACGGCAATCCACGAGTCCGGCAACTTGTTCTATCACCGGGAGGGCGACCATCTGTCCCAAGGAGGTGTCGGATTTATCGTCCACAAATCTCTCGTCAACAACGTTGTAAAGATTGGGAGTGTGTCGACGAGGGTCGCGTACCTGATACTCAGAATCACCAAACGGTATTCGCTGAAGGTCATTCAGGTTTACGCACCAACCTCGGCACATCCCGATGAGGAGGTGGAGGAAATGTATGAGGATATTTCCAGAGTCATACATTCCTCCAAAACCTACTACACGGTGTTGATGGGAGACTTCAACGCAAAACTGGGCACAAGAGAAAGCGGTGAGCTGAAGGTAGGGAAATTTGGAGTAGGGCAACGGAACCGAAGGGGGCCAGCAGCTGGCCGACTTTATGGAGAAAGAGGGACTCTTTATGATGAACTCTTTCTTCCAGAAGCGGCCCCACAGGAAGTGGACTTGGTCGAGCCCCGACGGTTGGACAAAAAAATGAGATTGACTTCATCATGATGACCAGACGCCAACTGTTCAGTGACGTCTCAGTGATCGCAAGGGTGAAAACTGGCAGCGATCACCGAATGGTTAGAGGCACACTGAACCTAAACGTTAAGTTGGAGAGGTCTCGTCTAATGAAGTCAACGCTCCGTCCCCCCTCGTGCTCTAATCCAGAATCCCGAAACCTTTCAGCTCGAGTTACGTAACCGCTTCCAGTGCCTAGAAGATTGCAATGCAGTGGACGATATGAACGACAAGCTCGTGGAAACTGTCCATGCGGTCGGAGCTAAGTTCTGCAAGACCCGCCGCAGAAGAACACAAAAACTCTCCGATCACACTCTTTATCTCATGGCTGTTAGACGGGAGATGAGGCTGCAATCGTCAACAGATTTGACAGCATACAGGCAACTGAACAGACAGATCTCCAAATGCATACGGCGAGACTTACGCAACTTTAATACTTCTCGTATTAAAGAAGCGATCGAGCGGAACCAGGGCTCCAAAGTCTTTGCCAGAGATCTGTCTGCCAGAAAGAGCCAACTGTCAAGGCTGAAGACTGAGTGTGGCAACATCGTTTCCGGGACACCTGAGATTTTGAGTGAGATTGAGAGGTTCTATGGGCAGCTGTACACATCATCGTTGGAGCCACACGCAAGTGTGAGTAACGATCCAAGAGCCAGTCTTATCCGACACTATTCCGATGATATCCCGGACGTCAGTCTAAGCGAGATTAGAATGGCTCTCCAGCACCTTAAAAACGGCAGGGCCCCAGGCGAGGATGGAATTACAGCGGAGCTTCTGAAAGCGGGTGGAACACCGGTACTTGAAGTCCTTCAGAAGCTCTTCAATTCCGTCCTCCATGGTGGCACTACTCCAGAGGCGTGGAGCAGAAGTGCGGTGGTCTTGTTCTTTAAGAAAGGCGACAACGCTCTCTTAAAGAACTACAGACCGATTTCCCTTCTGAGCCGCGTCTACGTGCTGTTTTCGAGAGTCATTACGAATCGTCTCGCACGCAGACTTGACGACTTCCAGCCTCCCGAACAAGCCGGTTTCCGAAAAGGCTTCAGTACCATAGACCACATACATACCCTGCGGCAGATTGTACAGAAGACTGAAGAGTACAATCTGCCACTTTGCCTGGCGTATGTGGACTATGAGAAAGCCTTTGATTCCGTCGAAATTTGGGCGGTGCTACAGTCCCTTCAGCGGTGCCAAGTTGACTGTCGGTATATCGAAGTGCTGAAGTGTTTGTACAGTAGGGCTACGATGGCTATCCGAGTACAGAACCAGAGCTCGAAACCTATCCAACTGCAGAGAGGTGTAAGACAGGGTGACGTTATATCCCCGAAACTCTTCACCGCTGCATTGGAAGACGTTTTCAAGCTACTGGACTGGAAAGGATACGGTATTGACATCAATGGCGAGTACATCACTCACCTTCGATTTGCGGACGATATAGTCCTTATGGCAGAATCGCTGGAGGACTTAAGCACTATGCTCAATGACCTCAATAGTGCCTCCCAACGGATAGGTCTTAAGATGAACATGGACAAAACAAAGATCATGTTCAATGTCCATGTCACACCTATGCCGGTAGTTGTTGGGAGCACTATGCTCGAAGTTGTTGACGAATACGTTTACCTGGGACAAATAGTCCGACTAGGTAAGTCCAACTTCGACCGAGAGGTCAATCGACGGATTCAACTCGGCTGGGCAGCGTTCGGGAAATTACGGCATATCTTTTCGTCAGGTATACCTCAATCTCTAAAAACTAGATTGTACAACCAGTGCGTGTTGCCAGTGATGACTTACGGATCTGAGACGTGGTCCTTCACTGCTGGCCGTATGAGGACGCTTAAGGTCGCTCAGCGAGCTATGGAGAGGGCTATGCTCGGAGTTTCTCTGAGTGATAGACTCAGAAATGAGGATATCCGCAGTAAAACCAGAGTGACCGACATAGCCCAACGGATTAGTAAGCTGAAGTGGCAATGGGCCGGCCATATAGCTCGAAGAACCGATAACCGATGGGGAAGAAAGGTTCTCGAGTGGCAGCCTCGTACCGGTAGGCGTAGTGTAGGGCGACCCCCCACTAGATGGAGTGACGACCTGGTAAGACATGCAGGAAGTCGATGGATGCAGGTGGCTCAGGACCGTGCTTTGTGGCATTACTTGGGGGAGGCCTATGTTCAGCAGTGGACTTGTGAAGGGCTGTAATGATGATGAACGATGATGAAGTGACATTATGTATTATGTTTAAATGATTAAATACATGATTAGTTTGAAAATATTAATGTTATTTTTTCAGTTCTTTATTTATTTCATTTTAGTTGCAATAAAGAAATTTTATAGTAACTAATTATTTATTAAATATAGTACCCGGTTGACCGAGCTTTGCTCGGAATTTTTCGCTCGGTTTTTTTTTAATTCGTGTGTTTTGGAAATTATATTTAGATACAAATTACATACTGATGAAATACAAATAATATTTTTTGATCTTAGCGACATAATAGAAAAAACTGAACTGGTTATTTGAATAAAAAAATCATGAGAGTTATATTCAATTTTCGTGTTTTTAAAAAAATACTAAAAAAAAGGGCTCGAAAAAAATAGATTTTCTCAAAAAAAGAAAGAAACTTGAAAAAAAAAAAATTAAAAAGTCGGTAGATCGGTCTGGGCTCGAACCATGGAATGACGATTTTGTGAACACTCAATATACCAAGTAAACTATTTGTAATCATTAATAAACTGTCAAAATTTACCTTCTTATTCTAACGATATTGTAGCAGTTTTTCATTGCCTAAAAACACGGACAAGAAGACATTTTGTAAAGCTAAATCCTAGCTAGATCTATTTATTGCCCCCGAAACTCCCTGCACACAAAATTTTATGAAAATCGTTGGAGCCGTTTTCTATATATATATATGCACAAGAATTGCTCGTTTAAAGGTATAATAGTGAAAACTATCAAAAACCTTATGATCTTAAGAAGTTTTTAATTCTAATTCCTTATCTGTGAAAAAGGTTTTATTGCATAGGTAAGTATTAGTTTTTTTTATCTATAAATAAACTGTTAAAAACAGCAATTATTACCAAACTCTTATTATTCTTAAAGTACAAATAAAGAGATTTTTACATAAGTATTTTTTAAATCTTAGAATAAATAATAACATGAATTAGTTAATCATTTCGTGAAATAGTGGCATTTCATAAAATTTGATTCGAGATTTGATTTTAACAGTGTTAGTTGGCTACACCATGATATAGCTGAGTTTTAAAAAAATTCGTGGACATGTGAAAACTTGAAATTAGGAGCCCTGTGCACAATTGTAAGACGTATTTAAGCAGCTTTTACATTTTTTTTACTTTTAATGAGACTTATATAAACAGTTTGTCATATTGTTTTCGTATGTTCAGACATACCTATTAAAATTTTTGTAACAGACAGACAGACAGTAAATGAATACGTTTTTGCGAAAAAGTACTATAAATATAAAAGGAAGCAAATTTTAAACATAGGTTTATTTTATTTTTACTATGAGTAGATTTGCATTGATAGAATCTTGAAAGTCAACTGTAAAGGCCGGAAATCAAACCGATTAAAACGTAAATTTCATCGTATGTAAGCAACCCAAATTCGATCTGCGCCGACACCACTCATATTTTAATTTCAATTTAAAGTTTCGATTTGCCACTTTCTCGGTTGTAAAGTAAAACATTGCGAGGAAACCTGCGTGAAAATGAACCATGCTTCGAAAATCATTTTTATACATATGTGAAGTTATTCATCCCAAATTGAAATTTACTCGATTCCGCCCATAGTTATATTTATATATTTTTTAATTCTATATTGCTAAACTAACGTCAAATTTTCATAACTCTATGGGTTGACCGGTAGAGAATGCCTCTTGGCATTAAGTCCCCCCTTCGTATTCTTATATTTAATAGTATGCAAAAAATAAATAAATAGATTACCAAATAACTTGGATAATTGCCATATTTGCCACACTTGGCAGGTGATTTGCCAACTAAATATTTTTATAATTTTGAGCTGTGATCAGGAAGACGCTGCTGCCAATGTTATGCATATTTCTACTCCCGTTCATCACTACAGTTCTATTTACACAGTCAAGATTAATAGAATTGTATTTATGAAATTTTGAAGTCTATACAAAAGTAAAAAAAAATACTGGCATCTATTTTATGGAGCCAATCAATATTCATTGGGGCGAATGATTTAGAACCAGTTAACGTAAAAAAACACTATGCTGTGAATTAAAAAAGACCACGAAATTCAACATTATTTTGTTAAAAATATATCAATTGTAATTAAGAATATTGTGTAGTAACGCATGCCCGATTCTAGGGCAATTTATCGTACATAGAGACAAATCGGAAAACATGTCCGATATAAAAATGTGATGTTAGACGTATGATAGTATTTCAATTGTGATAAACTCATTTATGTGTTTCTGTAACGTATTATATTGCAAAATTTAAATCATTTCCTTAAAATAAAGACACACATACCGAAGTGTGTTTACAAGTAATTCAATTCAACGAATTTCGACATGGAATAGATTAATGATGTTTCTAAATTAAAGCCCACGCGAGCGAAGCCACATGTAAAAAGCTTGTTTATGTTTATATTATATAAATTTGTGGCAAAACAAATAATGCAACTTCTCTATTTAAGCGTATCCTCTTACGCCGCCTCTACACAACTTCAAAAATAAGGGAGGAGGTTTACAATTTGAATGCATGTTTGAGTGAAAGTGACATCAACGTCTATTGTAAACTGATTTTAATTATATTATTAAACAATAAGTAAGTTTTGGTTCAACGGTAGTCCATATAAATTTGGGATAACTTATATATAACTTGGGGACTTTACATGTCTTGAAATTTTTGGAAATGCAGATTTCCTTGATAAAATATATCAATAATGGAATCCGAATCCCAATACCGAAAAAAATAAAAGTAATGTCTATATTATAGCTTTAAAAGTAAAGCGTATAAAGCAGTTAAAACACCGACTTCAGAAGTTGTTATTTGGACTTATTCAGTTAATTAAAATGAGCATTTAATTTTTATTAAAACTTTCATTTTGGTGGAGGACTCTTGCAGTAAAACGGTAAATGTCTAATACGAGTATTAAAAGATTTCTTTGTAAAAAAAGTAGTGGCTACATTCTTCTCAAATTTGTTTTATAGACGGTAGAGACACGCTGCAGCTATATTATAGTAGTAGCACGAATGGGGCGGCTCGACCGGGTAAGAGACTTTGTTTAACATTTGATCTGATACAAATGCTTACGCGGCAAACGTCCCGATACCATCCACACCATCTGGATGCTTAGTGGTCCACCACTGTACGTTTCAAAAGGAGTTTTCTTCCGCGTACAACCTTTCTGTGAAATAGTTTATCACCGGCGATTTTTCCGGACCGATACGACCTGGGGACCTTCAAGAATAGTTTACTCCTTTCTAAAGGGCCGGCAACGCACCTACAATTCACCTGGTGTTGCGGTTGATCATGGGCGGCGGTAGTCACTTAACATCAGGTGAGCCGCATGCTCGTTTGCCCCCTATCTTTCCCCCTATCTATAAGGAAAAAAAAGACTGGCATTTTCATTATTTTACTGATTTGCCGCTAATGATATTTTTATTTGACATTTACTCAAGTGCTGCTGCCATATTATTATTGTGGCACGAGTGAGTCAGCTTGACCGGGGAAGCACCAGAATACTAGCGTAAAATAACAGCTTAATGCTGCTGTGTTTCTTATAGTGAGTGTAGAGAACCGGAGAGTCTTTTACTGGAAAAAAGGCATTCCGTCATAGTCCTCAGTGGTGACAACGCATCTCCATTTTGATTCTTAATCGAAGATAAATGTAGATGTCTATGGGTCACAGCATACACTTACCATCGAGTGAACTATGTGCCAGTTTTTCACACTCATTACAAAAAAATTATAATATATAAAAAAATATTACCGTTGTCCTACACCTAGTTTGATGTAGAACCGCAACCACTATTGCCTTCAGTTCGTCATTATCAATCTTCATAACGGAACGTTCACAAGATTTAACTATGAAATCTTAATTTCCTAAAGGAAAGCAATGGAATCAATTACGGTCAGTTCGCTCTTTGAAAGTGCTAGGTCAATAAACATCACTTATATCGCGTGTCGTTTGAAACGCATTTTATTCTCGACGGACCTCATATAAGCAACATGAACTTTGAGAGTCGATGGTTAAAAATATTGTGATATTTAAGAAAAAAAAATAACAAACAAATAACTGATTTTAAATAAAAACAACATGGCCCTAAATTAAAATTTATTGGAATTTTAAATTTCAAAACAATCCGTAGATATTATAATTCAAAGTGGCCTGTTCAATAAAAGGCAATTTCATAATTAAAGACTAATATACGCTAGGATAATAAGAACAAAAAGTTCGAACGGCATTTGCGGTTTTGTCGTTTGAAGAATCTTTTCACTTTTATGAAATACTGTTACCGATTACTGAATGGTAATGATTAAAAATAATAATGCTTTCCTTTCACACTATCGCAAGTCCCAAGTAATTAATGAAAAAAAGTTTTTACTAAGAGTGTATGTAAAAAAAGATAAATTCACTCACACCGAAACTTGACGTAGAAATATAAACCTCAGTCTCTTTAAAGCAGTCTTTTTTTCTAGGTGTTATGACTTTTTTCTATCTAGGTATGCATGTTAACATGTTACGTCATCTTATCTATTTCTTTAATTAAATTTTCTTAGTCGTGTTCCACTCCGCAAAAAATATAGAGCCAATATAATTACACGCTGAGAGGCATTTATATTAGTGCTTATAGGCTACACATCTGTGTACTTCTTTGCTTGAAGTTAATTGCAAATGTCGTTGAGTTGCTGCAGCTATTTACCATAGGTTGAACTTTAAGTTAGTTCGTGAATTCAATTCCACATGTCTCGGTTTGCCTGGGAGAAAATGCCAAAGGCAATTCCATTTTACACTGACGTATAAATAAATAAATAAATGTTTTTCAATTAGTACTAAGAGTGTTATTTTTTATCATTATAACGTTTTCTTTTTTAATCCATGCACAAAGTTGTTCACAATTTCTCAACATTAATTTGAATACTCGAAGTCACGCAACTCAAATATTTGTCTATTCTAATGCCAACTTATGTTCATAAATCCTTCACTGCTCTTGACTTACACAAATTTAATTTCAAAAGATAAACAACTGGATTGCTGTTCATCGCAACGTTATTTTAATAAGGAAAAATAACCACTTTAATATTATTAAATTTATTTAGATTTATCAGAATAATTTCTCAGAGCATCCCCTTGATATATGCGAAAGAAAATGCAACATCTCTTCGCAGCGCCAGTGAATCGAGCCAATCGGAAAGCACTCGGTCGTCGGCGATTCGAACCGCTCTGCGCTGGATGCGCTCAGTTGGAAGGAGCTGGCAATGGTTATCCCCAGCCCAGCGATGGGAACAGTATTCCATTATCAACCACTTTAATATTGTGTTTCATCAAGCAAATTTATGAGCATTTTAATTATGATTTACTCACTTGTAGCATTCCTTGCGGAAAGTCTATTTTCAGAAGTGACTTGTGATGGGCTGTAATGATTATCATAATGTTGGTTCCCTCGTTAAATTTTTGCAGTCATTAATTCTGTTTATACTTTATTTTTGACAAAAGTAACGGATCAAAATTAAAACTAAAAATAATAAGACAATTTCACATTGAAATCAGTGGCAGGGCTAAATGTGTAGAAAAAATTAAGCCTCGGTTTAACAACGTGATATTATTTTCTTCTTTTAAGTTTTTGAAGTCGGCTTTTACTTTCAAATAATACTAGATTTTAAGGATTTTATCGCGTATATTTAACTATAAATACCCGACGTTTAGAGCACTTTACAGCACCCATGGTGACGAGGGGGACTGAGATGTTCAACGTCCAAATGTCATAGTTAACAGCGGTTACCATAGATAAAAATTTGACTTTTGTTCCGATCTACACAGTTTGAAATTATGGTATCTTGAAGTCTTGCAGTTATATGCTTGGGTTGGGATTTAATTTTATTTATTATGGGATCACAAGCAGATGGTAGCACCCAGCCATCTTCTCTATTGAAATTAGGATATTTCTTGATTTCAATAGCCTCGCGAATCATCCTTGGAAGAAATCGGTGTTCTTTAGCGAGGATTTGTGGTCTATCAAATCTGATGTAGTGACGGGGGCGATCCTGTACGTGTTCACAGACTGCAGACTTCCCGGAGCGTCGATTCTTCACATCAGCTATATGTTTTTAAACGCGGGTTTTAATTAATCTTTTAGTTTGTCCTATGTAGGAGAGACAACACTCACAATCAAGCTTGTACACTCCTGCATCTTGCAGAGGGAGGTTACACTTGACTGATGGTAAAAACTGACCAATCTTCTTCGGCGGCTTGAAGTATTATTTGATGGAAGCGCGCTTCAAGATGTAGCCAATCCTGTCAGTGACTCCTCTAACATATGGCAGTACAGCAGGTACACGCTCGACTGTGGCCGGCTTCACTCGTTCACTGTGACGTAAGCGCGGGACCCGAAGCTTGTTGTTATGCAATACTTGCTTGACATGGTGGAGCTCGGCAGCCAGGTGTTTACTGTCACAGATCCCTCGTGCTCTCTAAAACAAAGATTTACCCACGTTAGCAAACTGTGAAGGATGGTGGTGAGAATCACCGTTTAAATATCTATACACAGTATGGCTCAATGTGTTATCAGGATTCCGAATTACTAACACATCTAGAAAATCTTAAGAATTGTTTGCCTCTAACTCCATTGTGAACTGAACTTTAGAATTTTTAGAGTTAAGATGGTCTAAAATGCAGTTACTTTATCTAAAGGTAGAATTGTGAAAGTGTCGTCTACGTGCCGCTTGTAGAATCTTGGATTTATGGGAGAAGTAAGCAGGGTTTTCTCCTCAAAGTCTTCCATGAATATGTCGGCGACAATGAGAGATACAGGTGAGCCCATCACCACACCATCTACTTGCTTGTAGAACTCTTCTTTCCACAATAGGTAGCCAGTAAGGCAGTGTCTGAGTAATACTGCATATTCTATGGGCATGTTGTTTTCTTCCAGCCTCCTAGTTACAATTAAGATGCAGTCTTACAGGTAAGCATGTAAACAATGACTGCACATCAAAGCTGACCATAGTTTCATTGTCTGCCAAATGTAAGTCTTTAATCTCGCTGACAAAATGGTAGGAATCCTTTATGTGTGCTCTTGTATGTCCCCTGAGCGGTGAGAGTATTTTCGCTAAGTGTTGAGCCAATCTGTAAGTCGGTGAATCGATTTGGCTCACTATGGGACGTAATGAAGCATTGGGCTTGTGTATTTTTGGTAACCCATACAATTTTGGTGATTTGGCGCACGTAAGTATTATCCATTTTACGTCCAGATTTAATTTTTGGAGTGTTTCTTTATGAGGTCACTAGTTGTTTTTAGTGTGCTATTTTTTGGGTCGTTTTTAACCTTTTTATAAGTACTTACATCCGACAAAAGTTCTTGTATTTTAGAATTATAATCTGACGTATCCATGACTACCGTGGCGTTTCCCTTATCTGCGCGGAGAATCGTGAGTTCTGGTTTATTGCGCAGGTTCTTTAACGTTATAAATTCGTCTTTGGGAAGATACGGTTTAGGCACTGAACATCGACGTAACATAGACGAAATGTCTTGACGTATCGCCTGCAAATCTGCTTTACGCATATTGTTTTTAAATAAACAGTCTTCGACATTACAGATAATTTCTTCGTACGGTAATCTGCTTGGTGTTACTGCATAGTTGAGGCCTTTGGATAAAACCCTAATTGTTGCATGATTCAGTGTTTGTTTTGACAGATTATAGAACGCGATTAATCTATGATCTGTGTTTTTCAATGGTTCCTTTTGGTTCTGGCATTGGTTCGGATGTTTGACATTTGATTTGGTCGTTAACTTTTGACATTTTTCTATATGTTTGTTTTTGCATTCGTTATATTTACTGATTTCGCGTTTATTTAATGTTTCCATGCAAAACTTATAACTAAACGTCATTAAAACTTTCTTTAATTTACTGGATAATGTGTCTATGGATTTATTTATGTCATATAGATCGGTGCGTTTTTGTTGGATTACCATCCGTAACAACTTTTTACTCGCCTGATTTAAGATCTTAGTGCTTCCTCGAATGTTCTTTTTGGTTGATATTTTGACACACGTAGGAATGAGATTATGGTCTCGGCATCTCTTCAAGAAATTTAAGGCTGTTAGATATCTTGCGCGCTTCGTCTTTAGATCTTCTAATCGGCGTACTTTATTTGCAATTACCAGTCCGTACTGGTTTACATAATGATTTCTTATATTTACGCGAACACTACACATTGAAATAATACGAGTTTTTACGGATTTTATCGCGTATATTTAACTATAAATACCCGACGTTTCGAGCACTTTACCCCGTGGTCACGGGGGTGACTGAGATGTTCAACGTCCAAATGTCATAGTTAACAGCGGTTACCATAGTTAAAAATTTAACCTTTGTTCCGATCTACACAGTATGAACTTATGGTATCTTGAAGTCTTGCAGTTGTATGCCTGGGTTGGGATTTAATTTTATTTATTATGGGATCCCAAGCAGATGGTAGCACCCAGCCATCTTCTCTATTGAAATTAGGATGTTTTTTGATTTCAATAGCCTCGCGAATCATCCTTGGAAGGAATCGGTGTTCTTTAGCGAGGATTTGTGGTCTAGCAAATCTGATGTAGTGACGGGGGCGATCCTGTATGTGTTCACAGACTGTAGACTTCCCGGAGCGTCGATTTTTCACATCAGCTATATGTTTTTAAACGCGGGTTTTAATTAATCTTTTAGTTTATACTATGTAGGAGAGACCACACTCACAATCAAACTTGTTACTCCTGCATCTTGCAGAGGGAGGTTACACTTGACTGATGGTAAAAACTGACCAATCTTCTTCGGCGGCTTGAAATATGTTTTGATGGAAGCGCGATTCAATATGTATCCAATCTTGTCAGTGACCCCTCTAACATATGGCTGTGACGTAGGCGCGGGACCCGAAGCTTGTTGTCATGCAAAACTTGCTTTCTGTCTATATATATATATATATATATATATATATATATATATATATATATATATATATATATATATATAACGATTTTCATAAAATTTAGTGTCCAGGGATTTTAGGGGATAATAAATCGATCTAGCTAGGATTCATATTTAGAAAATGGTTTTTCCGTGTTTTCAGGCAATGAAAAACTGCTACAATATAAGAAAGTAAATTTTGACGCTATATTAATAATAGTAATAGCTCAAGTGGATCGGGCCGGAGCGATATCGTAGTGCCCTGGTTCGCGTCCCGTCTACGGTCGGGTACGGATACGGGTTTTTCCCTTTTTTTTTCAAGTTCCCTTCTTTTGTTAGAAAATCTATTATTTCTAGCCCCTTTTTTAGTATTTTTTTTAAAATACGAAAATATTAAATTAAACTAATTGCACTCATGATTTTTGATTAATTAACCAGTTCAGGTTTTTCTATTATGTCAATAAGATCAAAAAATATTATTTATGTTTCATCAGTATGTAATTTGTATCTAAATATAATTTCTAAAAAACACGATTTCCAAAAAAAAAATACCGAGCATAGCTCGGTCAACCAGGTACTTTAAATAGTCAATCGATTAACTACTCTGTGGAAGTACACACTTGATTGGTTTCACAAAATAAACGAGCCCTTAGGATTCTTTCAACCGTGGGGTAGTGTAAGGTTTTCTTCCGATTGATACCCACGGGATTATATTGGGTAGTGGATATTCTTACACCGCCACTATACGGTAGGTATGAAACAGATATATAGCAAGGCGGCGAAAGTGTATCTGCAACGCGAGGCGTGGCAGGAGAGTGTGCTTCGGTGCTTGCTGGTAGTGGAGCGCATCGTGTCCTGGTAGGCACTGCCCCGCCGCCCACCAGTCGCCACGTGTTACAAGCGCACGGCACGCTACAGGCTACCGCCGACATATATAGGCACACACCGCACCGCAACATTGCGCCCTCCTTTCTGCCAAGGAGAGTCGCGTTCGTATACGGCTTAGAGATCTCTAGTCAGATCGTTAAGCCAATTCCTAAAAGGCGGTGTTTAGTGGGTAAAAGTCTCCACATAACCACGCAACCGGCTGCGTGGTATGCTATGAGCATTCACCGCCTCCCTCCCCCCGCTTTCCGGAGGGTTGCCCATATTTGCTTCGGGCGCAAAAAAAAAAACCGCAACACGACACACAAAACCACCGCCCGCATGTACAGTTACATGCCGCACCACCGTACAACTCCACCGCCCAAATATACAGATAGATAAGGCACCACCACACCACCAAAAATACTACCGCCCACATAGAAAGGTACACACCGCACCTCCATACAACACCACTGCACACATGTAAAGGTACACACCGCACCACCACACAACACCACTGCCCACATAAACAGGTAGAGACCGCACAACTACACAACACAAAACACCACCGCCTACATATACAGGCACACACCGCACCGCCACACGACACACATAAGCACCGCCCGCATGTACGGGTACATGCCGCACTACAACACACAACACTACTGCCCACATATACAGATATACACAGCACATATAAAGGTACACACCGCACCACCACACAACACCACTGCCCACATATACAGGCACACACCGCACCGCCACACGACACACATAAGCACCGCCCGCATGTACAGGTACATACCGCACTACAACACACAACACTACTGCCCACATATACAGATATACACAGCACATATAAAGGTACACACCGCACCACCACACAACACCACTGCCCACATATACAGGCACACACCGCACCGCCACACGACACACATAAGCACCGCCCGCATGTACAGGTACATGCCGCACTACAACACACAACACTACTGCCCACATATACAGATATACACAGCACATATAAAGGTACACACCGCACCACCACACAACACCACTGCCCACATATACAGGCACACACCGCACCGCCACACGACACACATAAGCACCGCCCGCATGTACAGGTACATGCCGCACTACAACACACAACACTACTGCCCACATATACAGATATACACAGCACATATAAAGGTACACACCTCACCACCACACAACACCACTGCCCACATATACAAGCACACACCGCACCACCACACAACACAGAACACCACCGCCCATACCGTATCGCACCACACATTACTATATTCGATTAAAAAGTTACTGCCTATGTGCCAGGAGGCCTGTCCTACTGCTTGGCACAGGCCTCCTTTCATTTCTGAGAGGGTTTTGAGGGAAAAGAAATGTGCACGGCGCTGCCACAATGCATATTAGCGAACTTCACATGTCTCCGAAATATATTTTTTTCTTATTTATCAGACATGCATGTTTTCTTACGATGTTTTCATTGGTGCCGGCGGGGATCGAAGCCGGGTTGCTCGTGTACTATGAATGTTTACAGCCAGCGCTAACCTATGAGCTACCACGGTCATCCGATTAAAGGCATCATATAATTGTATATAATTTGCAGCTTATTTTTAATAGCATTTAAAGTTTTTTTGTGACACATAGTCACGTTCTTCCTTTTAGGAACTATTTGTCATAAGTATTGTTTTATAAAAGGAAAGGTAACAAACGAGAACACTGTTAACTTAATAGTAAGTGTGGCCCAGTAATATTTCCATTCTATACTATTAAGAATCAGAAATAATTCAAAAGCGCAGTCATTCTTGATGTCTAAACTGGAATATTTCTTACTAGGAAACAGTGTTTCCAGATCTCTACTCTTTACCTTACGAAACACAACGGTATGAATGTACTATTTTTCGCTGGAACACGCCATCTATCAAAACTTAAATAATTAAGATGGTGTTATCGGTGGCAATTACAAATGTTCTATAACTACAAGCACATAATTATGATTGTAACAATATTTTCGATGGAGTTAAAGTAACATAGTAGCCAGTTACAACAATCACAAACAACTAAATGTATAAATTATCTTGCTGATGAGTAAATCAGAGTCGAAGTGTATGTATCTCAAACCAATATAACAAAAATCCATTATAATTTTGGAGCGTCGGGTGCAACAGAGACTATTGTAATATTTCCGGATGGGATATTAGTTATGTTAGGAGCGCCATTAATATTCTTTCTTAACTCAGATTAACAAAGAAAAATAGATGAAGTGGAGCGCTGTGAACTTAAGTGATGCCGAATTGACTTCTTAACTTCTTGACATATAAAGTACACATCTTCCTTTTTTTACATGTAATGTTGTTGACTGCAAATTGTTTTAGATGCAAATGTATGTGAAACACGCACCTTTTAGCGTAACTAAAATGTACGAACCCCTCCGTCTACCTTTAAACGGTCTTAGTTACGTAAAAAATTTAATTTTCTTAAAACGTTGACTTCGCCTGTACGTGATAGACAAAACTTCAACGACAGACTTCTAAAATTCGCAAAACCCAAACATCATAGAATGGCTACGAGGAGCGTCACATTACCTGTGCAAGCTTTCCTGGTTATATATCATCTCAATCTTAAATGGCATCAACTTGGTGGCAGAGGAACTAGTGTATCATTGAATTATCATATTGTCAGAATAGTAGACATCACATAAAAGTATGAAAACCTACACTGTAATCTTGTATTCAATTATTGTAGGTATTCATAATTGTAAATTCAATATTTATTTATTTGTAAGCTGTTTTTTTCTGGTTATTTATTTTGAAATCACATTGTAAAACTCCGTAACTTAAATGCTAGGAGCTGACCTAGGAGTGCCCTGGTTCGCGTCCCGTCTACGGTCGGGTACGGATACGGGTTTTTCCCTTTTTTTTCAAGTTCCCTTCTTTTGTTAGAAAATCTATTATTTCTAGCCCCTTTTGTAGTATTTTTTTTTAAAATACGAAAATATTAAATTAAACTAATTGCACTCATGATTTTTGATTAATTAACCAGTTCAGGTTTTTCTATTATGTCAATAAGATCAAAAAATATCATTTATGTTTCATCAGTATGTAATTTGTATCTAAATATAATTTCTAAAAAACACGATTTCCAAAAAAAAAAATACCGAGCATAGCTCGGTCAACCAGGTACTTTAAATAGTCAATCGATTAACTACTCTGTGGAAGTACACACTTGATTGGTTTCACAAAATAAACGAGCCCTTAGGATTCTTTCAACCGTGGGGTAGTGTAAGGTTTTCTTCCGATTGATACCCACGGGATGATATGGGGTAGTGGAAATTCTTACACCGCCGCTATACGGTAGGTATGAAACAGATATATAGCAAGGCGGCGAAAGCGTATCTGCAACGCGAGGCGTGGCAGGAGAGTGTGCTTCGGTGCTTGCTGGTAGTGGAGCGCATCGTGTCCTGGTAGGCACTGCCCCGCCGCCCACCAGTCGCCACGTGTTACAAGCGCACGGCACGCTACAGGCTACCGCCGATATATATAGGCACACACCGCACCGCAACATTGCGCCCTCCTTTCTGCCAAGGAGAGTCGCGTTCGTATACGGCTTAGAGATCTCTAGTCAGATCGTTAAGCCAATTCCTAAAAGGCGGTGTTTAGTGGGTAAAAGTCTCCACATAACCACGCAACCGGCTGCGTGGTATGCTATGAGCATTCACCGCCTCCCTCCCCCGCTTTCCGGAGGGTTGCCCATATTTGCTTCGGGCGCAAAAAAAAAACCGCAACACGACACACAAAACCACCGCCCGCATGTACAGTTACATGCCGCACCACCGTACAACTCCACCGCCCAAATATACAGATAGATAAGGCACCACCACACCACCAAAAATACTACCGCCCACATAGAAAGGTACACACCGCACCTCCATACAACACCACTGCACACATGTAAAGGTACACACCGCACCACCACACAACACCACTGCCCACATAAACAGGTAGAGACCGCACAACTACACAACACAAAACACCACCGCCTACATATACAGGCACACACCGCACCGCCACACGACACACATAAGCACCGCCCGCATGTACGGGTACATGCCGCACTACAACACACAACACTACTGCCCACATATACAGATATACACAGCACATATAAAGGTACACACCGCACCACCACACAACACCACTGCCCACATATACAGGCACACACCGCACCGCCACACGACACACATAAGCACCGCCCGCATGTACAGGTACATACCGCACTACAACACACAACACTACTGCCCACATATACAGATATACACAGCACATATAAAGGTACACACCGCACCACCACACAACACCACTGCCCACATATACAGGCACACACCGCACCGCCACACGACACACATAAGCACCGCCCGCATGTACAGGTACATGCCGCACTACAACACACAACACTACTGCCCACATATACAGATATACACAGCACATATAAAGGTACACACCGCACCACCACACAACACCACTGCCCACATATACAGGCACACACCGCACCGCCACACGACACACATAAGCACCGCCCGCATGTACAGGTACATGCCGCACTACAACACACAACACTACTGCCCACATATACAGATATACACAGCACATATAAAGGTACACACCTCACCACCACACAACACCACTGCCCACATATACAAGCACACACCGCACCACCACACAACACAGAACACCACCGCCCATACCGTATCGCACCACACATTACTATATTCGATTAAAAAGTTACTGCCTATGTGCCAGGAGGCCTGTCCTACTGCTTGGCACAGGCCTCCTTTCATTTCTGAGAGGGTTTTGAGGGAAAAGAAATGTGCACGGCGCTGCCACAATGCATATTAGCGAACTTCACATGTCTCCGAAATATATTTTTTTCTTATTTATCAGACATGCATGTTTTCTCACGATGTTTTCATTGGTGCCGGCGGGGATCGAAGCCGGGTTGCTCGTGTACTATGAATGTTTACAGCCAGCGCTAACCTCTGAGCTATCACGGTCATCCGATTAAAGGCATCATATAATTGTATATAATTTGCAGCTTATTTTTAATAGCATTTAAAGTTTTTTTGTGACACATAGTCACGTTCTTCCTTTTAGGAACTATTTGTCATAAGTATTGTTTTATAAAAGGAAAGGTAACAAACGAGAACACTGTTAACTTAATAGTAAGTGTGGCCCAGTAATATTTCCATTCTATACTATTAAGAATCAGAAATAATTCAAAAGCGCAGTCATTCTTGATGTCTAAACTGGAATGTTTCATTACTAGGAAACAGTGTTTCCAGCTCTCTACTCTTTACCTTACGAAACACAACGGCATGGATGTACTATTTTTCGCTGGAACACGCCATCTATCAAAACTTAAATAATTAAGATGGTGTTATCGGTGGCAATTACAAATGTTCTATAACTACAAGCACATAATTATGATTGTAACAATATTTTCGATGGAGTTAAAGTAACATAGTAGCCAGTTACAACAATCACAAACAACTAAATGTATAAATTATCTTGCTGATGAGTAAATCAGAGTCGAAGTGTATGTATCTCAAACCAATATAACAAAAATCCATTATAATTTTGGAGCGTCGGGTGCAACAGAGACTATTGGAATATTTCCGGATGGGATATTAGTTATGTTAGGAGCGCCATTAATATTCTTTCTTAACTCAGATTAACAAAGAAAAATAGATGAAGTGGAGCGCTGTGAACTTAAGTGATGCCGAATTGACTTCTTAACTTCTTGACATATAAAGTACACATCTTCCTTTTTTTACATGTAATGTTGTTGACTGCAAATTGTTTTAGATGCAAATGTATGTGAAACACGCACCTTTTAGCGTAACTAAAATGTACGAACCCCTCCGTCTACCTTTAAACGGTCTTAGTTACGTAAAAAATTTAATTTTCTTAAAACGTTGACTTCGCCTGTACGTGATAGACAAAACTTCAACGACAGACTTCGAGACGACAAATTCGCAAAACCCAAACATCATAGAATGGCTACGAGGAGCGTCACATTACCTGTGCAAGCTTTCCTGGTTATATATCATCTCAATCTTAAATGGCATCAACCTGGTGGCAGAGGAACTCGTGTATCATTGAATTGTCGTATTGTCAGAATAGTAGACATCACATAAAAGTATGAAAACCTACACTGTAATCTTGTATTCAATTATTGTAGGTATTCATAATTGTAAATTCAATATTTATTTATTTGTAAGCTGTTTTTTTCTGGTTATTTATTTTGAAATCACATTGTAAAACTCCGTAACTTAAATGCTAGGAGCTCACCTAACCCTCCCTTCTCTTACGAAAAATATACCTACTTAAAACTAAATTGCGAATTTACCGTATAGTTTATAAAGTCGAATATACTGTTAACAACTTAGATCCGTTGAACCTAATATATTCACGACTTAATACCCGTCGAAACTTTTAAGTAAAACTCAATATTGGACGAACGGTTATAAAGCTTGGACAAAAAGCATCGGGAATATAAGATAAGCTTATAGCGTTCCGTAATAGCTTCCGATAAATGGCTAATAACTGTGTCAGTTTTAGTTATCAACGGTTTCATAGGTGCGAGTTATCCGGTACAAACATCAAACCAAGCGTGCCAATCACTCTCTCACAAATGTTTCGTGTGGCGAGTGCAAAGAGCCAGAAACCCTTTTAATTATATAAGAGGCATTTCATCCTAACCTCAGGGATGACAACGCATCTGCATTTTGATTATTAATCGAGGATAGATGTAGATATCTACAGGACGCAGCATCCATTTACCATCAGTTGGGCCATCTGCTTGCTTGTCACCCTTATTCTATTTTTATAGGATAGGGAGACAAACGAGCACACAGTCCACCTGATGGTAAGTGGTTGCTGTGGTCCATAGACATCTACATCTATCCTCGATTACGAATCAAAATGCAGATACGTTGTCACCCGTGAGGACTTAGATGGAACCTCGTAACCAGTAAAAAGGGTCTCCGGTTCTCTACACTCATCATACGAAACACAACAACATTAAGCTAATACGAGTATTTGACGCTGGTATTCTGTGAGAGCGTGGTCCTTCCTTGGATAAAACATCAGAGTGAGAATCAACGCTCTATACCATGTTTATCGGGGACAATATGTGTAAATAGTAACTGTCTAAGTTCACCAACACTCTATGACGATGTCATAACAAAGAATAAAAACTTAAAAAAGTAGTTTAAATATTAAAAAAAACATAAAGTTATTATGTATTGTGATGACATAGGAAAAAAATTTGGGCATGATGTTAAATAACAATTTAAAAGGACAACTGATTAGTAATTATTGTATGCCTGGAGCATTCTTTAGTCATTTATAATGAATAAAGTTTTAACTAGTAAGTATTGTCCTAATAGCACATTAATAATTCTTGTTGGGAGAAGAGGCAATGTAAACAAAAATCAATTATTAAAATATATTGATTACCTCAATACTTAAAATGTAATCTTGTTTACATTGCCTTACATACAGGGTTGGCCACAGGAGAATAAAATAAGATATGATTTAAATTTATTAATGAATAATTTATCATGTAATAATAATTTAAATTTGACATTTAATTGTAACAATAGTACCAATAAAATTAATCTAATAGATATTAATAATTTAATTAAGAAATTTTTGTCTACAGATAGGTATTACCTATTCAAATATAATTTAAGACAGATAGCAAGTGTGCTCTTTTATTATTTATATATTAACTCAGCCAAGGACTTGGCTACCCAGACATCTGCTCCTATTGAGCAGCATAGTGATTTGACATGTAATTTGGAATTCGTTCAAAGTAATTTAAATTAGAAAATGAGACAATAGAGGTAATATCTAGCAGTTATAATAATTTAAATAATTTATAATGTAGCTTACAAATCCTATAAATTAGAGCAATATATAATTTAAAACCAAAAGAGTCACTGAAACAAAATTTTAAGGAAATTAATATATTAACTCTGGTCTCTCAATACATTTATGAAAATGTAATGTACGTACACAAAAATAAAAGTAGTTTTGCGAAAATAAGTGTTAATCATTCTGTAAATACTAGGAACAGACACAAGCTAGTAGTACCAGTTACTCGACTCCACCCAGTCAGTAATTCATTCTTGGGGCGATGTATACGCTTTTACATAAAATCCCAGAAAATATACAAAATTTGTCATACACGAAGTTCAAAAATGTTATTAAACTAAGTTTGTATAAAAAGGGTTATTATAATATTAAGGAATTTATGGATGATAATAACCCCTGGGAAGGGTGATCGCTACCAAGCTATTTCTAATTTGTCTTGTGTTGTTTATTGTAAACATTATTGTATGCTATTATTGGAAAAAAATAGTCCCGCTGGGTTTCTTGCTGGTTCTTCCCAGGACAGAGGTTTTTTTTTGCAAAGCAGTGAATGAAAAAAGTGACTTTCAATAAGTATTGTTATAATCTACATTGAATAAAAAAGTTTCTGTTTATGTTTCTTCCCCGGTCGAGCCGACCCGTTCGTGCTACAACTATACTAATAATATAACTGCAGCATGGCTCTACCACGTACAAAATCTATAAAAAAGTACAAATATTTTCTACAGTTAGACAGACCCATCTCTAGTATTGGACTAGAGAAAGAAAAAAGAAAATATCTATCGATAACCATAAGATTTTGATCGAGGCAAAGTTTTTTGCCGCTGACATCACGCGACTTTATATAGTTAAATCTCGAAATTCTTTTCGAAACTATTACAGACATAGTGAAAACTCACCCTGCACCCCTGCACTCTGCACCCCTGTGACTAATAACCCAACCCTTATTGACTATTTTTCTTGAGTAATCGCTTAAAATAATGCGCAGGATACAGAATGATACAATTTCAAAGACTTCACAGCTTCATAAAATACAAAACTTAAAAATACCTAATTTATGTGCTTGTTATCCGTAAAATTATTAATTTCACATGACTATTTTCGCCACTATGACCACATTCACCAATTACCACTTACTGTCTTCTTTTTTAGATTTTTCACTTATTTATTTTATCTTCCTATCCGAAAAATTTGAATAGGTCTCGTGCCAAATATACTCACCCAATGCCGGAACTTCACAGGTGGAGTCACAACCTGGTAAGGATGAAGGAATTCGATGGATGCTGGTGGCTTAAAGTCGCGTTTTGTGGCATTCTTTGGTAATGGCTATGTTCAGCAGTGAACTTAAAAAGGGCTATAATGATGACGATGATGATGATAATAACGATAATGGTAAATACGAACTAAAATTATCATATAACTCTACTCCCCGCGATATAGTACCAAAAACGCTGGCTTATTTTAAATTTTTATGTATTTATATTTTAAACGTATTTCATTGTTTTTTTTTATACCTGCCCTTATTTAATAGCCACCCTAATAGATGGTCTCATAGAGGGGATATTGGTCATACTTATCTCGTTTCATTTCCCTCTGTCGATACTAACAACACAAACTGAATGACATGGGTCGGTGGATTCTCTTAAGCCGCGTCTACACATTCTAATATAATAAAAATAAAATATTAAAGTTATTATTTAAATTATTACCACTTACTTTTTCTTGACTCGATACAAAAACAGCAAGAAACTCTGGACATGGGCAAAATTCGTAACGTAGAACAATTAAACGAATAATTAAATAAGAAGAATGTGTATAAATTAAGTGAATAATTAAATAAGCTCCGATATGTGGATTCGAAATTTTTATTCATATTATAGTTGGCAAACGAGCATGCGACTCACATGGTGGTAAGTGTCTACCGCCACTCATGAACAACTGCAACACCAGGGGAATTGCAGGTGCGTTGCCAGCCTTTTAGAAATAAGTAAACTCTTTTCTTGAAGGTCTCTAAGTTGTATCGGTCAAGAAAAACCGCCGGTGGTAAACAATTCCACAAAGAGGTTGTGCGAGGAAGAAAAAAAAACAAGTAAAACGCACAGTAGGCGATCGCAAAGCATCCAGATGATGTAAAAGTTAACGTAGTCTTGTTGAGATGTGTGTTGGTGAAATCTGGCGTCTGGAATTAATCCGAACACTTCTCGTGATAAATATGGGAACTCAGTCGTCAACGATTTCAAACACTCTGCGCTGGATGCAGGTAAATGGAAGGAGCTGGCACTGCGGAATCCCGGCCTAGGGATGAGAACAGAGTTTCTAGTGAGGTCGAACTAAGTGTTGTTGCAAACGGTGTGTCGGCTTGAAATACTGAGCTTAGCACACCAAGCTTTAAAAAGGTCAATTTAGCCTTCGCTTCCAAGTGATCACGAAACAGCACATTATTCAATATGTCGAAGCCGAGGATTTCTTTGCTAGCTGAGGAAAAAAGTTATGTGCTCCTAAATTGAAGATATACGACAAAGAGGATCCTTTAAGCGGTAAACGAGCAAACCTGTGTCTTCTGAGGGTTAAACTGGACTAGATTTAGTCGTTCCCAAACAAAAAGTTTGTTTAACATTATTTCGATTTCAGTCGCAAGCTTGTTTCGGTAGTAGATGACGTGATCCAAAAAAATATTGGCACGGGCGGTGTATAAAGCATCACCAGTGCTTTCGTCCACATAGCAATTAATGTAGCCGGATTGCAATATATCATTGATATTGTGACGGCGCTTTATTATTATTAATAAATAATTATTAATTTCAATATAAAGCCGTCTAAAAGTAAGTAATATTTTAAATAATAAAAAAACATTAATAAGCATAAAGTTAAAATAAATACATTTCAGACATTAAGTATTATATTATAGTAAAGGCTTAATGTTGCCTTTATAAATCAATAAATTTAGTTAAACTCTTGTAAAATTTTCAAAATGTATTAAATAATACAATTATAATTCGAAAATATTATTAAAATACACATCACATCCTAACTGATTGCGGACTCTTAATGCGTAAACGTAACACTCATCTGGGAAACTATGTACTCCGCCCAGAAGAAGTGAAATTGCTCACGGCTAAGCAACTCCTTCTATTCATTGAAGACATAGGGCTTAGCCGTGAACTATTGCCATAGCAGCGATCACAATAGATCTTTTACGTTGCAGTGATACTGGTCTCTTTCCCTAGACCTGCATAGCTGCTCGCACTAAATTAAAAAAAAATTGTCAAATTTATTGAGCGTGTTCATTAAAGTAGCACGTTCTGTATAGATGGAGAGTGTTCGTGTAGAGATTGCTTATATAAGGAAGTTGCCGGAGACGCATACCCAAGGGTGTACATATAAATGAGGTGATCGGGTGTCTGACTACTATAGTATTGTTGCACATGTTATAGTCCTATATGGAGGATAGTAAGGTCTATTTAACAAAAGCATTACTATATAAGATCTCTATGATTCACAGGCAATACAATAGTAGAGTTGTGGGTTGAAGTCCCAAATATCAAAGACATATACTCGTAATAGAAAGGTCTATGATACAAAATTATAGCAGGTCTCTATGATGCATAAGAGTAACAATATTAGAGATATTGGTTGAAACCCCATATACTTAAGACATATAATAGTAAGGTCTATGATACAGGAACATTAATATAGAAAGTCTCTGTGATGCATGAGGATTACAATAATAGAGTTGGATTGAAGTCTCTATAAAGACATATAATATTAAGATATAATGCAAATATGTGGAAAGTCTGTGAAATAAAGCAAATATGTGGAAAGTCTCTAATATGTAAAAGCATAATATTAATAGAAACGAGGCCTGGAAAGAAATATAATAGTGGCATGTAGACTCACATCACATCGTCCGAGACAGAGGTAAACTTGGACTCGCTAACCGACGTGTATTAAGCGTATCATCTTAGTGCTGGTGGTAAACGGGTTTGTTGTAAAAAACTGATTCGATGCATCTTGTGGTTCTGGTCGATAGAAGCATAAGAGTTGTGATGTCTGCTGGGATTGTATGGAGGACTTTGGGATGGTAAAAACCCAACGATAGTCGCATTGATGCTTGTTGCGTTTTGCGATTGCGTATCTGCGATGGTTGTTTGGCGGGTCGGTATTCTTAATGGCGCTCTCTGCGACTTTGTTTACTAACACCTAAGTAGCTATATATAAGTCAGGTCCCTTCATTACTTTGTTAATTTACGCCAAATGAAAGTGAACAGAAGTATTAGTTCACCGGTAGTTGTCAAAATAAAACTATTAGTTCACCCATTCATTACTTATGTATTTAATAATCTTAACTTTTTCGCAAATAGTTATAATACTCTCGCTAAAGAATTTTATTCTAAATCATATTATGTTACACATGTTTTTAATGTAAGCAAAATAATACATACTCGTATATACAATTGCGCATCGCGAAAAAAAGGCCTTATTTCATATTGCTTATATTCGAATTCCGATTAAATTATACCTCTGTGATTAACACTATGGATGGCTTAAGTTCTTTAATACCCAAATGTTTCTATTCCTACCAGTTAATGAGTGACACGCTCTGTTTTCAATATCTGTTTCTATTATTTTTTTATATACAACAGCCACCATAGAAATCCAAGATGACATAGAAAAATCTTTATCGATTGATTGTCACGCACTGAATAGAGTTGAATATTGTAATTAAGTTTTTCAATCAAACAATTTTAAGCTTCTCACTTTTAATATACGTAGTTTTCAACATAATTTTAATGTTTTTTGGTATTCCTAAAGACAATAAACATAATATATGACGTCATCGTTCTGATTGAATGCTGGCTACATGATAGCTCAGTAATTGGGCAAATCACCGGCTATAAGGCCTTTCATACTAAAAAGAATATCAGTGAGAGTGGGGGAGTGGTTGTTTACATTAGGTTGGACGAGTGGTTATCCTCTGTACAGGATCCCACTTTTGATGAGGCAAACTGCCTTAGGGTTGACTTGGATAACTCATTGTCTATATTATGCATATATCGCTCTCTCTCCCATTTCACAACTTAAACAACTTTCTGCAATATTTGGACAGTACACTTTAAAGCTTACAGGATAAGTCTTGTGTAATGGTGGCGGGTGACTTAAATATCAATCTGTTAACTACACTAATTTGCAAGTATGTGATTACTTATACCTGATGACTTCCCACGGGTTGTTGTTGGAAAAATAACCCGGATTATAGACCTATATCGCTCCTTACAATCTTCTCAAAGCTACTTGAGAAGATAGTTAATATCCGTCTGCTGAAATATATCGAGAAGTTGAAGTAAGTTTCTGACAGAGAGTGGGATTCGGGGTAGGAAAGTCGACTGAGAATGCTGTTAATCTGCTGATAAACTAAATTTCATCGAATGTGGATAATAGTAAATGTAGCCTTGGTATTTTTCTGAACCTTTCTTAGGCGTTTGACACCGTGTCTAGACAAATATTGTTGTAGAAGCTCGAAGTTTTTGGAATCCGCGGTACTGCAAAGAATTGGTTTCAAAGTTACCTAACTAATCGATACCTAAAGTGTGCGAATAGGGCCTGATCACACAAGTTCTCAGCTACAGGAGACCTTCAGGTTGCCCCTTTTTGTTTTGTATATGAATGACCTTCTGGAACTCAAAATACCTCAGTGTAAAACAATTTGTTACGCAGATGACACCGTTGTTTTATTTCATGGTCGATCCTAGAAAGAATTTAGAAAGCTGGCCGAGAACGTTATGGGTCAAGTGGCTGGATGGCTGAATCGTAATTTGTGGATAATTAATGCGAAGAAATCCAAATACATGTGTTTTCACGAAACTTGTGCGACTAATCCATTGATGCAGAAAGACTTTCCAGTCCATACTTGCGACTTTCTGCAACATTGTGACTGTGAGGGTATTGGGAGAGTGGAGATGATCAGGTACTTGGGTATAATTGTTGAACACAATCTTTCCTTCAAACAGCATATCTTGTACCTCTCAAATCGAGACAAGAATGTTATTTATATCATGAAGCTGCTTTGGAATTGTACTGATAAAAGAACACTACGTATGGTTCATTTTGCCCTCTGCCAATCAATTATACAATATTGTATATCAGATTAGGGTGGTGCCTCCAAAACATCCATGATTCAATTGGAGAGGGCACAGAGAGCAGTTCTGAAGGTCATGGTTAATAATACCCTACAGGTACCCTACGGCTGATCTTAATCGGGATACAGAGGTTTTGAGTGTACGCCAGTTGTATATTCTATCTGCAGTATTAAAAACCCATGGGTAAGTAATTCAGTCACCTAATTACAACCACTTAATCACTAAACTTATATCCAAATTCCCAATTCCAGCTGCCAGGTCTGTTTTCGCGCAACGTTTTCCACAGTTCTCACATCCCCATATCTATAGCAAAATACTTAAAGTCTGCGATATCAAAAATTGCTCAAACTTCGAAAGCTAAAGAAATAGTAACAAGGTATCTCACCACACTAAACTATAATGACACCGAAAACTTAATATTAAAGCAAAAATAATACCAAATTTACTCTACGTTTTACTATATATTGTATCAATATTTTTTCTAGGAATAATCAATAAATAATAATGCTAGCGACAAATAGTTAAAAACTATCTACATAAAGTAAGAAATAATACTGATAACCGTATTCCTTATCCCCAAGATACAAGCTATGCCTAGTTTGGGGTCCGCCAGTAAATATTTTATATGTAATAATAATTTAATATTTTCCTTATTGTTTAAAATTAATCGGTACGAAACAGCTCTTGACTTCGAAAAATTAATATATATGTTGTAATATATAATTTATAATTAATACACATGTTGTGTTATACCATATAATATTTTTATTATTTTTCCTTACAAGTTTCACATGCATCATGTGATAACCCTATCAGAATAGGTATACATTTTTGACGTTGTTAAGAAGCTTCCTCTCTGGTCCTTACTATTTACTCTGTGGTTCAGGCCCTAAATAGTAGTATAAGCACGTCGTGCCGCTGTCGGCACGACGTGCTTATTACTTCGGTTTTTCTGCATGGTTGAACAGCTGCGATGCGGATCTTCTTCAGCACGATTAATGCAAATAGTTCTGGCGGTATTATGCAGTCTTACTGATGACAGTTCTGTAGGTTTGCGGAACGGCGACACGTGTACGTCGTTTGTAGCAAGCGGTTCGAGACGACGAACGCGTATGCACGTGACTAGCATTGCACGACGAATAATGGGTGAGCGCGCCCACAATCAAACAGAGTTAAAGAAATATTACCACCCTATAACAGAATTTTATCCTGTATCGTGAAGGTGAAGAGTATCGTGACGATTACCAGAATGATTTACATACATATTTGCCCATCAATGAAAATCCAGACACGGACGCTATTATTTGAATGTATAGAAACACTTTCTTAGTGCAGGACTCGAATCTGCGACCTACAGCGTAGAGATCAAATGCTTAACCACTGCACTACTGAGCGATTACGACGCGTATTAACTGGAACACAGCAACACCGGCCTTCCCCAAGAATGAAATGCCACAAAACACGGTCCTGAGCCACCACCGTCCATCAAATTCCGGGTCGTAATCCTAAAGTGCCACTATTGGTTGGGTATATTTGGTTTATCGGCCTGAAACCTACTACAAATATTTTCAAGTGAGAAGGTGAAAAAAATAAGTGAAAATCTATAAAAATGGTCGGAAGTGGCAATGGGCAGTTTATGATCATGATCATGGTGCTGAAGAAAAAAATTGTGAATTTAATAAGTGTACAAATTAAAAGTACCTACATAAAGGAGGTACTTTTAAGTTTTATATTTTTAAGGAGCTGTGAAGTCTCTGAAATTAAATTATTCTAAATCCTGCTCACTAAGTGACCAACTCAAGCGTACTAATCAATAAAATTTTATATCAGTGGAATTATGGCTGGCTGTTATAGTGGAACAAAGATTTTATTTTTTACAGGATGTTTTTTATTTTTAAGATTAATTTGATTCGATTACCTACTTAGAAAAATATACGGGTCACAAACATTTTATTATCTTAAAAAATATAATGGGTGTTGATATATCGGTTTGTAATTAATACACTTCGACTCCAATTTATTCATTATCAAGATAGTACCTATACTTGGTTGTTGGTGGACGTTATAACTGACCACTGCATGGTAATAGTATTGTGGTAGAATAGAGTTCACTACGCTGCCCTATCGTATTGACTACTTTCAAATATCCTCAAAAAATTACCACTTGAGCATGAAACTCTTCTTAGGAATACGTCTTTACCCTTGAAGGGAGAAAAACATCAAACATCGTCACGTTTAGTAGTCGAATTGGCACAATAACAGCACCTCTTGAAAGAGAAAGTCAAATTGACCACTAAAAAGCTTGGCGCCACAGCAGAGCGGGACAGTATTTAGATGCCGGCACACCGCCTGCAACTTTACAGGGCGCAGGTTTAGCCACACATGGAATATGCTCTCATCTCTGGGCTGGGGCTCCCTAGAGCTAGCTCCTTCCGTTTGACCACATCCTGGGCTGAGCGTTTCCAATCGTCAACGACCGAGTGCTCTCCGATCGGCTTGATACATTGGCGCTACGAAAAGATGTGGCATCTCTTCACAGCACCAGCCGCATCTACCATGGTGAGTGTTCTGAGTAATTGATTCAAAACTCACGATACCATCCACACCATCTAGATTCTGGGCGGTTCAATACTGTACGTTTTACTAGGAGTATTTATTTCTTGTACGACCCCTCTATGGATTCCTTTACCACCGGTGATTTTTCCGCACCGATACAACTTAGGAATCTTCAAGAAAAGAGCTAACTCTTTTTCAGAAGGCTGGTAACGCACCTGAAATTGCCCCTGATGTTGCAGTTGTTCATGGGCGGCGGTAGTAACATTTCATCAGGTGAGCCGCAAACTCGTTTACCCCTCTTCTATAAAAAAATACACACGTGTCGTATACCTAATCTCCGCGTGGCGTAAACAATGATTTTACTGCTATCTATGAGAACCCATAAGATCTCTCTGGCATTTTAAATAGTCTCCGCTCAAAACACCCGTAGGAAGATTAGCTTACAGATTCTCTTACATGGTCACCACACGCAATAATATGTCGAGTGTCAACCAATTTATCTCTCGAGAGCTTCTTTCTTAATTATGTCAGAATGGAATAGAGAGAAGCGTATTGGAAGTAAGGAGAAGAGATAAAATACAGTCAAAAATGATAAAAAAACTGAGTTCGGAAAAGTCTTTTCAGTATGCAGAAAATTTATATGATGATAGACGAGACATATATTGAGAGAAAAGAAAGAGAAATGGACCAGAATAATAACTAAATGGTACCCTAGACAAACGAGAAGAAGTAGAGGAAAATGAATGAAGCGATGAAAAGATGATTTCAAGAAAGTTGGTTACGTATAGCAAAGGACCGAAACAAGTGAAACTTAGAGGAAGGCTTTGTCAAAAATAGGCTTTTATTAGGGGAGGAAAACCTAATGACGAAAACCCAAACATTAATTTATTTTGTTACCTCTATTTTCATCTTTTTAATAATTATTTTATTAAATAAGTTTAAAACAATAGCAATGAAGGCGAATTTTATAAAATTTTTAAAGTTATTTCTCAAGGTACTAAAAACAAGAACTTAAAGTTCAAACACCATAATTTGAAAAAATAGCTGCAGCAGCTCAATAACACCTGTAAATAACTTCACCGCGGAGAAAGAAAGCTATAGATATGATAGATAACCGATAAGGACTAATAGGAATGTCTCTCATCCTGTAACTCACTATATCTTGCAGAGCGAAAAACAAATAAGAAAACATAAATAGAACTACGATTCACGAGGGTGAAACATTTTTAGCCGAATACATAAGCAAAAAAGGAGTCGTATAGTATAAACCAAAATAGAAAAGTATTTATTAAAATTTTTATCAAAATAAAAAGGTTCTTAAATGATGTGCTGAAAGAAAATTAAGTTGAAAAAGACTGACTGTGGTTTATATTTCTACGTCAAATTTTAGCGTGTGTGACTTTATTCACGTACACTTTCAGTGGAAACTTGTTTTCATTAATTACGTGAGACTCGGGCTAGTTTCAAAGGAAGACATATTTTTATTTTTAATTAGCAAATCACTTAGTAGTTGGTAAGAGTATCAGTTAAAAGTTAAAGGATTCTCAAAGCGTATTAACCGCAAATGCCCAGCCATATTTTTGTTCCTATTTTCCTAGCTTGTATTAGGTTTTTACCTATAAAATTGTGGTTAACGTCATTTTCCTATATTTTTTCTTTCTAATAGTCGAAGCTATCAGCCACACAATCGATACATCTTTTGCAACGCAGTGAAAATAAATTATTCAAAGGTGTTTTGTACTGCCTCACGAGTATTTATTTTTTTCCGTCAAAAGTTATCCAAATTCTGGAGAAATTAAGTACGACTTCTAGTGAGCACGACGGATGATGAAGAGCTTCCAACTCCACCTATTGTAATATGAAGAATGTCTGTTGTGCAGTATAAGGTCGCGCGCAAGAGCAATGGGGACGAGCTGGTTAGAGACCAAAGCCGGTTAGAGACGTGCGAGCTTTTTCATCTTTGTATTCAGTTCTTTACAGTACACATCTGCTCGTCTTGCTTGGTAAGAAGCTGTGATGAATCACATCGGTGCTAGACCACAAAACAGTTACAAACAATTTTCTGGGGGTAAGATTTTGTTTAGGGGATTGTTTAGGTGCTGCATCAGTTAAAAATGCAGTTAAAAATTTCTTCGTTTCAGCTCGAGAAGCATTCATTTGTCAAGCTATTTTACCTTGCTAATTTGGTGCTAGTGCACCAATATTATTTCGATACGAAAGTCGAAGTCTTCTGCTACATCAGCCGTAGGTTGAGTATCATAAGCTTTCACAATCGCATTTAATTCATCATTGTCAAACAAAGCTTTCGGATAACCACGTGGCTAAGTTTTGAGGTCGAATTTTCCAAAACGGAAGCGAGCAAACCAATAACAGGCATTGAATTAGATTGTAGTATTTGCCCCGTAAGTGTCGTTAATGCTGGGTGCCGCTCGTGCCATGTTGCTGTCACGACGTTACTTATATTCCAAAATTACTCGAAACTTTAACGCACCCATGTTGACAAAAAATATTCAAGGCTTTACAAATGAAGCTGCCGTTTTCTTGAACTGATCACTTTATACGTTAATAGCCACGGTTTGACTTGAAATGTAAAATTGTAATAAATTATATTTTGAAAACGTAGTCTGTTTTCTAAATCAGTGATTCAATTCTTTAGATTTTATTTTTTCTGCCATTTCACAATATTTCCAACCATTGGCTAATAATGTTCGTAACATTTTTGAATATGATGATATCAGTAATGTTTATGGATCTAGCACTACCAACGAACGAACTGTCCGTTATTAGTTTAATCGCTTTCGTCTGGAAAATATAAACTTGACAATTGAACCTTATGGCCGTTAAGAGAAGAAGGTTGATAATGACAAACTGAATGTGATAATTGATATTTATCGCGAAAATTGGAATGAAAATTACAGAAACCAAGGCTGGGATCTGTCTCTAATGCTCAAAACAGATGACGAAATAAAAAGTACTATTCCCTGAATTTGTTGCTGATTCTGTCACAAATGTACACAGAATCAGCAACAAACTTGTGATTATTTAACGAGAAATAAGCTCGAGGGCAGCATTGCATTACAATCAGTAGACCTATTGTGCCACACACAGCACCTGCATCACTTTGTCTCAGTGATGGACGCCTCACTCCGAATCATAAAGTGGTCGAATGAGCTGAAAGTATTATCGTCGGAAATCTGATACCTGTCCGGACAAGAGGTCAGCAGAAGATCAAACGAGGGTAGTATTTAAACTTCCGCGTCTGAAATGCCCGTGGGTGAAGTAAGCAGTTGTGCCTGACCATATGCCAAGACAAAGTCTCTTATCTGGTCAACCGACCCATTTGTGCTACAACTATAAAATAACTGCATCGTGGCTGTACTACGTATTAAACAAATTTGAAAATATTGTAGCTATTTTTAATAGAAATAATAAAAAAATAACTTTAAACTCGTTTCAGACTTTGACCGTTTAACTGTAAGACTTTTTCAACAAAATAAAACTTTAAAAAAATTGAAAGATGACTTCTATTAACTGAAAAGAATAAAAGAAAGTTAATATTATAACTTCTCAAGTCGGTGCTTTAGCTGTTCTATACAGTTTGTCTTAGTACAGAATTTAAAGCTATATGTAATGTAAAAATTATTTGATTATTTTTGGTTTTTAGAATTTGGCTTCTATTTTTATTAAAGTTGGTGCGACAACGTTACTTAAAGGTAAACAACAAGTAAATGACTTACCTGTTTTATATATTTGTGTATGTACTAATATATATATATACATCACGATATTGATTCTACGTCCTTTCATTTCGCATTATTATAGCGTCCACCACTTGTAGGCAATTTTTGAAAACTATGACAGCGTATATTGGTCCATTAAACAAATTCAAAGATAGTGTTCAACTCATTTTTTTGAATATTTAGTATATGTCGATATACAAATATACGTATATTGCCAGACGGAGGGAAACCAATCGGGACTCCCTTCCATATTACCAATTATTCAGAATCCCCGTAATATACATAGTTTTTAATTCATTCTCCTGCTTATCGCAATTCCTTTGTATAGTGCGACGTTGCCACTCTTATTAGTTATTCTGTTTTGTAATATTTTATTTATAGGTGATATTTTGTTTAATGTAGAACTATAAAATTTATTGAATATAACCGCAAAATTTTAATTGACTATATAATTTAATTTTAACACATTATAATGTGAATTATTATGATGTTAGTAATAAGAATAAGATTATTTTATGTTAATATAATTATCAGAAATTTTCATTTTAATAATAAAATAAAAAATATTTTGTATTTAATTATTACTTTTCACACCGGTAGGAAGAATATTGCAGTATTTTTGTTAAATTGTTAAGACCTATTGTAACCCATATATCGCCAACGAATAAATGAACTTGAATTTAAATTTGAATTTCTCTACACTCACCATACAAAACACAGCAGCGATTTTACTCTGGCATTCTGTGAGAACGTAGTGCTTCCCCGGTCGAGTCGAATTATCTTTACGTCAAATTAAAAATATATTTGATTCGTTTAGCACGAATAATATAGTTTTTATCATTCTGGTTCAGATTAGATTTAATTTTAGTCACTTAAGTTTCGTATATTGTGCAAAATAATGAAATAAATGTACAGAATGTGCAATGTGAAATTGAGAAAATATAATTTTTGTCTACGGCAAAAAAAAAAATAGACTATGTATCATGATTAATTTACCAACTAGTTATTCGTTGAGTCAATACAAAAAATATCAAAAATATATTATAGATTGAATATATTATTATTTACTTTAATTGTAAATACGTACTGATGTAAAATGAAACAAATATTGAGATCAAATAAAACGTTTATTGAACAAGCATCTTCTTTCAAACATTTGTTCAGTGAAGTAGATACTTAGAATAAAGATTTATAATAAGGAACATAATTAACACAATTTGGCACTTGAAATAACATAGGTAGTAATTTAGAGCAAAACTTTTGACGCACACAGTGCCCCAAAAACCGCTACAAACGGCAACATTAATTAAAAAAGAAATAAGAAAGGTGTTCTAAGCGTTTTATCATTTCTAGAATTGTGTAATGTGAAAAAACTGTTCTAGAAAAGTGACTATTTTACACCGCAAGGCATCCCTACACTGAAATATAAAAACAATAGCGAAAAATGTCATTAAAGCAATGGTCATTAAAGTGTGTTTTATACACAAGGAATTAAAATATAAATATATTCATGGTTATATGGACGTCAAATATCGTGCGGTATGAAACTTTACCGATAATCTGACGTCCACATATAAAAATACAACAAAATTCAAAAGTATGGACGTTAAATATCATTCTGTACGAATGTTTTAGGATATTTGAACGTCCGTATTATTATATGTAGCTAAATCTAAGGACACGTAAAGAAATTTGAAAGTAAAAATAGCACTGAGTACAGTATAAACCGACAAAAAATACCAAAATATACCTTGAGCACTAAATAAATAAGTAATCAACATAAATAAATAGTAAAACGCAATAATCAACAACATTGGACATCAGATATCAAAGAAATGGATGTCAAATAAAACTTTGTGAGAATATTTTAGGATATTCTTACGGCCGTATATGGGTAAATACTCAACTATACATTAATCAACTTAAACAAGTTTAACTAAGGAAACTTAAATGCAAGCAAACAAGCGTGGAAAGTTCATAATGTGCGTAGGTCACAGTACGGACGCCAAATAAAGCACGATATGCATGTTTTTTAGTAATATAGCGTCCAATATGAATAAAAATTATAATTGTATTTCAACTAAATGCAAAACCAAACATATCATAATTTAACAAAAATAGCCTTTCACAAAATAAAATCAAGTTAAGTAGATAGTAATTTCTTACAGATTAGGTACAATAGTCGCACTCATCCTTAAGATAGTGATCATAAACAGTAAACTCGCAGTGAGAGCACCAAAACTCAACACGATCAAATAAATAAATTATATTTTCGGAGTTATTCATGTCAGCAAAATTATGCCACGGTCTGTTGTAGGAATTAACAAATCTTTGGCAACGACATAACAAAAGTTCTTATAGGCAGTTTAGTACTGTACAGTACATAAATGTAAAATGTAAAAATATAGTGCAGCATGACGTAAACTCGATAATATAAGTTACTGAGATCCCTTCATCAGCTATGAAAAAAAGCTTATGACCTTAAGACCGCACCCAAATCGGTTCACCTCTTTAGGAGCTACGGTGTCACAGACAGGCAGCCACACAGACAAACATTCACGTAAAACTTATAACAATCCTCTTTTTACGTCTATTATTCATGGATCCAATCAATCATTAAATTCGAAAAGGTTGGACTAAGAGAGCGAGATGGAATTTTGACAACCAGCAATGTTTTAAAAACAAAATACGAAACTAAACAAAATACCACAGTAATTCGTAGGAGAATTCCCGAATATGGCTATTTGTTGTTTGTATAGGCATTTTGGACGAAGACTTTTATTTTTAACCAGTCTTTGTTGTGCAGAATTTCAGTATGTTGACTACGAAGTTCCTCGCACTCATGGCGTTTTGGCGGTTGTTTATTTTTAATATGTTTGCTAAAAAACTTTTTAACTATACTTTTCTGTTCTGTGGTCCAAGGTACAAGGTTTCGTTTTTTCTTTGTTTTAATATGTGTAGCATTGGTAGCATCGCTAAGTAGAGTTGACTGCGGAGTAAGGACAGGGTTATCGTCTGTGAACTCCGTTTCTTTTGATTTTTCAGTTGGTAATGCAGCATCGTAATCTATTAATTCATCACTGTCGTAATTATCGTGGCCCTGTGCGTTTTCTAGTAAATCTTGTTCTAAATCTAAGTTTATGTCATCCAAACATTTGCCTCTATAAGAGTCTGCTTTGCCACTCTCCATGAGCAGCAGTAGTTTTGATAGTTTGGCCGTCTGATACACGTCATCGGGTAATCTATAGTTTTGTCTGTGGACAGCCTGTGTGTGCCCCATAAAGTTAGCTAGTTGTTCAATGTCTGATTCTTTAAGGTTAAACATCTGAGTCAACATAGCCAAATGTTTGCGTAGCTTAGTCATAGTAATAGCTGCAGGATTTCGAGCTCCACTTGCAGTGGCATACTTTTTCAAGACCTTATAACCACATAATGTACTTTCAGATCCGGGTTTTGCAAACAAAAAGTCGTTTTTTTCACATATGTAATTACGTCTCACAGAGATAAGCAAATTGATGTCACTTTGGACTTCGTCAGTCAACAGAACGGGCACACCTCGACCTCTTTTACCCCGTATAACAATACGCTTAAAACTATTTACCAACACTTTTTCCGTACTTGAAATAGCTCGGTCAAATTCCTCATATGCGCTTTTGTCATTGCTGCTCTCTTGGTAGATGCTGAGTGGGAGACGTTGCAGTTCACCAGGCCGACGTCTGTTGAGAAGAAGAACGCGGCAGTAAACTGTCTCTGTTAGAGTGTTGTACGCTTCAATATTGCTAGTTTCGGATTCTATTAACTTAGATGCTGCAGACTTAGATTTTTCGCAAAGATAATTTTTAAGGAGTTTTAAGTCTTTCGCAAGAGGAACAATTGTAATTTTATTCCATTTTTTTAAGTTTAAGTCATTGCAGGCCTGGCTTGAAACATCAAACTTCCAATTAGTCTTGATGAGATGAATTAGCGTCTTTAGATCAGCCTCTACTGCAGCAGTTTCCACACTGCTGCCTGATTTTAATGTAGTCATTATGGCTATGTTGCGACACTGTTTTAGGCTAGTGCTGATGTTCATGGCATATGTTGGTGCACCATAGCGATCTGTTTTACAATTGTAACTTGATACTTTTTTTAGTTGCAGTAACAATTAGATCATAGTTTTGAGGTTTCAAACAATCCATCAAATTTTTAAGTGACGGTTTCAGCGTCTTCAATTCTAGTAACAATTTAGCCAATTCTCTCATTTTTCGCGATGTAACATTTACGAAGTGTTTTTCTCGATGAATCCTTAAATATTGGGCTCCAAACGCACAGATTAACGTATCTCTTTTAGCTTCTAGTGATATTTTGTCAGGTCTCATTTTTGGAAATACCTCATCTTTAAGTTTTTTGTCAATATTTAGGTTGCGTAACATAAAATTTTGAGACTGAACTTGAGTGTTGGCGGTATCGGATAACGGTTGACATGTCTTCTTATGTTTCCACAATTGTTTCCTAGAGTAGAAGCCTAAACATTTTTCACATGGTAAGTAATCGATGTGTGGATAAACATTACTCTTTTTCATAGGTTTAACACATTTTATAACATTCCGAATATAGTTTCCTCTTTTGCGTAAGTTGGTTATTAGGTTTTTGCGTACGCAACTTTTCGTAGGATGAGAGATAATATTTTGTACTTCGGGTTCCGTACAATGATTCCGCAATAGATGTCTCGCAAAATTTAGCACATCGACCTCACAAAAAAAAAAAACAATAATCCCTGGCTCTGGTTCTTTTCAACTCTTTCGTCTTTTGGTAACTTGTCAAATCCTAAAAGAGAACATTTCAATGAATTACAGAATAAATTTGCTTTATGAATTATCAACATTTTCACATCTGGTAACGTTCTGTAATTCTTGCCGCAAGATAACATACGGTACAGTAACGTGCATTAATTACAGGACGTTACCGGAATGTCTCAAGAAGCACTTAGGCTCTCGTGATTGTATTTTGTTACAATAAGTGTCTAGAGGGATAGGCATTCTAAAATTAAAGGTGAGGCATCCTTTTTAGTCACAAATTAAATAGTTATCTCCCTAAGAATCCTCAAAATTAATATTTATGCCCAACATTTTTTTAACAACATGAACATTGTACAGTTTTAATTGATTTGAATAAAAAAAATCAGAAAGTTATCTTCAAGATTTGATGTGAAACACAAAAAGAAATATTTCTGTCGCGTAGCGAAACTAAAGCTTCATATTCCTGATTTATGTTCATATTGTGAAATAAATATATTCATGAGCATACAATGTTGATTATTGCAGCTTCATGGTTTCAGAATTTAAGTAATAAAGAAAAGATCTCACCTGGGGTTCCTCTAAGCTACGACGTCTAAGACACAATTGCTATTTTGATGTGTCTTATTCAATACTTCTTCCGTGTCTTCAGTATAACTTGTGATACTGGAGGATTTCTCGAATGCAGAAATGTACGTTGGATCTTTGTCAGAGTCGTCAAACTCAGAGCTATTGTCATTAGAAAAATTAGGAATGCCATCATTGGAAGCGCCACCTGACGTAGTAGGTACTGAGTCTTGTATCTGAGTGGTATGGTCTTGCGATAATGATTGGCTTGTTATTGTGTGATTTTTTGTGAGATTACATTCATTAGGATTACTTACTGTTACATGCATTTGGTACGGAGATTGTTCCAATACGTTTGATAAGGACTGGTTAGTTATAGTAAGACACGATTGACCACTTTCACTATGCATTGGGTTCTGAGGTTGTTCCAACACATTTAAATAATCAGAATTTTGGATAACTGAATTATTACTGTTATCAGCCAGAATGTTTGCGTTCGATTCGATAATAACGTTGCTGTCAGCATCTAGCAGAGGAGGACTAGAAGTTGCAACTGAATCTGACTACAAAGTATTCCGCGGTGTCTCGATGACAGTCATTGGTCTTTGATCTGCCAAGCATGTTTCGTTATAGTTCGAATCCGAGTCATCAGCATCATTCGTTATATCATCCATCAGAGTATCCGTCAAGTCGTTATTTAAATTTGAACTATTTGCAGTATCGTCGTCCGTAGACGGTAGATATGTTTCATCCCTATGTTTCTCATTATCAATTATATTAAATGAATCATCAATGCTAGTATTTGGCGGTGCGTATGATGGGAGATTACGTCTGGATCTCTGTAAAATAAAATGAATTAGACAATGAGACATCACACACATCGATCTGATGCCGAGATAATGTAGTGTATGTAGGTATATACACGATAGCCTAAGATAGATTCGACAGTAATAAATCTACATTCAAGATCATTATACGCTTCATTTATTCCCCGAACCTCCCATTTATTTATTTATTTATTATATGTGCCGTGTAGTGGCGGTTAAGAATATCCACTACCCCATATCTTCCCGTGGGTGTCGTAAAAGGCGACAGAGGGAGACAGGCAGGAGATGGGCAGCAGCATCTTCCTGATAACAGCAACTGTACGATAAAAAAAAACTGCGGTTGCCAACCCGCTCGCCAAGCGTGGCAACTATGGCAATATACCCCCCATGAACAATTACACAAATAGACGGCCCCCAGTCCCCGGCGGCTCCGCTATTCCTGGCTACGGTGGCGACCATGGTAACGGCGGGGCAGGGGGTGCTAAGAATCTCCGGTGGAGGTTCGGTTGCCACCTACGACGACTCGACCTGGCAACATTTAACGCACGTACACTGAGGACTGACGAGAAGATCCTGGAGCTGGAAGAAGAGATAGACAAGTTGCGCTGGAGTATTATAGGATTATCCGAGGTCCGAAGAGAGGGGGAGGACACGGTGATTCTCGAATCCGGCAACTTGTTCTATCACCGGGAGGGCGACCATCTGTCCCAAGGAGGTGTCGGATTTATCGTCCACAAGTCTCTCGTCAACAACGTTGTAAAGATTGGGAGTGTGTCGACGAGGGTCGCGTACCTGATACTCAGAATCACCAAACGGTATTCGCTGAAGGTCATACAGGTTTACGCACCAACCTCGGCACATTCCGATGAGGAGGTGGAGGAAATGTATGAGGATATTTCCAAAGCCATGCATTCCTCCAAAACCCACTACACGGTGTTGATGGGAGACTTCAACGCAAAACTAGGCACAAGAGAAAACGGTGAGCTGAAGTTAGGGAAATTTGGAATAGGGCAACGGAACCGAAGGGGCCAGCAGCTGGCCGACTTTATGGAGAAAGAGGGACTCTTTATGATGAACTCTTTCTTCCAGAAGCGGCCCCACAGGAAGTGGACCTGGTCGAGGCCCGACGGTTCGACAAAAAATGAGATTGACTTCATTATGACGACCAGACGCCAACTGTTCAGTGATGTCTCAGTGATCGCAAGGGTGAAAACTGGCAGCGATCACCGAATGGTTAGAGGCACACTGAACCTAAACGTTAAGTTGGAGAGGTCTCGTCTAATGAAGTCAACGCTCCGTCCCCCTCGTGCTCTAATCCAGAATCCTGAAAACTTTCAGCTCGAGTTACACAACCGCTTTCAGTGCCTACAAGATTGCAATGCAGTGGACGATATGAATGACAAGCTCGTGGAAACTGTCCATGCGGTCGGAGCTAAGTTCTGCAAGACCCGCCGCAGAAGAACACAAAAACTCTCCGATCACACTCTTAATCTCATGGCTGTTAGACGGGAGATGAGGCTGCAATCGTCAACAGATTTGACAGCATACAGGCAACTGAACAGACAGATCTCCAAATGCATGCGGCGAGACTTACGCAACTTTAATACTTCTCGTATTAAAGAAGCGATCGAGCGGAACCAGGGCTCCAAAGTCTTTGCCAGAGATCTGTCTGCCAGAAAGAGCCAACTGTCAAAGCTGAAGACTGAGTGTGGCAACATCGTTTCCGGGACACCTGAGATTCTGAGTGAGATTGAGAGGTTATATGGGCAGCTGAACACATCATCGTTGGAGCCACACTCAAGTGTGAGTAACGATCCAAGAGCAAGTCTTATCCGACACTATTCCGATGATATCCCGGACGTCAGTCTGAGCGAGATTAGAATGGCTCTCCAACACCTTAAAAACGGCAAGGCCCCGGGCGAGGATGGAATTACAGCGGAGCTTCTGAAAGCGGGTGGAACACCGGTACTTGAAGTCCTTCAGAAGCTCTTCAATTCCGTCCTCCATGGTGGCACTACTCCAGAGGCGTGGAGCAGAAGTGCGGTGGTCTTGTTCTTTAACAAAGGCGACAACGCTCTCTTGAAGAACTACAGACCGATTTCCCTTCTGAGCCGCGTCTACGTGCTGTTTTCGAGAGTCATTACGAATCGTCTCGCAAGCACACTCGACGACTTCCAGCCTCCCGAACAAGCCGGTTTCCGAAAAGGCTTCAGTACCATAGACCACATACATACCCTGCGGCAGATTGTACAGAAGACTGAAGAGTACAATTTGCCACTTTGCCTGGCGTATGTGGACTGTGAGAAAGCCTTTGATTCCGTCGAAATTTGGGCGGTGCTGCAGTCCCTTCAGCGGTGCCAAGTTGACTGTCGGTATATCGAAGTGCTGAAGTGTTTGTACAGTAGGGCTACGATGGCTATCCGAGTACAGAACCAGAGCTCGAAACCTATCCAACTGCAGAGAGGTGTAAGACAGGGTGACGTTATATCCCCGAAACTCTTCACCGCTGCTTTGGAAGACGTTTTCAAGCTTCTGGACTGGAAAGGATACGGTATTAACATCAATGGCGAGTACATCACTCACCTTCGATTTGCCGACGATATAGTCCTTATGGCAGAATCGCTGGAGGACCTTAGCACTATGCTCAATGACCTCAATGGTGTCTCCCAACGGATAGGTCTTAAGATGAACATGGACAAAACAAAGATTATGTTCAATGTCCATGTCACACCTATGCCGGTAGTTGTGGGGAGCACTATGCTCGAAGTTGTTGACGAGTACGTTTACCTGGGACAAATAGTCCGACTAGGTAAGTCCAACTTCGACCGAGAGGTCAATCGACGGATTCAACTCGGCTGGGCAGCGTTCGGGAAATTACGACACATCTTCTCGTCAGGTATACCTCAATCTCTGAAAACTAAAGTGTACAACCAGTGCGTGTTGCCAGTGATGACTTACGGATCAGAGACGTGGTCCTTCACTGCTGGCCGTACGAGGACGCTCAAGGTCGCTCAGCGAGCTATGGAGAGGGCTATGCTCGGAGTTTCTCTGCGTGATAGACTCAGAAATGAGGATATCCGCAGTAGAACCAGAGTGACCGACATAGCCCAACGGATTAGTAAGCTGAAGTGGCAATGGGCCGGCCATATAGCTCGAAGAACCGATAACCGATGGGGAAGAAAGGTTCTCGAGTGGCAGCCTCGTACCGGTAGGCGTAGTGTAGGGCGACCCCCCACTAGATGGAGTGACGACCTGGTAAGATATGCAGGAAGTCGATGGATGCAGGTGGCTCAGGACCGTGCTTTGTGGCATTACTTGGGGGAGGCCTATGTTCAGCAGTGGACTTGTGAAGGGCTGTAATGATGATGATGATGATTATTATATGGACAACAAAACAGATAACAATCAAAATACATTAAAAATTATACATATACATATAACAGTTTTGTGCCAGATTGTTTTTCTAAGTATGTTGACACATCATTTTCATATTGTTACGAGCTTGAGGTTCGTGACAATAAAAATTGCCGATAAAATTACCTAAATTAACACTTTAATTTACTTTACACAATTAAAGTTAAAACACTAATAATTTAAACACACTAATTCACTTAATTCCACTCCGAAGCTTCGCTTGTTTCGCCAAATCAACACTACTACTCGATCGCATCTTGCAGCGCCTATATATTTGAATCAGCAAAGAAATATCCAGAATGTTCAAGTAAACACGGGCAAGGTACCGAGCGTTCGAGTTTCGACTAGGCGCTGTCGGTTGAGTAATTTGTGATGTCATTTTCTCAATGCTCCCCTCGCTCTCGTTCCTGACACTAGATGGCGCTAGTTGACTTATTCATGCAACACTGCCCCCTCCTAAGACATGCTCGTCCCGAGCATTATCGGTCCCATAATAACGCGCCAAGCGATTCACATGGACGATCTTAGGAGTCCCTCTTGCGCCTTTCTGTAACGGCTCCGCAATGTCAAGGGCTGTCCTATCCCGTGGTGCACCAACATTGTACAATTTCGGTGCTCCTCTACTACGTGTCCGAGGTCCCCGCTCGGCCGCACAACTTGTACATGTACGACACCAATCCTCGACATCGTCACGATAATGGACCCAGTAAAACTGTTCTCGGACCTTCAGTAGAGTTCGTTTAACTCCCAGATGGACTATTGAACGACCATTATGGCACAACTGTAGAACATTCGGCACTTTAGCTTTAGGGACAACCATTTGCAAACGACAGCTGTCTCTTCGACCATTGTCCCATTTACGGCACAGGACTCCATCCTGAATCAGCAAGCTGTCCCATTGGGCCCAATAGCTTTTCGTGGTTGAACTCATCGCTGAGACGTCCCTCCACTTAGGCTTGGTAGCACGGGCCTTCATCCATCCCAGAATCGGCTTGATGTCCGGATCTTCCTGCTGTGCATGTCGTAGGTTGTCCTTCCACCCGTTGCTGAGGTGGTCTGTCCTGAGCATCCTCACGGATACCACCTCCTTACTCTCTTGCCTACTACAATGGTTGCAATCTTCAGGACAAGGTCTTCTTGACAATGCATCTGCGTTGCCGTGAGATTTCCCGCTGCAGTGTCTGATAGTAAAGTCGTATTCCTGCTGCTGCTGGGCGGTGCTGTTAGCCGCACTTCCTTTCTGAGACCGTTCACCTTCCCTTCGTAGGGTGTGCTCAGGGTAGCTGGACCGAAGATGGCCCCTTTCCCCACAGCCATAGCACCTAGGGCTATATCTTTTATTGTGGTCGCGAACCGTAACTGCTGTAACCTCCCTAGCGTGAGGTGAACGACGATCCTGTCACCGCCAGGCAGTGTCGTTAGCTGCACTACCCTCTCGAGATCGATCAACTCTCCTTTCAACGGTTCGCTTAGGGCAGCTGATTCGAAGATGGCCTTTTTCCCCACAGCCATAGCACCTAGGGCTGTATCCTTTGTTGCGGTCGCGAACTGTAGCGGCTGCAACCTCCCTGACGCGATGGGAACGATGATCCTGCCGCACGGCTTCTACCTCCAGTGCATGGGCCAAGGCGTCCTTAAGCGTCTCGTGGTGCCCGAGCCTCACAGCAGCTCTGACTTCCAGGTCACGGATGCCGTCGATAAATGTCTGCACCAGGTTCCCTTTAATGAGCGCAGGTACAGACCGGTAAGCTTTTCGCACCAGCTTCTCCACCTCTAGAGCCCACTGCTGCAGGTTTTCGTTGATGCGCTGCACACGATCTTTAAGCTGCGCACGAAAGACGTGTTCCAGGTGAGCGTCGCCATATCTCGCCTCCAATGCCTCAAGGAGTTGCTCATAAGTCACTTCCTCACCGAGAGCTTCCAGAACTGTTAAGGCCTGGTCGCGCAGGCCTAGTGTGAGAGCAGTCATGGCCTGACTTTTATTCCAGCCGTTCGCCTTCATAACAGCCTCGAACTGGATTTTGTAGGCTGACCAGGAAGAAGTCCCGTCAAACGGTGGCACCTTGAACCCACGTAGCGAAGGTGCTGAAGCTACTACGGGAGCTGTGGTTCCATCCCCAAGTTTGAGTTCATCCAGCGTTTTCTTAACTTGGTTGATTTGGGTCTCAGCTTCCGACAGGCGGTTATCATGTTGAGCAACCTTATCCTTCACCTCCCTTATCTCTTTCCCGAAGGTAGCGTGAAGGTCCTTCATGAGAAGCATCTGTTCTTCCTGGCCGCCCCGCAGCTGCTCTTCCAACCGACGGACCTGTTCCTCCTGTCGGCGAGCCTGTTCCTCCTGTCGGCGAGCCTGTTCCTCCTGCTGCTCTTTTAACAGACGGGCCTGTTCCTCTCGTCCGCGCTGCAGCTGCTCCTGTAGCATCGCCATCAGAGCACCTAAGTCAGGTGCTGCAGGTGTAGGAGCTAATGACGGGCCCGCAGCCTCCGTGGCTGGCAGTTGGCCCTCCGACGTCTGTGGCGTTGCACCACCAAATCTCCTCTGGTCCGTCTCATGCTGGCGTTGACTGCGGGTACGGACACCCTCCGTTTCCTCCTTAGGTAAAATCGGCATGATTTTATCCCACTTCTGACACCAATTGTTACGAGCTTGAGGTTCGTGACAATAAAAATTGCCGATAAAATTACCTAAATTAACACTTTAATTTACTTTACACAATTAAAGTTAAAACACTAATAATTTAAACACACTAATTCACTTAATTCCACTCCGAAGCTTCGCTTGTTTCGCCAAATCAACACTACTACTCGATCGCATCTTGCAGCGCCTATAAATTTGAATCAGCAAAGAAATATCCAGAATGTTCAAGTAAACACGGGCAAGGTACCGAGCGTTCGAGTTTCGACTAGGCGCTGTCGGTTGAGTAATTTGTGATGTCATTTTCTCAATGCTCCCCTCGCTCTCGTTCCTGACACTAGATGGCGCTAGTTGACTTATTCATGCAACAATATTTTACTACAGGGAAGATCAAATCTACGCTTAACAATATAAACAATATTAATGCCGTACATTATTACATAACACAAAAAAATTTATAAGCAACAAATTTAAAATCTATGTGATATGTGAAGGAGTGTGTATGACTTTAAGCTCTTTTTACTGCTCTTTTGAATATCCTTGATCTTGGGTCAAAAATATCCAAGCCGGAGTCTTTCATGGATATCTCGTTGTAAAGTCGACACATTCTTATTATCGGGTTGTAAAAAAAGAAGTATTATTCTTGTAAGTCTGCAGGTAAAATGTCTTGCTAGGAATTCGGGGATTGCGCTTTGTAATTAAGTTTAATTTACTTAAGAGGTAACCGGAATCGATCTCATTGTGGAGAATTTTATGTAAATATATAAGGTCATATTCCTTACGGCGAATAAGTAAAGAGGTCATTTTAAATTTGTCGAGTCTCTCACTATAACCGACAAGACTGCGACCAAGACCACATTTGTAGCTAAGTATTCTAAGGGTTCTTTTTTGGACGCTTTCTATACTATCCGAATGCACCGTGTAGCAGGGAGACCATTATAACATTAAGTAGCTTAAGCACTTGTGTTACGGAAATCAGAATCAACGAAGCTATTACAAATAAATACATAATAAATATATTACACCCAGATACAGAACAAACACAATGTTCATCACTAAGTGTTTGTCCTGGGCGGGGATCGAACCCACGACCCCTGGCTCAGAAGGTAAGAGACTACCCTTGGTCCAACGGGCCAGTAAGTATAACATTTATGTACCTTTTAGAAAAGCGTATGACCATAAATACAAATAGGCTACTTACTAATGACATTCTTCTTAGATTCACGTAATAAGAAGCGTCCCTTTGTTTTCGAGATTCAGTTGGAGTTGTAGCATCTGAAATAATCTATTAGATTAGGTATATAGTTTGTTGCCAAAAGAATAAATAAATATGCTATCGGTAATCTGTATAAACCGAGATTACATACCCAGGCAATGTACAACATACCTAAAAGGTAAACTGAAATATTATTCATTTTGTACTTTGCCTAGGTAGATCGGTACTGGCTTCATTTGACAGATGGATGTGACACAAATCGCCTCACCTCAGGCACATATTCCTTATATCGGTTTTTTTGCACATGTACATTTTATGTGTATTTACTTTGCAAAATTCATAAATCAAAATGCAAAGCGTGTAACGTTGCGTTATGTTTCAACCTAGAGCAAGATTGCTGCTACTTTTTTTTACTTTAGAAGTATAGTTGTAGCACGAATGGGTCGGCTCGACCGGGGAAGGACCACGCTCTCACAGAATACCAGCGTGAAATAGTAGCTTAATGCTGCTGTATTTCGTATGGTGAGTGTAGAGAACCGGAGACCCTTTTTACTGAAAACGAGGCATTCCATCTTAGTCCTCACGGGTGACAACGCATCTGCATTTTGATTCGTAATGGAGGATAGATGTGGATGTCTATGGGCCACGGCAACCACTTACCATCAGGTGGACTGTGTGCTCGTTTGCAACCCTATCCTATAAAAAAATACTAACAGTACCATTCGTTAATGAATAGTACTGTGGATACAGTAAATCCAACAAAAGTACCAGGAGCCTTTTAAAGAAATGAGGAGCCATGTTATATATTTATTCAACTAACTATAATTTATTCAGCTAATTATTTCAGACTATCATCGTTGAAATAGTTAAGTTGGTTAAGTTACAGCCTATTTACGTCCCACAGCCGGGCCTTCCCTCACTTCTGAGAGGGTTTTAGGGCAAAGAAGTGCCGGCTGAGCTACCCCTATGCGTGTTGGCGAACTTCATGGCGAAAAAAATATGTCCTCGAAATATTTTTTTCTTATTTCTCAAACAGTCCGACTTCCTCACGATGTTTTCTTTCACCGCTCAGCAAGTGGTAGATCAGCACTTAAAATTGCAATTAACAATTTCATTGATGCCAGCGGGGATGCACCCGGTTTGCGAGCGTACTGTGAAATTACGAACGAAACGACGAGAGCCGTGGTGGCTCTTCTGAGCCACCACGGCTCTCGTCGTTGAAACGAATACACCTTTTTATTTTGTATGTTTTTTCTCTCTATAGGATAGGGTGACAAACGAGCACACAGATTGTGAGTTGTTGCTGCGGCCCATAGATATCTTCATCTCACTCATCTCACCCTCGATTACAAATCAAAATACAGATGCGTTGTCACCCGTGAGGACTAAAACGGAATGCCTCATTTCCAGTAAAAACCGTCTCCGGTTCTCTACACTCACCATACGAAACACAGCCAGCATTAAGCTAATATTTCACGCTGGTATTCTGTGAGAGCGTGGTCCTTCCCCGGTCGAGCCGAAGTATTCGTGCTGCAACTATACTACTAATATAACTGCAGCATGGGTCTACCACGTATAAAAAATGTTTTAATGAACTAGGAAAAAAATCGGACTTTAATTGTGGCATATTTTTGGAGCTTAAGAAGTGGGTTCTTTAAAATATATATCCATAATATATTTTTTATTTCAGGAAGAGATATTTTTATTTTAAATTTTATTATTTCGTAGATATTATTTGTGTTGAAGGAAATATGTTGATTATTTTGGTAATTGGAAATGTAAAATAACCACCGCGCACCTTGCGCCGCCTTTGAACGGCTTTGTCGCTCGACACTATTATGGTCGAGTATTGTTTACAAAAACCGTTATTTTAGACTGTACATCGGCACCTTTAATGGTTTTATGGCTTTTAAGGGAATGAATGAACCTTTATTTTTCTACAAGCGCTGTTGAAAATTGTTTGTTCAAATATGTAAAGTAATAAATTTTTTAAAAATATGGCATTTACGGCTAAAATTTTGATTACTTACACAGTACATGAAGAGTACTTATGAAATACTTTGTGAGATTTGTAAAACTTAGCAAGATCTATTTAAAGATGACTGAATCATGTAAGGAAAAAGAGAGTTTCAACTAGTCCTGGAAAAAAAACCACATGCTTCTTCATGAATTTAAGTATATATTTTTAAAGAAATAAAAAAATACTATTTTTATTGACTAACGCATGCCGCTCTGGTCCGAACTACATTCTAAATCGGTGTAAGTTGGTTGTGGGTTCTTGTAAGCTTATTATTAATGCGTTTTATGATGAAAAATTGTATTGTAGCCTATGATTTTGCACACAAAATATTGTAAACAATAGATTTAAGTTTAAAATTAAACAAAATTGAACTATTAAAAAACTTTGTTTCATCGAGAAATATGACAATTTTGACTTTACTCAGTATTTACTTACACTAATTACTTTAGGACTTTATTAAATTTATGTACTCTTTTATAGGAAATTTCATAGAGAATTCAGAAATGTATATATATAATTGTATATGATATACCAAATTCAAGAAATTTGCGTTTAAACGGATTGCGCCCAATGCGCCGTTAATTTTATTAAACAGCTCCGCAGTCAATGGAGTATGACGGTTAGAGTCAACGCAGTTGAAAGACTAAGTTACTTAAGTCACCAGACACCAGACACAATGTGGGTTTAATAGGTAATTAGGAGTAGTACATTGTACATGTTGTATTATATATGTATAAGTGCAATTGTATTATGTTTTTTTTTAACATAACACTGGCTAATATAGACCAAAATAATTTAATAAATTGACAATCCAATATACGGATGTCGGAAGCAAATAAGACGCCACATTATATACAAAAATGGATATAGTGGACGTACAATAAGTTACGGGATATCAATAACGTCGTAAATATATTTTAGACGAACGGACGTACCTACTTTTGAAAAATATACTTATAGATAATTATTTTCTTATAGGAGTATACTTTTTTTATTAAAAATACAGTAAGCAGCATATTCGGCTTGAATTCACTTCTAAATTACATAAAATTCTAGACTTCGATATTTTGAACTTTGAGTTTCAGTATCTATCTGTAGGTTTAAATCAACCTATTTAGAATATTTATTCAAGGTTTCAAAAAACCGTCATCTTTCTAGCACAGTTATAAGTCCCCTCAGATTATTTTTACAAATTTTTAAAAATGATCTAGACGCCACGTTTTTTTAAAAATTAACTAATGAACAAAATTTGAAAGAAGCCTGACTTTCAAAATAAAAGATATAGATATAGCATTTCACTCCTCCTTGCCCTTGTTTTCCGCAAAAGTATCTTAAAAGTATTTTGTTCTTGACTTGACTTGTGAATTTCGACAAGAGAAAAAGTTTATTAATCATTAAAGTATATAAAAAGAAAACTCTTTCTATTAAACGTGGTGGAACATTAAGGTCCGATCCTCATTATAATGCCGCTCACAGTTCATTAACGATCAGATTTCGGTCTGTTAAAATATTATCAAGTAAAAAATATGTGTGTGCATTCATACTATCCGTAACAGTCAAGTTTCGGTCAAATCCCATTCCATTATAATAAGTCAGACCGAGAGCGGACCGAGAACGAACTGTGAACGGCAAATGAGGATCGACCCTAAAAGCACTTTATTTTTTATTTCAGAGTGTAAGGTGTAAGTAAGTACCTACTATAAATACCTAACTAACATCTTTATTGTATAAGCAGTAAGCATGGGCGTTTTCAGTTCTTATCTGCAACGGTTACGTAACCGATATCTAGTTTTCATATCGTTATTGAAAACCGTTTTCAGATATCGATATCAATAGTAATGGTTTGCTACTGAATGTGCAAACGACAATCGTACCATAACCGCAAACTGTACTACGAGTGCAACATGTATTTAATGAATTACATAGATTATTCTAGATTAGAAGTCAGAGGTTCCAATCTTATTGTTATCTTAGATGTAATATTTAAAATGTATGTTAATATATAATTTTTGTATATTAAATGTTATGCTGTAATAAATTATACCGTCACTGTTACAGCTTATTAAAGTACAATGCTGAACACATAGGCCTTCTCATAGATTGTATCATAGGTGGGATATTTGCCATAGTTGCCACGCTTGGCAAGCGGGTTGGAAACCACAGTTTTTTTGAAGTGAAACTTTTTACGCTAGGGCTTTGAGTGAAATGCTGATCCGCTATATTTTTGTATGACGAAAAGTGGTGGGTGTAAACACTACGTACGTACTGGGCATTCGGTCGATCATTCAAGTCGCAAACGCAAGGCATTACATACCATAAAGTATATAGTAGTACAATTACAAGCTGACAACGGTCTTTTGTATCAAATACTAATCTTATATTAATTTTATTTAAGACAGTTACCAAGGTACACGTATTTATTTTAGTAAGATTGAGCTGAGCGCACTTCAGTAATAGCGCCAGTATGTTGTATAGGTAAAGATATTTTGTCGAACAAACACTGATTGACTCTCAAGGTGGTATGTAGTATAGATGCTAGATGACATAAACCTAAAAAATTGCTGCCCATCTCCTGATTTGTTTCCGTGTAGTGAATAAAATTACGTTCATTCTATCCCTTTTTTTTCTATAATTTTGTTACCCATTTTTTTCAAATTGAGACGTAGGATCAGAGTCTGATTTCAAAGTCTATAATTAAAGTGTATTCTTTTTTTAATTTGACAACTCTCACAGCTACACAAACTTAAAAATTAGGCAATTTTAACCATTTGAAATTCGACCCTTTTTGCTTTAGGTAATTATATCCAGATGTGTATTGCGTACCTACCGTGTGAAACTAAAATTACCAAAACAGAAATCCTCTCTTTCTATAGGAATTTATGATACCGTCGCAAGAACAAGAAACAATGAATATCAATGCAGGACATCGCATCGGTTTAGCTCGTAGGCCGTTTTGGTTTCGTTTTCGTACGTTGGTTAGGTATATGGTTTTGGTTGGATATGTGATAACGGTTTTGCACTTAGGTTTATCGATATGATATGATATTTGATAACATAACGTTATTAGTTACGTTTTGATATATCGGTATCATGCCTAATAAGCAGTCCTGGTAATACACGCTGAAGACGCGGCCGACAGCGGCCCGCGGCTATAACGCAAAATTTACTTTACGCTTGTAAGGTTAGGTACATTTTTGTTCGCAGCGTCTAGCGTGTCGAAGGAGTAGGCAACTATAGCAGTACGTAAAGAAAATTTTGGATGGAGTGATTTATCTATCTGTAATGCTGCGGCTACGGAGAAATGCCGTTAATTATCGCGTTGATGGACGTTGAGTGTAGGTGTGGCCACGAATTAACGCGATAATTTGACAACGGCATTATATGTGTGCCACGGAGTTGCACGTATGGCTGCGATGGAGTGGAGTAATGAAAAAGGTTTTAGAGATTGAATTAAAAAAATACTTCAAAAGTACTTTAACTTACGGTATGAAACTAAGAAAAATAAGCAGGAGAAAGAAAAACAATTTTTGCAGGTCAAAATTCATAGTGTACAGTGGTACGAAACCCTGGGTACGTGTATCTAATTCGCACTTGACCAGTATTTATAATTGGCTTATTAGTTATTATTTCATTAAAATATATTTACGTTTGTTATTTTATTTAGCTTAAACTTTTATACGTGGTAGAGCCATGCTGCAGTTATAGTAGATGTATAGTTGTAGCACGAATGGGTCGGCTCGACCGGGGAAGGACCACGCTCTCACAGAATACCAGCGTGAAATAATAATATAATAATAATTTATTTGACTCAATTGACAGGTTAAACTTATTGTATTATATCTATTTTAAATTAAAAAATTACATTTCAAAGAAGTGGAAGGTGACAAACAAGCACACAGTTCACCTGATGGTATGTGGATGCTGTAGCCCATAGACACCTACATCTATCCTCGATTACGAATCAAAATGGTAAAGTAACTATTTAGTAATCTGTGGTGTAGGTTCGGACTAAAGTAGGTAGGTACCTAATATTATAAATCAAAAACAAAATCAAATCGAAAACTGTAAACTTACCTTTGATTCCTTGTATCATTTTCAATATCCTTGCACTTCGACTACTTTTACTAGTCATTTTGCTTAGCGAGGCGGACGTCACTTCTCAAATAAAATAAATGCGGCGAGCTTACACACAACGCGCGTATACTAACAACGACAAAACAAAACGAAGTAATGTGATTTTGTTTGTTTAAAACTTATTTGAACGGAACGGCAACGTCGCATCCCCTAATTTTGTGCGGAAGTCAAATACGGCCATGAATGAAAGTATTCACAAATAGACAGCAGCGCTATTATTTTTGCTACGAAAACTAGCGGAACTACGAAAATATTCAGTACAGCGAGATCGGAAGAAAAATGACGTCCAATTTTATTTTTAGATTTTGACATTTCTATGATCAGTCTCCTATTTGACGGCCGTATATCGGACGTCGTAAGCAGGTTGACGCCACATTATATGCAAAATTCGCCATAGTGGACGTACAATAAGTTACGGGATGTATATATATATATATATATATATATATATATATATATATATGTCTATATACATTTTTTACAACTGCATACGTGTATTTGTTCTTTAGGAATATGGAGGAGGCCTATGTTCAGCAATAAAATTTAAAAGGCTAGATTAGACACCTCGAATACAAGGCAAGCGAAGGCATGGCTTAACCTCCGCGCACACTCCGGGCTTTGAGCGCCCTCAGGCCGCGAACAACCTGCGATCAGACAAAAAAGGGCGGGAAATTGATCGCTGGCGATTTGCTGCTCCTGTATCATCCTTTAAATAATGTTCTGATATGAGGTAATATAGAGGTCAGACGGTGTTTTTTTTATAGACAAAGAATAACAAACCAGCACACAGTCAACCTGACGTTAAATGAATTCTGAGGCCCATTGATATACTTGTATAAAACACCTGTGCTTGACGTAACACTTGTGCGATAACATTAGAAACAGGTTTATAGAGACCCAGTCTTAGGTTTACCTTATGATTTTAGAAAATGTAGGGTTTTAACACATACTGTCACACAGATGCATTTCAGGATATACCGCAGACGGCTGCAGTGTCAGAACAATGGCGTTCAGACAGTGAAGAACATTGAATGTCACGTGGCGCTGGCGGGATGCAGCGTGCCGTGATCTGCGTGCAGATATGTGTATTCTTTTGTCAATGCGGGCACACAAAACGGGCGAGGTTTTATCGTTTTACCAGATTTACACGGCACACCTGCTTACATCTTTCTTTACTCAGTCTTTCGTAGGGTTGACTGGTAGAGAATGCCATAGGGCATTAAGTCCGCCCTTAGTAACCCCTATTTGAAGGTGCGTCGCATTAAAGGATAAATAACAATGATACAAAATGTTATATTTTTTAACCTTTTCAGTGGCGTATCACAAGCTTATTAAGGTTGCAACTGGAAAGCCGTCTGAATTTACTCTGTAAACTCCATCCCATATTTTCCGCCCACAACAATGGAGTTTTTTTTACAAACTTTTATGGGACCACTATTGAAGTATATTCTATTAAATAAATCGTTTATTAAAATCGGTTCAAAATTGGCGATGATATCGCGTAAAAGACACAAAAAAGAACATACAGTCAACTTTTTTTGTAGTTGCTAAAACACTGACATAATACAAATAATACTCTACCAGGCGCCAATCGCTATTCATCAAGTTACTCGCTGAATCGTAGCTACGAATAAATCTAGTTTGTTTTGGGGGATCTAGTCTGAAAAACATAACATATATCACCCTCAAAGAACGATAAATATGTTGTATATTGTAATTTATTTTAGTATTTAATGTATAATAGACCTTGTACACCTTTTGGAAAAGGAAGAGAGGTTTATTGTTATTGTTAGTAATTCAGTAGTCGCATAGAGAGCGGGATCTTTAATATTTTTTATAGGAGAGGGGGCAAACGAGCTTACGGCTCACCTGATGGTAAGTGATTACCGTCGCCCATGAACAGCTGCAACACCAGGGGGATTGAAGATGCGTTGCGGCCTTTTAGAAAAGAATAGGCTCTTTTCTTGAAGGTCTCTAAGTCGTAAGTAGTGGGCGATATAAATAGACCAAATAAAAAAAAAATATATATATATATATATATATATATATAGGTGTACCAAAGCGATATTTAATTTATATTTGTAAATATCGCTTTGGTACACCTGGTGTACTACCTATACGTATATCTACTTAGTATCCTGTAGTAAAAATGAAGAAATAATAGTTACGTAAAATATCTATATTAAGGTACACTGATTCGAAATTAAGTATTAACGTATTTAGAAATTACAATATATTTATAAATTTAAGCAAACCAAATCAATAAAAATCGCGTAATACTATGTAATACTAAATACTGACTTCCTTACATATATCATATGTAAGGAAGTCGGTATTTATTTATACCATAGGGTAAAGATACCCATAAATAGCAATAAAAAATACAATTTTTCTAGCCGACACTAGTGGTGTCGGATAGTCGCACGAGGTTCCAGGTCAATCTACCCAAATTATTCAAGGGTGTCGGCAGCCAAAGGCGTAAGGGGGTTGGCAACAAGTTTGTATAATTATGTGTATGGAAAAGTTTAAATAAAAGAGCACGTGAAGCTTTACACTTCTATTGCAAGTCTCTACGGCGATTTTAATGAGAACGATACAAATTCCAATATGTGTACAGCTCTACAAGCTCTTGATTGTACAATTAGTGAGGCTGTTTACTTCATATTTTTTTCAATTTTCTAGGGGGCGGGGCTTCCACTCTTGCCCCCTTCCCTCCTTAACGACGCCCTTGCCCTTAACCGATGGCATCTAAGCGTAGGTATATGAAAGTAAAGGAGGCGAGAGAAAGTGCGTCAGGGTCGTGCCAAATGGAAGTCCGTAGTATCTGCTTTTTACCGTAGTATCCACTTTAAGTGACAGGCGTGAGTGTTTATCTTTTTGTTCTTATGTGTTTCCAGATTTTTTTAACAGGGAAGGCATAAGATACATTACATATTTTTTACTTGCCGCAACAAGAGTGTTATTCTTGAGTAAAATTTACCCTCATATTTCTTGTTGTTTATTTTGTGTTGACAGCTTACCCATTAACTCCAAGACCTGTATACATTTTGTTATCTTATGATAACAAAATGTATACAGGTGATGTCTGCTTAGTAAAACAAATTTAAGTTCTTGTTTTTAAAGGCTGTAGTATGTAAGTTAACGCTCTTTTGTAAATCACGTATAGCAAGCGAGTAAGCCTAGTTTGATCATCCCTGGTTGTTATTAAATTGTTAATTTTAAGTGTTAGTTTTTAAGTTTGACTTCCTCATGCAATACGTTGTTTAGGTGGTAGAGCCATGCTGCAGTTATATTAGTAGTATAGTTGTAGCACGCATGGGTCGGCTCGACCGGGGAAGGACCACGCTCTCACTCATAGAATACCAGCGTTAAATAGTAGTTTAATGCTGCTGTGTTTCGTATGGTGAGTGTAGACAACTGGAGACCCTTTTTACTGAAAACGAGACATTCCACCTAAGTCCTTACGGATGACAATGCATCTGCATTTTGATTCGTAATCGAGGATAGATGTAGATGTCTATGGGCCGCAGCAACCAGTTACCATCAGGTGGGCTGTGTGCTCGTTTGTCATTCTATCCTATAAAAAAATATATAATTCTGACCTACGCAGATGGCTAGTCTCCTTTAAGTCTGGCTGCCGTAATCGAAATTAAGTCTGGCTATTTATTATTATTTTGAGTGTGTTGAAGGAAATCGTGGGGATCCGCGATTCTCAAATTTATAAAATATTTTGACGACATGAGAAGTCTGATCACATGCTATGCTCCTATTTTACCCCCCTTAGAGTTGGAATGGGTGCTGTAAGAGGCGACAGAGTAAAACTGGAACAGGTAATGGGCAGCAGGATTTTTCTAATAACAATTTAATTAAAAAAGTATCCCCTTATAAGACAACGTATGGGGACTTATGTTCAGCAGTGATTGTCGTAAGAGGTAACTTGTAAGAAGTGTTTTTAACGACGAGCTCTATTATGGCAGATGCAAGTATGTCGACTGGAGAAGGTCCACACTCTTACAGAATACGAATAATAGAACTGGAGACGATTTTTACTGGTTACGAGGCATAATTCGTTGTCCTTAAAGCATCTACATTTTGATGCTTAATTGAGGGTATGTATCGAGGGGCTACAGCATTTCCTTACCAGAAAGGCTGATTGGTTGTTTGTCACCCTTATTCTATAAAAAATACATACCAAAAGAAATCTTTTCATGGATTCAAAAAACCATCCCGTTCAAATAATAATTACCCACGCCAAGCGTAAAATACAGAAAACAGTGACGGAGATCAGCGTTAAAGGTGCGATACGTCTTGTAAATTAATTGAAAAAATAAATTAGATTTTATACAATGTAATATTTTTTTGCATTAAATATAAGTACTTTAACGGATTTTAACTCTTTTAATTTATATAAATTTCATTCCCGACGTTTTGCGTGCTTTCCATCACCCATGGTGACTGACGCCCCGATGTCAATGTTAACCCGGAGTATTTTCATCTTTTTAATTATACTTATGGTCCAATACATACAGAATGAATTTACTGTGTCTTGTAGCCTTGCAGTGTTAAGGTTGGGTTTAGTTTTATTTTTTTAATTACAATATCCCTAGCAGGTGACGGTACCCAGCCTCCTTCTCTATTGAAATTAGGATGCTTTTTAATTTCAATAGCCCCCCGTATCATCGTTGGCAGCAATTGATGTACTTTTGCGAGGATTTTCGGTCTATCAAATCTGATATAATTTCGGGGGCCATCTAGGATATGATCATAAACTGAAGACTTCCCACAATGTTGGTGTTTCACGTTAGCTATTCGTTATTTTACGCGAGTTCTGATTGATCCTTTTCTTGCTCTATTTATGAGAGGCCACATTCAAAATCAAGCTTTACACTCCTGCATCTTTTAGAGGGATATGACACTTGATAGGTGGTAAGAACTGACTTATCTTCTTCGGCGACTTGTTGAATGTTCTAATAGACGCTCGCTTCAAGATGTAGCCAATATTGTCTGTGATACCTCTGGCATATGGTTGTACCGCAGGCACGACCGTGGCCAGTTTCACTCGGTGACTATGACCTAGGCCCCGATACCATCGCTTCGTGTGCTGCAGAACCTGCTTGACGTGTTGAAACTCGGCGGCCAGGTGTTTGGTGTCACAGATCTTTCGTACTCTCTGTAACAAAGGTTTGTAAAGTTTGGAAGGATGATCGTGGGATTTAAATATTGATTCGTACGGGCCCTTTTTCTACACACAGTGTGACCTGTGGTGTCGTTAGGATTTCGGATGATTGACACATTTAGGAAGGCTCAGGAATTATTTGTCTATTGCTCCATAGTAAATTTAATTTTAGAATTTATGGAATTACGATGTTCTAAAAATGCAGTTATTTTGTCTATAGGTAAAATTGTTAAAGGGTAGTCTACGTACCGCTTGTGCCTTGAGTTGAAATTCGAACAGTTGCAGTAAGAAGGGCTTTCTCATATAAGTCCTCTATGAATATACCAGTGACAATGGGAGATACAGATGAGCTCATCGCAGCACCATCTGCTTGCTTGTAAACTATTTCTTTCACAACTGGTATGTTATTTTCTGCGTTTTTCTAGCTATAATTGCGATGCATTTTTAAAAGGTAAGCATGTAGAAACTGAATATTAAAAGTGACCATGTTTTCATTGTAAGTAAGATGAAGGTCTTATATCTCACTGACAAAATGGTATGAATCATTAGTATGTGACCCTGTGTGTCCTCTTAATGGTAATAGTATTTTTGCTTAGTGTTAGGGATCTTATTGATATATGAAATATTTTAAAAATATTTTATATTATTGTTTAATTGAATAAATTAGATTTTATGCAACATTTTATTTTTATTGCTCTTGCCTTATTCTTATAAATAGTGTAAATTATTTACATTTTAAATTTTGCCAAACTGTTAGCCAGTTTGTCGGCAACGCAACAGTTTATGGTTTCACACTCCTTAATAACAATATCTGGTACTTAGAAATACGCAAATTAACACATAAATAATTAAAGAAACATTCACCACTATGGACACAACGACAGATAATGTTTCCTCAAGATGGATTTGAGCTGCGACTAAGTTACTCTTTTGTGATATATATCCGCCACCTCATTACACAAAGTTGGAGTTATCCATTGCTTTGTACGCCGTCCAAAATTATTTTAATTGAATAATTTTAGTTGAATTAGTTTAAATTGAATACATTAGAATTAAAACAAATCGACGAAATAAATAAGACCAATTGAATGTCGGAATATTAATTTGTTTGTTAATAATAATCTCTTATATTATAACACAAAACCATTATCAATTTTCTGTATTGTGTTTTAATCGAATTGAAAATTTATTGTTAATTAAATTTAAAGCGGGAATTGTTTTGCAATAAATATGATAAATGACTGTAATTCATACATTTGCATATTTACGCAATTCGTAGATAATAATGATATTCATGCTTTTTTCGGTCATGGTGTCAACAGGGGCACGCAAAAATCAAACACCGAGATCGATTTGAGGACTGATTTATTCATATTTACCCTCCACTATTACAATAATCTCTTACATCTCTTTTCTTAATAAAAAGAAACAAAAGTAAAATAGTTTTTACTCTTTAATATTTTTATCACAAAAGTTGTAAGACAATTTCACCATAAATAGATTAGCAATAGATATAGGTATATAATATTATGTATATTAAATTATATTCAAAATAATACATTATTTTGAATTATATCTCTCTAACTAGTCATCTTCCTTTTAAATTATTATTCGTTTTTTATATCTGACAATTCCTTTTTTTATTTGTAATACTTATTTTATTTTTAAAGTAATAAACCAATTACATTTCATTTCTTATGTAATAAATCTAAAATAATATACTAACTAACACAAATTAGTAAAACCCGTCGAGAATCGAACCTGGAACCTTTGGCGTGATAAATGTGCATACTGTGCTCCTTAAAAAAAAAAAAAAAAAAAAAAAACAATCATGCATGATTTTGATGGTGTTTACAAATTTTTGTATACTCTTATTTCCTTTATTTTACTACTATCTCATACGTTACAATTTATAGTTTTGTTTTCACTGAACGGTGACTGTGGCGACCCAGCTGCGCAGCTGTTCATCACCGCTATACAGTGTCCGAAGCCCAGTCTATCCGGTGGCCTCACTGTCCTGCCAGAATGTATGACATAATAATTATTATTTACTTTACTAAGTGAGGCTCTACAAGGTACAGTACAGTCTGACACCTGATTGTTTTGCAGGCAGTGAGGTCGGATAACATCGTAATTGTTTAAATTTAAAATATAGTGCGGCGCGTCCTGTCGGTGTGGAAAATCTTTAATTGTATGGAGTCTGTTAGGTATAATGATGCTTCCGTTTGATTATTTTATTTTATAAGAACGATATTGCAGCAGACATACTATTTTCCCTAATAACCATACTCTTTAGTTTATTTTATCTAGTAGTACCCTTACTTTTTGTTCGTTACATAATTGGTCTAGATTTCTCGTATGATGGTCTTTGTAGTATTTTTGCTTATTTTGCCTCGTGAATAATTTCTTTAAGTAAATTTTTGTGTAATTTCGGTTTTAAAATGAGATCTAAATTTGGTAACTGTTTAGGCCAAATCGTACAAAACTCAAAACGGGAAAACGCAAAAGGTTACGACTGCCTCTTTGCGTTGTCTTATTTCGTTCATATACGTGACGAGGCTTTCTTTGAGTTTGAGTTATTAATTTAACTTCAATTGCCATTAATTTGCGTCGACGAGTTGCTTGTGTGGTATTTTAATATCGTACGAAGGAATTTTGCTTTGTCGGGTGGAACGCTAAACTTTGTGATCCGGGAGGAGGTCGCATCCCTTTTCGATTATAGTTTGTGCTACGTGACGTTGGACTTGAGTTTAGATATCGGTGAACGCCCACAGTAGTGATTGCTCCTTGTGGAGCAGGGCAACGCATGTGGGTCTGCTAGCTGATTACATCGGTGAAGTTAGGTTACATTACACACTTTCTTACACCACTCACACCTACCATTTACTTGCCACTGACGGTATCTTGTGGTCGACAATACCTCCGGAACTCGGTAAGTTTGTGTTATCCATAGGCCATTTGGGCCCGAACCCTCTGGTTGCTCGTTGAGTTGGATTACTGATGGTCCCTAGTCCAGTCAACTTCTGTCGGGGCAATTGAGGGCCGTAACAGTAACATACTTCTGAATCCTACTTTGCAATAGCTCAGCCGGTGATGAAATATCATTTTCTAAAGGTGTGTTCAGATACTCAAGTAACGCCAATCGATAATCTACTCTATATTCCTTACTTTTAAGTGTTATGTTTTTTCAGTTTGTATCATTCGCTCAATTTGTCCGTTAGATTGCGGATATCGTGGCGATGAGGTTATGTGTTTGAAATTCCATTCTAACGAAAACTGTCTAAACGGGCTTGACAAAAACTGCGCACCACAATCAGACTTTACTATATTCGGTATACCCTGACGACTGAATATGTTTTTTTAGGGTTTCAATTATACTAGCTGAAGTTGAACATTGTAATTTCATTTAAAAAAAAACCAAGAAATTTCAGTAGCAGCCCAAAATGAGTTGTCATCCTCGTGCCTCAGAAAGGACATAAGGCCGTTGGTCCTGCGCCTAATGTCTCTCGGGTAGTTTCGGTTAGCGACACATCTGCACTATAATCCTGTCCTGCGCAAATGCCTAGTCTTTTTTCTATAGAATAAGGGTGACATACGGGCACACAGACCACCGGATGGTAAGTGGATTCTGTGGCCCATAAACATCTACATTTATCAAAACGCAGATGCGTTGTCACCCCTGAGGACTAAGATGGAATGTCTTATTTCCAGTAGAAAAGTCCGGATCTCTACATTCACGATACGAAATATAGCAGTATTAAGCTGCTATGTTACGCTGGTATTCTGTGAAAGCGTGGTCCTTCCACGGTCGAGTCGACCCATTCATACTACAGCCACAGTACAGCTACAGCTACAAATATTATTTTGGTACCTAGACTGGTGACGCATCAAAGGTGAAAGACATCTGGTACTTCAATTTTTCCTCCAGCCAATAGTGATGATTAAGCCAAATTCTCTCTGCAATAGAAGAGACCCAAGTCCAGTAGAGGACATTCATGAGTTTGGGAGGAAAAAGAAGAAGAAGCAGCATTTCTTCAACGTTGGATCGTTTTTGTAAGGAACATTTTCCACATAAAACTCATGTCGCTTCCACATTTTTAGTAGATTGTAAAGTTTTTAATTGTATAATAAATCTCGCTATCTCAGCGCTCTCAGGTTTTTGTGTAATTGCTCGAAAAGTTTTTAGGATGGATACCGTCCGCCAATTTGCGGGGCTGTTACCATTAATCGCAAATTTAAATACGTATTAGGCTGTCATTTATTACTTACGATCAGGCCTACAATTTTGTTACCTTTCTAAATTGTAGGATATAAACTACATCATCATGTTGGATTTTATCGCTGTGATAGACGCACAGGAATATTATATTACCTTCAATTTAAAATCAGAGACTATTTCTAATTTTTTTAATTTGTTTTTGTATTGGCTTTAAAGTTGGAGCTATAAAGAATTCTTCAAACTCTAAATTTATACATATTTTATATAATAAGTCACATTGCAATTTTTCTTTGAGACTTGTGAATGGTTCACAAGAGGGCGGGAGGTGCTCTTCAATCCAAGTAAGACACATCATTGTATTTAATTAATGCGGATGGTTGCAAATTAAATATTAATCTTTATTATAATGAATTTCCGCAAAGTAGCAGACGATTCTATCAAATATTAATACTCCCGAGGCAGGAGCAAAAGCCACGCGGCAGTCCCATAAAGAGTTGGCCCATCGTCGTAAGGATTAGATGATAGACTCAATACTGAGGACGCTTCAGACCGTCTAATCTAGAGACGAATCTGGAGAGTGAACCCAATAAGTAGCCGGTATAACGCATAGAAGGAGAACAGGTTATAGCGCCCTCTATCGGGGATTATGGCACCTCTGATGTATTTCTTATAGTCACTTCTTGAAGCTCCTAGTGGATTCATCTAATTTAGTTTGATGAAATTTTATACATAACTACACGATATAATATGGTATTATTCTTATAGTAACATTTTTAATTTAACTAAAGTTGTAGCATATAATATGTCCTGCACCTGGACGTAAGCAGCCTCTCGTATTCAAAAGGGTTTTTGGACATAAACAATGCAATGCTTTACTGTTAAATGTTGGATAACACATAATATTATCCACTTCCATTCATTACAGCTTATCAAAAGTTCACGGCTAGATATCTCGGTTAGAATTAATCTACGAGGAAGTCCCATGTTCTTCCACATAGATTTGTAAACCCTTTTAGACCCTTAAGACCGGGCTCCAAGAACACTTTATAATGCCATAGTGGTTCCAAGCGCGACAGAAAACGAGGCGTGCCTACCATCGCGGCCATCAAACCACATACATAACGAACCCCTAAACATCTGATAGGTGAAGGCCATGGTATCTGGAATATAAGCACTCTCAAACAACAAACCACCTGACCCCAGTAGTGAATTCCTTGGAGCACCACTACCACATCAGCGGTACGGCCCTGTCATAGCTGCAGAGCGAGTGCCGCATCGACATACCAACACACTTCTTTACTTAGATTCCACTTCGATGAGCGGGGGTGGGCTCGGCAAACTGATCATTTTACTAAAAAAAGGCTTTGTGAAATTAAATTCCTGTGAGGGTGGCCTTTTTGCCCCGTTACGGCTTGTATTATTATAAAGCTATTATTATAAAAAAATTAATAGTTCGATACCGAAACAACAATAAAAAAGTACAAAATTGACTTTATGGAAACAAAGCTTCCAAGATGTCTATGGGCCACGGAATGCACTTATCATCAAGTGAACTATGTGCTCGTTTGTCACCCATATGTTACTATAAAAAAACACCAGCCTACAGTATATAAACAATATTTAGAAATATAATTCACGATAGACAGTTCATAGTTACTGAGAACCAGCCTTAATATGTTTTACATTTCAAGTTTATTTAGATATAGGTATCATACCTGAGAAATTTGTATTTTTGTCTATCGCCACCTGGTACCAATAATTTTATTTTTTAGTATTTATTATAAATGGAGGGAAATGAAACTTGTCATTCAAATAATACTGTGCAATATATGTACAAAAATCATGAGTTTAATGTTCTACCGTAAACTAAAAACATGATATTTCCATACAAAACTTTCAACTAAACGGGTTACTAGTGTTTATATTACTAAAAACTTTGAAAAGCCTTCAATTCACTACATTCATACTATTTTGAAACGAAATAAAATTCGATTCGAGGATGCAAATTTTTCCAGTATTATGCACACATTGTATTGAAAAGTATTCAGTCGGTTAGAGGTGAATATTTTGACTAAAAAATACCTCGATATAACGAATAGTTAAAAACATTCATAGGCTGAATTCCAATTGTTTAAATTTGACTACAGAATTCACGTAACACGGATCAGGGTACACAGGTAAGAAAAAAACGAAGTCACAGTCCACTTGGTGGTAAATGAATGGCGTAACCATACACCAGTATACTTCTACGAATTATCGCTTGAAAGTTTGTAAAAAAATATACTTAGAAGTCTATTAGAAGACTTCTGCGTGCTAATTAAGTATGTATCTTTGAGGAAATCTATTTAATTCAATAAAATATTATATACATTCCTATTTCATATTGTGCTGTTCTGTTCATTTACTGAGATTTGCATGCAAAAAATATAACTATTTCTAGACAGCCTGGCCACGGGACATTTGCCATTGCGAATATTAGCGCAGTGCGAACGGTGAGGCGTCTAACGACTAAAACAAATGTATAGAAATGTACGGATCAAGCTAGGTGCAGCGGCGAGTGGCGAAGCGACCGGCGAAATTTACTTAACGAATCGCACGGGCGACTTGCGGCGCGGCGGTCGACTGAAACAAAAGCATGAATACGTACAGCGCAAGCTACGGATTCGAGCGGCAGACGCGGCGAATAGTGTAGGATACAAAATATTTTAGTTGTTTTCGCCGCGAAAAAAGCCGGGACGTACGGGCCGACAATCCGCTTTAACTATATTTATATAATATAATATTCAACCAGGATTGGAGTTAACTTCAATTCTGGTTAAATATTAACAAGAATATAATCGAAGGTTTCGACACTCATTCTGGTATACTCGAAAAAATTTTCTTGATACATTCTGTATTTCTTGTGGAAATATCCACGACTATTCAAATCTATTTGCAATTTCTTTCAAATATTATGACTTGTACCAAAAAACAATTACTGACTAAGCAATATCGAGATAACTTTGATAAAGAAATTTTGCTCTCAGTCTATCTGGTCGCGGCGGCGAACGTGATTGCCCGTGGCTCTCAAACCGCGCCGCGTGAATTGTCCCGCCAGCCGCTTTGCCGTTCGCACCGCCAATCCCCGTGGCTAGGCCGTAAGAGACGAAATAGAATTACTTATAGTCCAAATATTACCGAAAGCTACCAAAGATTCAAAACGAAATTATAATATTATTATTATATGTAAAAATGTAATGAAATATATTTTATGTAAAAATGTAATAAACTAAGCTAACCGTGTTGTGGCGGTGTAAAGAATATTCAATACCCCATATCATCTTGTCGGTGTCGTAAGAGCTGACAGAGGGACCACACAAGATTATAAAAAATCGTGGGAAATGTAGCACAATATGGAGGGGTCAATGAGGCAATCTATGGGGGGGGGGGGGCTATATTCAGCATTAAAATTTTATAAGATTTGAATGAATGAAATGTAATAAACTTAATAAAAGTTCTTAAAATCTGAAAATACAGGAGAAAATTAACAATGTTAACGGTTTTCTTACTCCCTTTATCTAGCTGTGCTAAGAAAAAAGATTACATTTGAAATGAGTTAAAACGTCACTTATTTATTTTAATCGACTTTAAAAAGGTAGTAGTTTCTCAATTCGTCGGAATCTCTTTTTATGTATGTTCATCGATTACTCAAAGACGCCTAAACTGATTCGGGAAATTCTTTTTTTTTCTTCAAATGGTACACTTTCTACGGGACCTCCATTTAAATTTTCTCGAATTAGTCGCGTAGTTTAAAAAAAATCGACAGTAAATTATTTATAAGTCGGTTGTACAAAATCAAAACATGATTGTGGTCCCTCAGCTACGAATTCCGAGCCAAACCAAAAATCAGCTATTGGGTTTGTTGTCGTTTTAGTGGCAGCCCAGAGTAAGGAAGTTGACAGTGTTTTATCCTCGGTGGTTTCACCGGACTATGAAAGTGAGCGAATATAAAGAGCACCTGTGTTTGTGCACACACTCAGACACTGTAACCCTGTCCTGTGCAAATGGCTAGTTGCCGTTGTGACTGGCTACAGTGACCTAAATAAAAAGCAGGACATTATGATGTTTAAGTACAGATTTGTGTAGCAGAATTTTAGAATAATACCAAACCTTTATCACCTACCTAAACGAATTTCACAGAAAATCCTCATGACAAACGGACACTTTGTTTTCCTTTGCTATATTTGGCACAGAGATACAAAATATTGAGTCACATTTTCGTAGAAGACAATTTTTGTATATAAAGTAGAGAAATTTATCAGTTTAAGTATGCATAAACCAACTTACTGCGTCTGTAATGTCACAGACAGCTATTGTCTCAGACGATGTTTAGCATAAATGAATCTGTTGACTGTCAGCCTCTCGCTGGCATTACAAGTAGCTGTTGTCAGTTATACATGTTATTTGTGATTTAAGTAAACAAACAATATAAATAAATTATTTTTAATTAACATGGAACTTGTTTTTTGAACCAATCGAGATTTTTCATATAAATGTAAAATAATTTTATTTCAGTGATATCTTTACTACTAGCCTAGATAACTACGTATATCCATAATATATCTATATCCATAATATATATTTCTACAGGTAAGCACTAGTGCTATGTGTGGAGAGGTTGATGTTCAGCAGTGGACTTTTAAGAGGATATAACGAATGAATGAATGAATGAAATCACTAGTATGCCTTTTTTACCATAACACGCTATAATGCAGTCCTTCATAATGGTCTGCAATATGAATGTGTAGGTTTCGTGGAAATCGTTGCCGGTAAAAATTGCTTCATACTAGCGCTATATATTTTCGCTGTAATAACACTTTGTAACCTAAAGTAAAATATTATCACACAGAAGAACATATATAATACGTGATATAGAAATATGGTAGTTTTTAGAAGTGACTATGAATATAGAGTCTTGTGTGTTGAGTCTTGTGTTTATCTACTGCAAAAGCCTTTGGTTATTTAGACTGTGAATGCGCTAGTCATTTTTGTACGACATCACATAATGGGAGTACAAATATTTTTAAAGCGACAGTCTCGTGATAGCTTAGGAGCTCTATAAGTTTCACAGTAGGCGAGCAACCCGGGTTTGATTCTTGCTGATATCGATGAAATTGTTAATTGCAATTTTAAGTGCTAGTTTACCAAAAACTTGACGGTGAAAAAAAAATATCGTGAGGTAACCTAATTGAGAATTAAAAAATAATTCTAAGATATGTGAAGTCCGAAACCACGTATTCGAGCAGCACAGCGGAAATAAATATATATAAACACAATAATTTATGCGATTCTTTTTAACCCTGCTACCCAGCATACTGCTTCATTGTTTTAAAAGACATGTAGTACTCCTATAAAGGTTTTTCTTTTTTAAAGATTATTTTTAAAAGGTAAAAAAACCATTAAAGGAGTACCAAAACATCATTAATTGATAAATTGATGGCTGAAATTGTGGAAAAACGGCCACATTTGCTGAAAAAGATAATCCTGTTTCACCAAGATAACGCGGCGTCTTCCACCTCAGCGGTTGCAATGACGAAAATCCACCATCCGCCTTACTCACCAGATCTATCCCCAAGCGACTTATTTTGGTTCCGTCATATAAAAATTGCGCTCGAAGGACAGATTTTCCTTGAAAGAGATTGACCTTGAACAATTATTTTTCATAGAAAATAAATTAATTTTAATTTTATTTTATTAATTTATTTAAATTTTTCGTTAAAAAGTACTATTTGAATTCATTTGTAAAATATTTTTGATTACGTTTAAAATATAATATAAATAAGTATCTGTGATTAAGTTTTGGATTTATAAGTTTTTCTGAAATAAAGATGCGCGGTTATTTATGGTACAGGAATAGAACAATACAAATTGGGTATTGCAAAAAATACATAGTTATACGTATGTATATAGGTGTATTCAAAACTATTTTTTATAGAAGAGGGGGCAAACGAGCATACGGTTCACTTGATGTTAAGTGACTTCCGTCGTCCATGAACATCCGCAACACCAGGGGAATTGCAGGTGCGACGAGAACCGAAATAAGCACATCTAATATCGAGAGTATCGAAACACGGACTAAACAAAAATCAAGAAACTTATGGAAGCTTCCTTTATATCTATCTTTATTACTCTATTATTTATCTCTCTCACAATAAGAAACCCATTGATCGTATGATCACGCATCAGTTAGTAAACTACTCAAGGTCAGCTTTTTAAGGTCCGCCCGTCTCTTTCCGAACTCCTGTCAATATTTGAACTAGGAACTCGAAGTTTAGTTTATTGCAAGTTATTTTAGTAACTTTAATGAATATAAAACTCATCTTTCAGGTATTCAAACAGCAAAAACTCAGTAATTTGACCACAAAAGTTGATTTTATCACCGTTTTAACCCTAGAACCACATGGTCATGGGTCGCCTTACATACAAGTATTTTTATTTTTAATTAGCGAGTTTTGAACCTCCAACACTGTGCATCTAGGTACCTTCATTAAGTAACCCGTGACGCATGGCGGGGTGCGCACGCTCATTAGGTTCGGAGATATTATAGTTTGGGGTCGCTTGTGACCCGTGTTGTGGTTATCGAAACTTTTTTTTGTGAGTGATTTCACGTTTATTTTACGAATAGTCTTTCAATATGGCCTCAACGTCACGAGTCCATAGAAGTTATGATATTGAGAAACTTCTGGAGGAATATGAAGGTGAAAACTCTAGTTCTCTGGACGAAGATGGATCTAAACTGCAGAAATTGAACATATATCCGAACACTCCGATGAAGATGACTTGTTTGATATTGAACCTGGATTCGATGATGATGATGATGTTCTTCTATCTGATTTCTGTATGGGCAAAATGGTTATACTTGGCAAAGAACTCCGTTCACTGTTTCTACATGCACTGCAAGTAGAAAAGTAGAAACATCGTGATAAATCAACCTGTTAAAGTAGAAGATCGCGACACGCGACGCAAAAACCAAATTAGAAGTGTGGAAGCTCTTTTTCAAGACAAAATATTAGATATTGTTATAATGCATACCAATGCACAAAATGTTAGAATTTTTGAGACCATACAAAATCAGCGTTACACTTCTAAAACTGATAAAGTGGAGTTGATGGTTTTCTTTGGATTATTGTATCGTAGTGGTTTATACAAAACAGCTAAAACAAACTTGACCGAGTTTTGGTCGATTGTGGATTTATTTTTAGGACCTATTTTCAGGGCCACAATGTCAAAGAACAGGTTCAAATTCTTGGTAAATTACTTGCGGTTTGACAATCATGAGACACGTGAAGCAAGGAAAGTCAATGATAATTTAGCAGCGCTGCGTAAAGTATGGGATAAATTTCAAGTTCTATGCCGTGAGTACTACACTCCGTCGGAATATGTAACAGTACACGAACAAATACTTGGTTGCCGTGGTCACTGTACATTTATTGTTTAAATGCCACATAAACCTGATAAATATGGCATGAAAGTTGTAATGATGTGTGATGCTAAGGCTGCTTACATGATATCTGCAATTCCAAAAGCAAAAACAATAATATGTAGGTAGAATGACAGAATGTTCTACAGGACAGTCTATCTCTTCTTATTATGTTTTGAAGCTATGGGAACCTATTCATCAAACAAACCGGAACATGACTATGGATAACTGGTTCTCCTCAATTCAACTTGCAAATGAGTTACACAATATTGGACTATCAATGATAGGCACGCTGCGAAACAACAAACCCGAATTACCTACAAAGTTTTTAGCAAAGAAAAAAGATTTTCCTACATCGGAGGCACGCTGCGAAAGAACAAACCTGAATTACCTACAAAGTTTTTAGCAAAGAAAAAAGAATATTTATATATCAATTGGATTTAGCCAGCGAGAAAAATGAAATCATGTCGTGTTTACGCCATCTAGCGTATTTTTAGCATACCACCTTGAAAGTTAATCAATGTTTGTTCGATAAAATCATTTTACGTATAAAATGCAGTAGATGGCGATATAACAAATTATTATTTTACTTGTGTACTCCAAAGAGTACAGTTTTAATTTATTACACTTAAATTCTCAAAATACTCCCATATTATGCTTGTAAGCGGACAAGACATTGTTATAATTAATAGGTATAATTAGTTCTACACAATGTCCAACACCAAATTTGAACTAATTTCTTTAAAAAATGTACAGTACCTAACTAATATCTAAGCATCTAAGTAATATTTTATGTTACATTACTTTTTATACACAAAAACAGTTCAAACTTAAAAAACTATCATAAAACTAATAAAATTATATTTATGTAAACTAAGTATCCATAAAATCTCATAATATAAGAAGTGACATATAAGTCTATATCAATAGGATATAAATGCCTATATCCATAAATGTGTATTATGCCATCCTTAAAATCCGATAACATAACAAGTTACATACAAGTATATATCAATAGGATTTAGCCTGCGAGAAAATGAAATCGTGTCGTGTTTGCGCCATCTAGCGTATTTTGTGCGTACCACCTTGAAAGTTAATCAATGTTTGTTCGATAAAATTGTTTTACGTATAAAATGCAGTAGATGGCGCTATAACAAATTATTATTATACTTGTTTACTCCAAAGAATACAGTTTTATTACACTTAACTTCTCAAAATATTACCATATTATGCTTGTAAGCGGACCAGACTTTGTTGTACTTAATAAGTTTAAGTAGTTCTACATAATGTCAAACATTAAACGTGAACTAATTTCTTTAAAAAATGTACAACAAGTTATATATAATTATATATCAATTGAATTTAGCCACCGAGAGAATGAAATCATGTCGCGTTTACGCCATCTAGCGTATTTTTTGCATACCACCTTGAAAGTTAATTAATGTTTGTTCGATAAAATCATTTTACGTATAAAGTGCAGTAGATGGCGATATAATGAATTATTATTTTACTGTTTACTCTAAAGAATACAGTTTTAATTTATTACACTTAACTTCTCAAAATAGTCTTATATTATGCTTGTAAGCGTACGAGACATTGTTATACTTAATAGGTTTAATTAGTTCTACACAATGTCCATTCTGTACTATTTCACGCTGGTATTTTATGAGAGCGTGGTCCTTCCTCGGTCGAGCCTGCCCATTAGCGCTACGACTATACTACTAATATAACTGAAGCATGGCTCTACCACATATAAAACTATATATACACTTCGCAAAAGAGTCCCATATTATGCTTGTAATCGGACGAGACATTGTTATACTTAATAGGTTTAATTAGTTCTACACAAGGTCAAACACTAAACTTGAATTAATTTCTTTAAAAAATGTACAGTATCTACCTAATATCTACGCATCTATATAATATCCACGCTCAAAAAGTGTAACTTGATTTAATATCAAAGACTTAACTGCATAAATAAAAAAAAAAAAATAATTATAATTGCATAAGTTGATAAAAAATGCTATGCAATAGCTTTATCGCGGCAGTCACCGAGTGCCACACGTATTTTTTTACTACATTTTTTCCTCAAGCATTTCAGTAATATCCAAAAAAAATTCAAATTCAAATTCAAATTCTTTTATTGCATAACTTAATCTATTACATAGCATATTGTGGTTGGAGCTTCCTTTTAAGCAAAGGATTTGCTTGTACTAGGAAGCACCGCTCTTCCAAATAATGGGTATATAACATTAAGTTGAGGTGAAAAAATAATAAAAATTAGTTATTAAATTCTAGAAGTATAAAATAATACAGGCAGATTATTATTATATTATTGTACGACTTTAGAGTTACAAAATATGGTGTGTGTGTGTGTGTGTGTGTGTGTGTGTGTGTGTGTGTGTGTGTGTGTGTGTGTGTGTATGAATGTGTGTGTGTGTGTGAATGTGTGTGTGTGTGTGTGTGCGCGCGTGTGTGTGTGTGTGTGTGAGTGTGTGTGTGTGTGTGTGTGTGCGTGCGTGCGTGCGTGCGTGCGTGCGTGCGTGTGTGTGTGTGTGTGCGTGCGTGTGTGTGCGTGTGTGTGTTGTATGTATGTATTGAATATGTACCCTTGTAAATTATTTTTATTATGTGGAATATAACACATATTGGTTTATTGGCCCTTTTTTTTTTTGCGGATGGAAAATCATCTAATGACCCCTTTCGCTCTGGGTGGAGCGTAAGGGAGTGTCAGACTTTTATTGACTAAAAACCATCCGTGTTCCTTCAGTGCCCTTACGTTCCGGAGCCGCAGTATCTCTTTCGAACAGCCCGCAGCCCCGGCAGGCGTTAGCCCTTACGGGCCCCTTCACGCTGCTGACAGCTCTTTGAAGCGCGCGTGGAACAAAACGCGCCGGCGACACGGCCTGTCGTCGTTAGACGGACGGACGGCGAGCTACCCATTGCTCGCCGTCCACAGGCCCGCGCCTACGGTGGCCGGAGGCCACGACGTAGCCCCCGACGCCCGGGGCGTCTCCCGCGGCGGCCGGGGAGGAAAGCTGCTGCTCTCTCCTGTTCTCCCGCTCCGCCACCTCCTTCGCTAGCATCACTGCTTCGCAGAAGGTGGTGACGGCATCCCATTCCGTCTCGCTCCGGACCATGGCTTCGACCAGGGCCGGACGCGAGAGGTCGCCGCCGCCTATCGCCGCTACGAGGACACGGCGGTGCTCCGCCCAAGCAGGGCACACCTCCACGGTGTGTTCCACCGTGTCCTCCGGTCCATCCTCGCAGTGGGAGTACCCGGGCGTTTCCTCCCGCCCGATTCGGTGCAGGAACCTCCCGAACAGGTTTATTGGCCCTACGACTGTGCTTTGGGATCGGAAGATATCATTGTTCAATGAATAGCTTTTTATAACTGTCACCAAAGTTTGCATAGCACTCAGATACGCTTATGAGTGATGAATGATACTCTCGATTTCTTCATAGTTTTTTGTAATTGACCATTTCTCTAGTGTCTTTTTACATTCAAGATATGTGTAACATATGATATGGGTGATGGATGATATGGGTAAATATTTAGTTTTTTATTAAGTTTATTATATATGTAAGCAGATTGGCTATTGTATTGTCTCTTTGAAAATACCGATTTAACCCGGGGCTGCGGAACAACGTTAACTATCGTCCTACGATTATTTTTTCCTGGGTGGTAGTAAATTGACTTGTGTTTTCTCGTCACAATACGTAGGAGGTACAGCTTTCTTACCGATAAGATACCGCTTTTTAAATATAAGCTATCCGTTGGTGATCTGTATGGCAGAAAGAACATTACTTTCAGAAGAGCCCGTTGTGCTCTTTCCAGATATAAGAAAATAGTTTTGGTCGCACCTCCCCAAACTGATATGTATGCAGTAGGTGATAACTGATTCGGCAAGTGCGCAGTAGATTTTACGTAGAAGGCTCATTCGAGCTACGTGTCGCAGAGTCTTAAATGACCAGATTAGTTTCCTAACTCTGCTAATGAGTAACTCTATATGATGATGCCAGGATAACCGCTGATCCAACATGACTCCAAGGTATCTCGTATTAAAAACTTTTTTTAACTCAGGACAAGAACAATCCGTGTCCAAATGATTTTTACAATAATGTAGTTTAATATTAAAGCTCTCTGGAGGCTGCGCGTTGTTGTATTTGGTAAATCAAATATATTTAGTTTTAAGTACATTTGAAGTGAGGAGGTTTTTGTTTAACCAAGATGCTAATTTCATTAAGCCAGTCTCCACACGGTTTTTAAGTTGCTCCCAATTATCAGCAGAGAAAACAATAGCTGTGTCATCCGCATATGAGAAGATGTCACCACCCTCTATCTGCATATTACACAAGCTATTGATGTAGGCCAAGAACAACGTGGGACTCAACACACTGCCTTGCGGGACGCCATAAGTGACAGTAGACTCAGAGCTGGTAATTGAGCCGATTTTGACCCTAATTTTACGATTGCTGAGATATTCAACAAGTAGTTTTAGCGGTATACCTCTAATACCAATGTCATGAAGGTTTTGTACTAGAATAGGCACGGAAACTGTGTCGAACGCCTTTTTTAAATCTAGGAAGACAGCTAGACATTTTCTTCCGGAATCAACAATGTTTTACCGTAGGGGAAGTCAGTGCAATGATTGCGTCTTCCGTAGATAAGTTCTGACGGAAACCGAATTGTGAAGGTGAAAGTGTATTAAATTTAGAAAAGAACTTAACTAATCTGATATTTATTAATTTCTCGAGTATCTTTGCTATTACAGATATCACCGAAATCGGTCTATAATTTGAAGGATTGAATTTGTCACCTCCTTTGTATACAGGTGTGATAATAGCCTGCTTAAGAACCGACGGGAAGACACCTTGTTCGAAACAAAGATTGGCTAGGTGAACAAGTATTGGTATTACCTCATTATGAGCGCTTTTTAAAAAGTGGGCTGGTATATTGTCATATCCAGGGGCACTGTCTGATTTCATGGACATGAGCAGACTATATATCTCTTCACGGTTGGTGTCAAAAATAACAAAAGATGAAATTTGAGTATTTGTTATAATGTGAGAATCAGTTGTTTGTTGCGTTGTCCTTTTAATAAAATTCTCTGCTAACTGTTGCCCTATAGTAGCAAAATAGTTGTTAACTGTGTCAGCAGATTCTTGGGGGATAAAGTTAATTTCAAAAGATCCAGATTTTGAACTTTGGCTGGTTTGCGTTGAGTAATACAATCGATCGTCTGCCATAGTTTTTTTTGGGTTTCTAATAGCTAGTTCTAGTTGTTTTTTGTCATTTTCTGGATTTAATTTTACCTTACGTTGCATATCGTTCCTATTTTTAATGCAGCGGAGAACTCCCAGGGTAATCCAAGGTTTCATTATTCTATTCTTTCTAGAAACCGAAGCTTGTTTCATGTTTGGTTTAAGACACTGCTGTATAGTTAATGTGAGCTGCTCTACTACGAAATTTGGGTCATTAACTGCTAATAAGTTAGATAAGTCTGTGGTTTTTAGAGTTTTAAGTGCTTCCTCGTAGTTTATAGTTATTTTAGTTTTGTTTTTGTAATTAAAAAAAAACCTGTAATAATTGTTTAAGTTATTGTAAATATTAAAATTTGATATTTTTAAGTAATCATTTTTTATTTGGGGTCACCCGTGACCTATGCTGTAGTTCATTTAACTAAATTTGGATGTTGTGGTTGTAGGGTTATAATCTGAATGAAATGGGCATGTAAACATATAAAATACGCCTATTTCATGCAGATTTAAAACGGTAAATAATAAATTTTTGTGGTCAAAATAACGAGTTATTGCTGTTTAAATTCCGGAAGGATGAGTTTTCGCCATCGGTTTTGGGTTCTCCGAGTTATATGGTGGGCCCATTATCATTTCAGCTTACAGTAATTGGGGTATGTTGGTCACTCTAGTTCTACTGTGGATATCCTCATTTATAAATTTATCATGTAGAAAAACCCCGAGCATAGCCCACTCCATAGCTTGCTGAGGGACCTTGTGCTTCCTGATACGGCCAGCAGGGAAGGACCCCGTCTCAGATCCATAAGTGACACACACTGGTGTATTCCCAGTGATTAATTTGTTTTTAAAACATTGAAGTATATTATTGTTAATTTGTTTTCTCCGTTTAAATTATAATAAAGCAAGTGAAGACAATCCCTTGAAAAACATAAATGTGAAATGAGAGCCAAGTTCAATATTGTATACGAGCTTGAGGTTCGTGACAATAAAAATTGCCGATAGAATTACCTAAATTAACACTTTAATTCACTTTACAATAATTAAAGTTAAAAAACACTAAATTAATCACACTGATTCACTTTATTCCGCTCCGAAGCTTCGCGTGTCTCGCCAACTTCAATACTTCCCCGATCGCGTATTGCAGCGCCTTTATATAGGGCTCTTCCACGAAAACATCCAGAATATTCCAGAATATTCAAGTAAATACGCGCGCCAACCGACCAAGCGCAGAAAGATCGAGTGTAGAGCTTCTAGAAAGTTTAATTCTTCTGTTCGATACTAGATGGCGCTAGTGCCGTCGACTTCGGCGCGTAACAATATTATGATATATGCCTTGGTTGTTGACATCAACGACAAAAGAAGTGAGATCTAAATGGGTGCCAAGTTCAATGGTTAGCCCTGAAATTTATTTATAAAAACATAAACGATCTCATATACGAATTATCATGTTCGATGGTTAGTTTTTACCAACAACCCAAATTTTTTAAATAATAAAATAAGAACCGGCAAGTAACAGGTTTAGTACTTGCGAAGGCTATAATATAATTCGTATGTGAAAACTAGCTAAGTCAGACCTTAAGCTACAATTTATTATCCTAAGTTATAAGAAGAAACGATATTTTATGTTGTTATAAATAAATACCAGGGCTGACCATTGAACTTGGCACCCATTTAGATCTCACTTATTTTGTCGTTGAAGTCAATAAGCAAGGCATATATCATAATATTTTAAATTGGCTCTCATTTCACATTTATGTTTTTGATGGGATATCACTACTTTTTGTACATAAATTATTAGTAGATAAATTATTTATAACAAAATTAATACCAAATGGTTTTTGTTAAACTGCTGTATTTTATACGTTTAAGGGATATACTTGCTTTTTTGTGTTATTTTCTACATTTTCTTGTACCTTTGATATGTTTGAGTGAATTGCCCATTCAGTATCCAGAATTTTTTTCACGCATTTTCTGTTTATACTTAATTTGGCCAAGTCGAGGCGGTGTAACGTGCGCAGACGGTTGTACTCTACAATAGAGCTCTCTTGTGACTTGATTTGACTTAGATCTAAATTGGTAAGATGTACTCCATCTCAGGTTTTAGCTCTAGAGAGTCCAACGTAAGCCTGCCCTCTACTAAATATAAAGAAGCCTATGTCGAGAAGAACACTGTCAAGGCTAAGCCCTTGTGATTTGTGGATAGTAATAACATATGCTAAGCAAATAGGGAATTATTCAATGTGAACATATACATTACTTAATATCTGAAACGGCGATCGCATGGAATAGGCAGCTTCCATTGAGAGGCATTGGAATAATTCGGTGTAAGGTAAGTGTGTCACCCACCCGTAATTCTATTGTACGACGCATTGTACAATATACGTAATAAAAAGATAATTATTTAAGACGATTACATAACAAATTACCTGTTATCTATTGAATTCTCAAGAAAATTTGTTACCATACCAATAAAGTCTCATTCTCACTCATTCAGAGTTAGGTATACATACCTACTTATAACTATACTAAAATTATTATTAATTTTTGATTTAAACTATTTCCTATACCATCTAGACACGCGGTGCGTACTTACTAAAAGAATTGTAATAATAATATAACCACAAATATATAAGTATTTTTTTAAGAAAACCTATTAATTTCGTAGCATAAATCGCCACCTCATAGGTCAGATATCGAGAGACAACCGGACAGCAAAACAGCGCTCGTGTTTATGAGTGCTGCTGCCAGTGCCACCTGCCACTCGCTCCGACCTCGGACACGTTCGCGTCAAGGTTTTATCGCAGCGCTCCCACCTTGCTCCTCCGACGGCGTACCGCGCGCCGTGTACATGTTCCTAATAGAATCAATTAAGTGAAAAATTATAATAAAATGATAAAATTTTATGAGTTTTTGATTTATTCCTTTGTATTCACCTAATTACATACCTGCATGCCAAATTTGAACTTTCTAGGTCATCTGGAACTGGGTTAGAGTTTTGATCTATAGGTCAGTCAGTAATAAAAGTGACGATTTTTAGACGTTAGTATCTAAATAACCGTTTGAGATGTGTTTACGACATTTGAAGTAAATATATATCTTGCAAGTCTCAATATATGTGCAAAATTTGAAACGTTTATTTTATATATTTTTTGAGTTATGAGGGGTTCAAAAGTGGCTCCAAATGGTTCGTGTAATGTTACACGCGGTGCGGCTCGCCGTTCTGCTTGAACTTGGCTTGACACGCTACCGCGTGTCTAGATGTACGGTATCAGACAGCGTGTTCAATGAAACAAAATTTGCAAATATCCACGCAAAAAAGTTTTTCACCTCATGAGCTCGATATGTACGTGTTTCATAAGCGGATGAACAAATTGGTAGCTGTGTAAATAATGAGAATATCTAACAATAATTTGGGGAAAAACACGTAGATTTTGTGTTTTCTAAGAGATTTTATAAATAATTATTATCGCGTTACATAATATGTCTAGTATAGTTAGCTAGGTTCTACAATCTGCCTTATAGGGAGAAAATTTACCAAAGTTATCACGATTGGCAGCATAGTGGGGCCAATTCTTACTTATGTTTCCATTGTCTGGCGTAATAAAGCCAACCAAAAGAAGACTGCCCACAGGCTAAATAGTCCACAAAAGACTGCCTGTTTAATGGTAACTGGAGCGATGCGGTCATCGCCTGGAGCGGCTCTTTATGTACTTCTATGCCTAACGACCCTTGACTTTTATTTAGACAAGGAAGGAAGGGCTAGTCTGTATAGGATTAACGCACAAGGTGGTTTGAGCTTGCTTTAGTATAGACTAAGATCAATGCTTGAGTCAATTAGGGAAACACCGATCTTATGCATAATCTCTCAGATATCTTGTATCCACTATCCGCTTTTAATAAAAAGTACATAGTGGAAGTACCTTCCAGATAAGACTAGCTAAATGAACGTTGGACAGGCTATCTGTGTCAGTAGCCTTATATGGTATAACGATAAGAGAACCGTTAACGATAAGAATAGTCTCCAGTATTTTAAGAACTTTTATTAAGTTTATTACATTTCATTCATTCATATCCTATAAAATTTTAATGCTAAACATAGGCCACCTTTGTTTGCCTCATTGATTACCTCATTGGCTCTCCATATTTTGCTACATATGCTACGGTTTTCTTATAATTTTAAGTGGTTATCCGAAAGATCCTGCTTATCTCCTGTTTTAGTTTCCGTCTTTCACCTATTACGACAACGACAAGATGATTTATGGGGTAATGGAGATGATTTATCTTCACGGTTAGGTCAGTTCATTACATTTTTACATAAAATTTTATATTATGATTTAGCTTCGAATCTTTGGAAGCTTTTGGTAATATTCGGGCTATAGTAATTCTATTTCGTCTCATAAACTAGAAAGAGTTATATTTTTTGCACGCAGATCTCAGTAAATGAACAAAGCAGCACAATATGAAATAAAAATGTATTATTTATTGAATACGACAGATTTTTTTCTTTTACTTAGTTAGCACGCAAAAGTCCAATAATAAACTTCTAAGTAATTTTTTTACTATTTTCCAAGTGATAATTCGTAAAAGTATACTGTTCTACGGCTACGTCATTCACTTACCACCAAGTGGGCTGTGACTTTGTTTTTTCTTAACTTTGTGTCCTAATCTGTATTAATCGAGCACAAAGGGGAGCTTGACAAACCCCCCCCACCCCCCAACATTGTGCCCCCCCCACCAAAATTCATTTTGTTATTTAAACCCCCAAAATCTTTTTTTTTTTTGGTTTGGAAAAAAACACAAAAAACAAGAAAAAAACAAAAAACCCAACAAAAAAAACCTAATAATAAATAATTTCTTTTCCCCTCCCACCTTTTAACAAAAAAAACCTCTAGACAATGGTGTTAACAAATCCTGTGGTAAAATTTCAAGAATCAGAATTCAGCCTATGAATATTTTTAACTGTTCGTTATATCGAGGTATTTTTAGTCAAAATATTCACCTCTTACCGATTGAATACTTTCGAATGCAATGTGTACGTAATACTTGAAAAATTTTAATGTACGAATGATAGAATTTTGTTTCGTTTCAATATAGTATGAATGTAGTGAATTGAAAGATTTTCAAAATTTGTTGTTGTATAAACATTAGTAACCCGTTTGGTTGAAATTTGGCAATTTAATTAGTTAAAGTTTTGTATGAATAAATCATGTGTTTATTTTAAAGCAGCAAATTAAATTCATGATTTTTTGTACATGTATTGCACAGTTTTATATAATTGAAAAGTTTCGTTTCTTTTTTATAGGATAGTGTGACAAACGAACACACAGTCCATCTGATGGTAAGTGGTTGCTGTGGCCAATAAACATCTACACCTTTCTTCGATTACGAATCAAAATGCAGATGCGTTTTCACCTGAGAGGACTAAGATGGAATGACTCGTTTCCAGTAAAAAGGGTCTCAAGTTCTCTACACTCACCATACGAAACACAGCAGCATTAAGCTACTATTTTACGCTGGTATTCTGTGAGAGCGTGGTCCTTCCCCGGTCGAGCCGACACATTCTTGCTATAACTATACTACTTATATAAATTCTCCATTTGTAATATGTATTAAAAAAAACAAACATTAAAGGTACCAGGGGACGTTAAACAAAATACAAATTTCTCAGGGTTCACACCTATCTAAATAAACTTGGAATGTAAAACGTTATATTAAGGCTTGTTCTCAGTAAATGTGTACCGTGAATTATATTTGTAAATATTGTTTATATAATGTAGGTAGTTGATGTTTTTTTAGTGACATATGGGTGACAAACGAGCACAAAGTCCATATGTTGGTAAGTGCATTGTGTGGCCCATAGACATCTTAGAAGGTTTGTTTCTATTAAAAGGGTCACCGGTTTTCCACACTTACTATTTTGTACTTTTTCATTGTTATATTTGTATTGAACTATTAAAATAAATTATATAATAATACGTGAAGTGGATCGATAGCAAATCAAGAACTCGTGCTGGTTACATAAAATGTTTATTGCGCCACACGGTGAAAATACAAATTGACCGTTAGATTCTTCAAAGCGCGGGACGACTTAAACGTATGTATGTGCACACCAGCGGAGACTGCGGCGACGACTGACCGCCAACAATGCTAGCGGGAATCGCTCACTCTTATCTACCTTAGGGATAATATTACAAATACATACAAGCTTACCTACACATATTTTATAAAATTTATAATAAATATTACATACAAAACAATGCGTCGCCAACACGCCCCACCCCAGTGTCGCCTCAGCGACACTCATCTTCCATGGGTATTCTGGCGACGCGTGTTGCTGGACGTACAAGTGTCCCGGATGGAGTCTTTATTTGAACCACCCTAGTCCTGCCGTCTTTGCCAGGAAAAACCCTTTCGACCACTCCGCGCTGCCATATGCCACGCTGCTCACTTGGACTAACGACTAGGACTAGATCCCCAATTTGTAAAGACCTTTGTTCGCGATTCCATTTACGTCTTGGTAACAGCTCGGGCAGAAACTCCTTAACCCATCGCTCCCAAAACTTGTCCGCCAGGCGTTGTGCGATACGCCACTGTTTCCTGAGGTAGATGTCTGAATCGTCATAAACCCCAATTGTAGGCAAATTGGAGGACGTTCCCAGCAGGAAATGGTTGGGAGTTAAGCTCTCATTACTTCCTGGCTCTACGGAGACATGAGTGAGCGGTCGACTGTTTACTAAGTTTTCGACTTCAGCTAACAAGGTTATAAGGACCTCTTCTCGAGGTGCACGTTCCTTGAGTACGACCTTTAGAGCATTTTTTACAGTCCGTATAAGGCGCTCCCAAGCCCCACCCCAGTGTGGACTGGAAGGTGGAATAAATGTCCATTCTGTGCTGAAGTTTAGTGCTTGATCCTTCAATGCAACCTCATCCAGTTCCTTAATGGATTTTAAGAGCTCCATGTTTGCACCTCTGAGGTTAGTACCATTGTCAGAGAAGATATGTTTGGGCCAACCTCTACGTGCTGACATTCTTCTTAATGCCATTATAAGAGAATCCGTAGTCAAAGAATTGACCACCTCTATGTGAACAGCACGCACGGTGAGGCAAGTGAAAAGTACTCCGTACCTCTTTTCTCTTCTTCGTCCGATAGTCACATCGAGTGGGCCAAACAGATCAACGCCACAATTTGTAAATGGTCGTTGATGGTGGTCCAATCTGGGCTGAGGTAAGTCCCCCATTCGTGGTGGTTCTGGCTTAGCCCTTTGCATGCGACAGAACATGCAGCTGGATGCGACGGTACGTACAGTGGGTCGTAGCTTCAAGATCCAATATTTTTGTTTTAGCTCGTTTACCACCATCTCATTTAATCCGTGCGCTGCCTTCTTGTGGTAATGCTTAACGATTAGTCGCGATATGGAATGCCGTCCGTCTAATATGATAGGTCTCTTGATCTCCAGAGATAAATCAGCAGCAGCATCGATACGGCCACTAACGCGCAAAATTCCATAATCGTCAAGATACGGAGCTAAGATGTGTAGCCTACTGACTCGTTCTAACGGTTTTCTGTTCTTAATTGCAGCTATCTCCTCCGGAAAAGACTGCAGCTGAGCGTATCTGAGCAGAAGTCGTTCAGCTTCCACCATATCGGTACAATTGATCTGATAGTTACTTGTAAATTTTCTGCATCTTTTTATAAATATTAATACTAAAGCGGTAGTCCTCAGCAGGCGAAGCCAAGAAGAGAACCTAGTTGGATCTGGCACGGGTAAGTCTACTACAGAATGTTCCTGTATTGTACTCACATACTCCAACTGCGAACTGCATACTTCGGGCATAAAAGATCCTACGGGCCACGAATTTTCAGAACTTTGCAGAAACTTTGGGCCATTGAGCCACTCTGTAGTAATTGAATTGCAATTAACTGCTTCCCGGGTGGCAACATCGGCTATATTTAACTTCGTAGGAATGTATCTCCATTCATTTGTTTTCGTAAGTTCGTCAATTTCTCCTAAACGGTTAGCTACGAATGTCTTATAGTTTTTATTATTGTTCCTTATCCAATGTAAGACAGTACTAGAATCGCTCCAGAATATTTTCCTCTGAGGCTTGATTCTATGTTCGGTAATTATTGTACGCGATAAACGAGCAGCAAGTACTGCGGCTTGAAGTTCCAGGCGCGGAATCGTAACGAACTTCACCGGCGCTACACGACAGCGGCTAGCTATAAACGATACATATATTTTCTTATTATGAACCCAACGCCAGTACGCTACCGCGCACATAGCTTGCGTAGATGCATCGCAAAATATATGTAACTGTAGGTTGCTATAACCGATGGCAGCCCGTTGCGCCCGCGACTCGCATGTATCCGCCATCGATCCTATTGCCGTTTCGCTTCCACTCGCGGCTGCTTGGTAGTATCTCGGTAAGCGCAAATTATTTATCCATTTTAATTGTTTCATCCATTCACACCATTTTTTGTATATAGCGTCTGAAACTATTTCGTCCCATCCAATGTTAGCCTTCCAAGTTTCCTGTAACATTATTTTTCCTTTTATAGTGATTGGAGATAAAATTCCATATACATCAAATATTGACATAATTATTCTGAGCATCTCCCGCTTAGTAGGCCGCGTTTTACCACTGCTAATGTTCTCCGGAATGCGCTTGAACGAGACATCAAACCCTAACGTGTCATTATCTGGATACCAAAACAATCCAAGTGTCCTCTCACCCTCTTCGTGCTGACCGATTTTAAACCTTACGGCCGCTGTACCGGAGAGACTCTTTTGGTACGGTGTTTAAAACCTCTAAGCTATTGCTTGTCCAGTTTCGGATAACAAAACCGCCTTGTTTATGAATGAAAGAAACATCTTGTACTAATTTCATTGCAGTGTGTTCATCCTCCATACTATCTATATAGTCATCCATGTAATGTTGTTTACAAATCGCATCCACAGCTGATGGGAACGATGACTCGTAACACATTGCATTTTTATTCTTTACAAACTGTGCAATAAAGGGTGAACAGTTTGCACCGAAAATTAAAGATGACATTTCGTATGTTTTTATTGGATCTTTTGGGTTGTCTCTCCAAAGAAAACGAAGAGCGTTTCTGTCTTCGGGACGAATTTTTATTCTTAGGAACATGTCTTTTATGTCTCCGGTTAATGCCACCTTATATTCCCGGAAGCGGAACATGATCCCGAGTAATGACATTAATAGATCTGGACCTTTAAGTAGGTAATCGTTTAGTGACAATCCGTTTGATTTGGCCGCCGCGTCGAAGACCAAACGAAGCTTTTTTCTTATTAGGGTTGTCGACTCCGAAATGGGGCAGATACCAGGTCTTGGGACTATTTTGAGCAGCTGCTGGATTGGACACTACCTCAGCATATCCATTATTCAACAGGTGAGCCACCCTATCCCTATACCTTTCCCCGTAATCGCTATTTAATTTAATTTTCCTTTCGACACCACTTAACCTCAACATGGCGTTGGAGAAGGATTCAGGCATTTTACTGTTCTCATTGATCCAAGGTAAGCCGACTTGCCATCTGCCTTCAACCAGGGTCGCTGTCCGTTCCAGATGTGACCACGCTTGGACATCCTCTTTATTTTGTCGTGGCTGTAGTGACACCCCCAACGAATCTAAGTTAAAGGATCGACGTACCTCATCATGGAGTTTCGCCAACATGCGCTGTTCCACCTGAGCTGCTTCCAAGACCTCACCAAGATGTAAATTAATGTGACCGGTCATCTCCGAAGCCAAATGAGCAGGTACACGTCCATGCACACACCAACCGAGCGGAGTGAGGGTCGCACATGGTTCGTTAGCCTTACCTACAATTACATTTAAGGGCAATAATAAATTACAATTATCCTGGCCTATCAACAATTCAGGTGCAGTAGAAACATTACAAAGTTGATCTTTAATATTACAAAGGTGCTTAAATTTATTACAATTAATTCTAGAAAAATTGTTATATTTAGGCAAATTAAGTTTATCTACACTACGTGCAATTAAAGTATACACATCGCCATTGCAATTAGATATCTTAAAGTTCATTACAGTCGATTCACACACTAATTCACTAGAATCGAACGCGCCACTCACGCGCATCGTTTGGCGCTGGCCGCTGAGTCCAACGCGCTTAGCGAGCGCGCTGCTTATTAACGATATCGTCGAACCATCGTCCAACAGCGCACTTGCCCTAATTGTTCCGTTCGGACCGTGAATTTTCACAGGGACTACTTTTAATAACGCTTTACAATTTGTATTAATATTTGTAATCGTTTCGGATTGGCTTACATTCTCAGACTCAGGCACTAAGTTAAGATTTTCACAGTTACTTACAGTTTGTTCCTTGTTTACCGAATAGTGTAACAACCGATGATGTGCTTCTCCGCAGTTGTCCGTGTCACACACCGGCGCTGGGCACGTATCCCTATTATGGCGCGATAATAAACACTTGTAACAGATACCGTAACGTTTTACATACCGCCATCTGTCCTTGCGTAGTGACCGTTTGAATTGTTTACATTCTGTTAATTTATGCGGAGATTTTTTGCAGTATTGACACTTCATAGCGATTTTATTTTGTTCACTATTCACTAACAATGTATTATGCGAGCGTTCAGAATATTTAAATTTATTAATGTTGTGAACATTGCTGATTAACTGCACCGAAGATGTAGAAATTTTTACGGCTTCTTCATTTAAAAACTCTGACAGAATATCCAGTTTCGCCTTAACGCCGCCGGCAATAAATGCATAACTATAGTCTGCCCATTTAGAAATAAGTACTGTAGGTAACTTACTTAATATTATTGTAGTGACGCTTGTATCTTGAAGATATTCGTGTCTGTTTAATGCGCGTACAGCCGCGACGTAATTTTTTACTTTAATAGAAAATGGCACAATATCTTTATGGTAATCAGGTGATATGGGCTGTAGCTTCCTTATATCCTGCATGATTCTAGTTATGATGATGTCTGAATTACCAAACTGCAACTCTAAAGTTGACATCACTATATCAGGTGATGAAGCTGTGATAAGAAGAGCCGTAACTGCTTCTTTTGCCTGCCCACGAAGACATTTTCGTAGGCGCCATAAATTTTCTTTAGGGCTGAAGTTACATACCTGTGTGGATTCTTCGTATGCCAACTTGAATTGTAACCAGTCCATAGGGTCACCACTAAACATTGGTAAATCTTGCGGTGTGGATATACGGCTCAATAAATTACCATTATTCTGCTGAGATGTTGAGGCAGCGGCTAAATTCTTGAGTGCGCTGGCCAACATTTGCACTGTACCATTATCGTTACCGGCGGCGGCGTCACCTGCTGCCGGCGCACTTGGCCCACCCTTTGTAAATCCATTCTCGGGGGCAGGATGTTCAGGCTGTTGACTGCGCTCCAACCACTTCTCAACTTCCTCGTTGGTGTGCGACCTCGATGAGCGTGAACTGTGTTCCAAATCGACTAGATCAGCCTCAAGCTTTTTATCAATAAGTTCCATTTGTATACGTGCTTTTGCTTCCGCTGCTTCTAGCTCTAATTTTTTTCTCTGAGCACGTACTGACGATGATGTTGAATGTATGGACTTCAACGATGCCGAAGGTTTAGCAGGCAAACTCTTTGGCTTTGAGTCACTTTCTATATCCCGTTTGTTTTCAACCTCATATGGGTGTTGCGGAGCCGTTGACTGTCCCTGGTCTTGTGTGCCTTCCAACTCCTTCCTTCTTGTAGCACGAGTTTTTGTCATTATTCGCGGTGGACTGTATAACATTACAATTTATGATCCGGCCGAAGGACCACTGAAGTGGATCGATAGCAAATCAAGAACTCGTGCTGGTTACATAAAATGTTTATTGCGCCACACGGTGAAAATACAAATTGACCGTTAGATTCTTCAAAGCGCGGGACGACTTAAACGTATGTATGTGCACACCAGCGGAGACTGCGGCGACGACTGACCGCCAACAATGCTAGCGGGAATCGCTCACTCTTATCTACCTTAGGGATAATATTACAAATACATACAAGCTTACCTACACATATTTTATAAAATTTATAATAAATATTACATACAAAACAATGCGTCGCCAACAATACGTTTATATATTTAGTAGTTCTGTTCATTTATACAACCATTACTACTACTGTAAGAACTATGTATATAAATGAATTACTTTAAATTTTAACCATTAAAACCATTAATTAGTTTACTGTCGGCCTTGGCCACTTTAGCTTACGATCCGATATTTTAATGTTATAACAATTTAATTATTTAATAAAGTGTTATAACTTTTGAACATCGGATCATTTATTTAAATGAAATAACATAAAATGGAGTTAATAATATTAAGGATACGGACCGCGAAACTCCAAAGTCGTAGTTATTATCCACAATACTACGACGAGTCGTGAACCACTTACAGGTTTCAAAGAATAATTTCAATGTGACTTATTATATAAAATATGTATAAATTTAATGTTTGAAGAATTCTTTATAGCTGTAAATTTAAAGCCAATACTAAAAGAAAGCAAAAAAAAATTGCAGGACTTTAGGTTAATTTAAATTATAAGTGATATAATATTCCTGTGCGTTTATCACAGCGATAAAATCCAACATGATGATGTAGTTTATATTCTAAAATTTAGAAAGATAACGAAATTGTAGGCCTGATCGTAAGTAATAAATGACACCCTAATACGTATTTAAATTTGCGATTAATGGTAACAGCCCCGCAAATTGGCGGACGGTATCCATCCTAAAAACTTTTGGGGCAATTACACAGAGACCTGAGAGTGCTGAGATAACGGGAATTATTATACAATTAAAAACTTTGGGCTCTACTAAAAATGTGGAAGCGACATGAGTTTTATGTGAAAAATTTTCCTTACAAAAAACGATCCAATGTTGAAGAAATGCTGTTTCTTCTTCTTTTTCATCCCAAACTAATCCAAGTCAACAACAAAAGTCCAAGATCCCAAACTCATGAATGTCCACTACTGGACATTCATGAGTTTGGGATCTTGGACTTGGGTCTCTTCCATTGCAGAGAGAATTTGTCATTCATTCATCACTCTTGGCTGGAGGAAAAATTGAAGACCAGATGTCTTCCACCTTTGATGCTGCAGCCGTCTGGGTATCAAAATATTTTTCATAATCATATTTTCCCTCAAATCGAATATTGGTCTCGGCGGACAATCATAATAGAAAGTTTTTATACCTGGTAGAGCCACGCTGTAGCTGTATTGTAGTCCTATAGTTGTAGCATGAATTAGTCGGCTCAACCGGGGAAGTGCCCCGCTCTCACAGAATATCAGCGTAAATTGGCTGCTTAATACTGCTGTGTTTCGTATGGTGAGTGTAGATTTACGATGGCCGTTTTTTCTGGACACAAGACATTCCATCTAAGTCCTCTGGGGTGACAACACATCTGCGTTTTGATTCTTAATCGAGGATAAATATAGGTGTCTATGAGCTTCAGCAAAGACTTACCATCAGGTGGTCTGTGTGCTCCCTTGTCACCCCAATACTATAAAAAAGACTAGGCATTGGCGCAGGACAGGATTACAGTGCCGATGTGTCGCTAACCAAAACTACCCGAGAGACATCAGATGCAATACTAACGGCTTTATGTCCTTTCCAAGGCACGAGGATGACAACTTATGTCAGGCTGCTACTGAGAATTTCTTGACAGAAAAACTAAATGACAGGTATTGGCCGACCCGGAACCTGATGATCAGCATTCGCGTTTACGACAACTAAACCAATGAGGCAGTTAATTTCTTTCACTGTGCAGCTGATTGTGTCTACATACCTGAAGACAAACATGAAGTGCCATACGAAACACAACGGCATTGAGCTTCTATTTTACGCTGGTAGTCTGTGAGTTATTATTAAATATTTTTTATCTTTATACATGCAAGTTTTCTTATGATATTTCGAATTATCGCTGAGTACGTAGTAAATCTGCACATAAACTTACAATTAAAAATATCAATATTGCCGGCGGGGATCGAACTCAAGCTGCGCGCGTACTGTGAAATTTACGGAGAACGAGAAAACCGTATAACATTCATTGCTACGCAGATGACAGCACTGTTGATGCTCTGTACATCGGCCGTGCCAATATTTTTCGGCAAATCGTCTCCGAGTACCGGGACAAACTTGTGTCTGAAGTCGTGTGTCGAAGTCTCGGATTAGGAGCGACTAAATCTAGTGTAATTAAACCCTCAAAAGACACAAGTTTAGTCGTTTACCGCCAAAAAGAACCCCTTTATCGTGTCCCATTAATTTCAAGGCGCTCCCCTTGTTGCCATAGCCAGTATCGAGATCACTTGGAAGAGAAGGCCAAATTGGCCTCTAAAACGCTTTCAATAAAGAAGATGGATAGATGTTGCCATCTGCTTGGGATCCTAAAATTAACAAAATTAAACTCAAACCCAAGCATACCACCGCAAGACCTCATGATACTATAAGCTCGTTTTGCGTAAATCAGACCAAAAAATAATATTCAAAAACTGAAGGTAGCCGGACTAACTATAACATTGGGACGTCAAACATCTCAGTCGCCCCCCCCCCCCCCCGCTGCTGTAAAGCATCCGAAACGTCGGGATAGTAAAAATAAGTTAGGGTAGTTAATTAAACGCGATAAATTCCGTAAATATAGTTTTATTCAATGTGTAGTGTTCGCGTAAATTTAATAAATCATATTTCATATTTTAATAGATTTGACGTCGTTGATAAGACTTGGGACTCTACTGTTTCTACAAACTAGCTGCTTTATCTTGCGAATCTCTTAAGAATAATATCCAAAGTTGCAGACTTCCCACCAGAATCACTACCAAGAGTGACTTTTGAACCTTTTTTCTTTTTATAGGAGAGGGAGCAAACGAACATGCAGCTCGGATTGTGACTACCGTCGTCCATGAACAACTGTAACGCAGGCGTAATTGCTAATGCATTGCAGGCCTTTTAAAAAGGAGTAGGCTTGAAGTTCCTAAGTTTTATAGGTCCGATTTTTGGTGGTAGTCGACTCCACAATTTGTGCGAGAAAGAATCTCTCTCTAGCCGGTCCCTCATGACTGAGGATCGTGATCACCATCACGGAGAGTAAATTTATTGTTTATAATCTCTCTCCACCGGGTCCTATCGCTGGCCATACGGAGAGCGTCGTAGAAATTTCGCGCACCGACTTCTTTGACTTGGTCGGACCACCGGGTTGGAAATCTACCTCTGGGCCTTCTTCCCTCTACGTTTTCAACAACTATCAATTTTTCGATACTTTCGTCCCCGCGGCGAGAGATATGACCAAAATAGCTGAGGATGCGCTGAAGACATGTGGTGGAAAGACGCGTCTTGATCTTGAGTTGCGATAGGATTGACACGTTTGTGCGCTTCGCAGTCCACGGTATTCGCAGCATTCGCCGCCAGCACCACATTTCGAACGCATCAATTCTCTCCCTTTCTCTGACGCGTATAGTCCATGTTTCCACTCCATAGAGAAAAATTGGGAATATAAGAGTATATACTAGGCGTAATTTAGTATTATTTGTTATGCTTCTGTTTCTCCAGATGTTTGTCAGCCTGGTCATCGCATCCTTAGCTATTGCTATTCTACGCTTAATTTCGGGAACGCAAGTACCCTCATTTGAGATCAGAGATCCCAGGTATATATAACTCTCCACAACGTCGATCCCTTGAATGTTGCAAGTGTTGGAAAGTTTGCTAGCCCGGTCTATAACCATGAGTTTCGTTTTATTCCTGTTGATTGACAGACCTAGCTCTTCGCTTTCTAATTCTAGCTTATGCAGCAGCTCCTCCATGTCCTCATAAGATGTTGCAAAAAGCACAGTGTCGTCCGCATATCGCAAGTTAGCCACCATTTTACCCCCAATATGAAACCCTTTATTCCATCCTTCCATGGTTTTCCGCATGATGTACTCCCCATATATATTAAAGAGCAACGGAGACAGTATACAACCTTGTCTCACGCCTTTCGTAGTCATAAACTCTTTGGAAAGACTGCCATCGAGTCTCACATAAGATCGGTTGTTATCATACAGGTTGGCAATTAGGCTGACTAGGTGTGTTGGTACTCCCATTTCGACCAATATAGACCATAGTTTATCCCAACGGACGCAGTCAAATGCCTTACTGTAATCGATGAAGCACAGTAACACTGGATTGGCAAACTCGCGACTCTTTTCAATAATCTGCCTGATATTTAAAATTTGTTCTCTTGTGCCCTTGCCCTTTACGAAGCCAGCTTGCTCGTTGGGAATCTGCCTGTTTAGGAAATTCTTAAGACGTTGATTTATTATATACAGCATGACTTTGCTGGCGTGCGAAATTAAGGAGATTGTCCTGTAGTTTGTACAATTACTTTTGGAACCTTTCTTATGCAATGTAACGTTGCACGTACATGTATGCATAATTATAATTAAACGGTTTATTAAAATTAAATAAACATTTAATAAACTAAATAAAAATAAAATAAAAGTTATTAACAAAAATAATTCTATAATTAACTTAGGTATCCTATTAATAAAACAAATCAGTAAACTAAAAGAACGAATTAAATAATAAATCAAATATTAAAATATTGTATTTCGAACAAACACTCGGACACTTCGTTACTCTATGCGCTTTGCAACTCTCGCGTCAGAGTTTTACCCGGCCGGTATCATTCCACGGCGTCGCGCTCCCGGTCATTCTCCGCCCGAGCGCCCTGGGAGGCGCACACTACCACTGCAGCCGCGTTCACAAGCTCTGCTTTGTGTCCTCGTACGCGCTTGCAAATTTTAATCCCATTTTGGAAAAAGTTTAAAATAATATAATAATTCCGGCACTGTGGCCGTATAGTTTTTTCGTTAATTCTCGTCACCGAGACCTCCGTATCGTCTTGCACCCCGTAAGGGTAAGTGTTGAAACGTTACCTAGTTTTAAGTAGTGAAAGTGTTTTATAGGTAGTGTAATTTGATTATGCCAGGCTGTTTGCTTTTAGCTATTTAATTGCCACGTTATTAGTGTTATTTGCATGTAAGTAATGTATGTAGCCGCTGTGTGCGTTGGCAAAAGTACCGTTACAAAATGGCGTCTCATACATTTCGCACCGCGATCAAATATCGCAAGTCACCATCATGTTTCAACCAATGCACAGCCTAAATTAGTTATCCTGGTACATTTAAACAGTATTTTACACTTGCCGTAATTTTAATTCATGTGTATTTTAATTTGCGCCTCACCGCTATGACGCTTGCCTTCCATTCCGCCTTGTAACTCCGTTCTGATTATGAACACCCGCCAGCTACTCTCTGTGCTCCCATCTACTGCTAGCCTGCGATATACCGGGGGTTCATAATCGGCGGCATTTTATTACCTGGACCTAAATGTGGACGACGTTGTTTCCAGGGTGCAATTTTACGACTACAACCGTGGCGGTCGTCCTTCTTAAGAAGGCCTAGGCCTCCCCTCGACGCCGCCACCGCCACAGCCAGCTGCCCACGGCGCTCCCCGTGAACAGTCCAACCCCCCGGCCCTGCTCGACCACCTCGCGGCCACATAGGGAAGTACCTGACCCTGTCAGTGAAGCCAGACGGGCATTTTTTTTAAATTATCGGAACCACGCCCACGACCTTTTCTTTTACCAATATATAATTTTTTTTATGACTGGTTGTTGCCTTATTTTAAACACCAACCGTCTCACTGGCGCCCATAAACGTGGTAAAAAAGGTCTGGTTTCACTGCGTAGGAGTAGTTGGTGTTTGTGTCGTTTTGTGTTTGTGAAACGTTTTTGTTTTTTTGTTTTTTGGTTGCAGCAACTAATGTGTACGAATTTCATTATTGTGTTTGTTTTAGGAATTTTATTGAATTTCAATTGATTTATTTATTTACTTGTATTATTTGAGAGATCATAAACTTTAATCCCTAACTAAGAATTTGTTTAGTTTCGAATAACTTTTCGTAATCACTCTATGCCGTGCACTACCCTATGTTGTTTACGTTCTATCATTGTACAGAGTAGTTAGCGTGCAGAGTGGTCACTGTGTAATCTGTGATAGGGTAAATTTAATATTGTTCCGAGGTATTACTATTCTATTCTGCAGTAGGTTTTTTTTCTCGTGGTTTTTTTTTCTGTGATATTATTATTATTGAAATTTTATGAATTGTAACTATTCCCTATTGTTGCTGCAGAACTCTAGTTCAGTTGAGTCACGCATGCGTTGGTAGTATTTTAAATTATTCAATCAATTGTTTTTTATTTTAATTCTTAGGCATATTATTATTATCTTGTTGTTGTTTTATTTAATTGTTCGAGTACACATTAGTTGCGTATTTTAATTTTTTGTTGCGCTGCTTCTTTTATTTTGGTGGCAGTTGCTTTATTCTTTTTACTGCTTCTTTTATACGCCAATCGTTTTAGTCAACCAGAACGTTCTTAGTAACGGAACGGAGTAGATTAAGTCAGTAACGACTCAACACTTACCTCTTTGCGGTTATACGCGTGTTATAATGGCGCACTCGGTTAAATTCCTATCGTTGCAAAAGTCGGAGTTAGAATACGAAGTTGCCATTAGAGGTGCCACCCCGGCTGACACAGTCAGAGAGTTACGCGAGCAGATTGCTAAATTAGGTCCACTCTTTCCTTCGGAGGACATTCTCGAGAGCGTTTTGTCTGTCGGCGATGATTTAAAGGGAGTCAGCGATGCTTTAATTAAGCTAAGAGCATATATCGAGGCGCCTAGCGATGGGAATGCGTTGCTTCGTGCTCGCAACCTCATTAACCACCTCCATCATCGACTCAACCGTATAGTTTGTGATAGCACGACCCAGCAAGGGGTGGTGGATACGTGTGTTTCGGAATACAGGCAACTTTTGGAACGCTATAATGCTATTACTGCTACTGATTCCACCCCTTCTCTGGCATCTAGAGACCTTCAGTCTACTGCTGCTTTACCTCTCAACGTTAACGTAACTTGTGAGCGCGGCGTGGCTAGTGAATTCACTAAGTTTAAGTTCGACGGCAAATCTTGCGTTCGTGCATTTATCCAGCGCATCAATGAATACAGCCAGTCGAGGAATATACCGGGGGAAAAACTGCTGTCTTACTGCGCTGAGATTTTTACCGGCGATGCCTTGCATTGGTATCGTGCCATTCGGGACCAGGTATCTAATTGGGACGAGTTAGTTTCCCTTCTTAGAGAAGATTTCGACCAGGCCGATTATGATTACAGACTCTTGTCGGAGATTCGGGCCAGAACTCAGGGCGAGTCTGAAAATATAACTATTTACATTTCTATTATGACTGGGCTATTCTCACGTTTGTCCAAGAGCCTGTCTAACGAAGACAAACTTGAGATCATTTTACATAACATCCGCCCATGCTACGCCAGCACCTTAGCTTCTGTCCCGAAGATCTCAGACCTCGACACCTTGCGTTCGCTCTGTCGTAATTACGAGAACATTCAGGCTCGCCTAGTGGGATTCCACGAACCTCCGAAGGTCTCTTCAGGAACACTGGCGCCAGAGTTTGCTTACGCTGGTCAGTCTGCAAGTAGGTTTAATCAAGGCAGCGGCCAAAGTTTCAATAAAAGACTTTACAATAACTTTTACAATAGAAGCAACAATAATTACAATACAGGTAATAAAACTTATACTAAAAATAATAATTATGTGCATGCGGTGCAACAGCAGTACCAAAAGTCTCCTTATTGTCCTAGGTGTCGTAATAACACCCACAACCTTCGTCAATGCAAAGCAAATAGGGATAGAATATTTTGTTTTGTTTGTGGCCAGGAAGGCGTCAAGTCACCAGACTGTCCGAAGTGTGGCAGGGATAAACCGAGCACTTCAAAAAACTGATAGACCAGCAGAATTGTACTGAAGTCCTGCCACCCAAGTTTGACCAAGAGGATTGGCAGAGCTGGCTTAACACTGTTAATGTTTTCTTCAATTCTTATAAAGTTGATACAATTCAGCTGGACAAACCATTGCATGATCCTAGACCTTACGCTTGTGTACAAATCAATGATTTTAAGCTATTTGGCCTCTTAGATTCAGGCTCAGCTGTGTCCATTTTAGGTGATAAAGCTTATAGGAAGCTAGAGGAACGGGGTTTACAGCTGCATAGGGACAACTTAATTACAGTCACGGCTGCTGGGGGTCAATCTATGACCAGCATTGGCTATATGTTTCTCCCTATAAACTTTGAGAATGAGTACCATATAATTAAGTCATTTGTTGTGCCAGACATCAATATTGATCTCGTGTTGGGGATCGATTTTTGGCGCGAGTTTAACATTTTTCCTAGACATTTCTCAAGCATTACATTTTCTAATGCCGCAGTATTGAATGCTAGCCTTAGTACCGATTCTACCACTTTCATACAAGCGTATGACCACTTAACTGTTTCGGAGAGATCAGTGGCGGATGACATCATTTCTCAATTTAGCGACATTTCCGCCGAACGTCGGGGTTTGGGCGAGACGAGTTTGGTCACTCACCGTATTGATACGGGAGATGCTGAGCCAGTTCGTCAAAGGTACTATAGGTTGTCTCCAGAGAAGCAGCGGATCCTTGCCGAGCAGGTCGACGAGATGCTGGCTCTGGACGTAATTGAGCAGTGCGAAAGTGCTTGGTCATCACCAGTTCTCATTGTTACGAAGAAAAACGGTCAGCCTCGGTTTTGCCTCGACAGCCGCAAGCTCAATTCCATCACGAAGCGCGACGCCTATAGTCTACCCTACATTTCCGAGATCTTGGATAATCTTCGCGATGCTCGCTACTTATCTAGTATCGATTTATCCAAAGCCTTTTGGCAGATACCTATAGCACAGGAGGACCGGGACAAGACTGCTTTTTATGTGCCAAATCGCGGTACCTATCGTTTTAAGCGCACTGCTTTTGGTTTAACTAACGCCCCGGCTACACAGCAAAGGTTGGTTGATCTGTTATTTAGGGAATTTGACCTCAAAGTCTTTGCATACCTAGACGACATTATTATCGTCTCAAACGACTTCAATTCCCATGTTTCCCTGTTACTTCGGGTTCTTAATAAGCTGAAACAGGCCAACCTCACTGTAAACCTAGAGAAATGTCAATTCTTCCGCAGTCAGCTCAAATACCTGGGTTACGTCGTTGATAGTAGTGGTTTACGTACCGATCCTGAGAAGGTGGAAGCAATCCTCAATTACCCGACACCTACATGTCGTAAGGACGTTAAGCGCTTCCTCGGGACTGCTACTTGGTATCGTCGTTTCGTCCCCAATTTTAGTACCATTGCAGGCCCCTTAAACAAGTTAACTTCGAGTAAGAAGGGTGGACCACCTTTTGCCTGGTCTGCCGAAGCTGATGCTGCCTTCAAGAAACTTAAGGAGTGTTTAGTTTCCGCTCCTGTTCTTTCCTGCCCTGACTACGATAAGCCATTCGAAGTACACGCCGATGCCAGCAATTACGGCGTGGGTGCGATGCTGACGCAGACTATAGATGGTAAGGAGCACCCCGTTGCTTATATGAGCGTTGTCAGCAGCAGAGAGGAACTACAGTATAACGGAGCGTGAGACATTAGCTGTCGTCATCGCCCTGGAGCACTGGAGGTGTTACTTGGAGAACGGTAGGCCATTCACTGTCTATACTGATCACAGTGCGTTAAAATGGTTTCTGTCTCTCAGGAACCCTACCGGTAGATTAGCTCGCTGGGGTGTAAGATTGTCCTCATTTCATTTAGAATTCAAGCATCGTAAGGGTGTGGACAATGTGATCCCCGATGCCCTCTCTAGAGCTCTTCCCGTCTCGGCGATTAGTACTTCCGGTTCGAACATGGTGACATCGGATTCTTGGTACAAAAATATTTATAATTCTTGCCTTTCTAAGCCGCAAACTTTCCCGAATTTCATTATCAAGGATGGCAAGTTATTCAGGCGTGCCAAGAATAATCACTCACTTTCATCCGAGTTCTTATGGAAGGAGGTTGTACCTTTTGAGCTACGCGAGCAGGTGATCAACGAGAATCATGCGGAACCCACGGCTGGACATCTCGGCGTTTTTAAAACATACCATCGTATTGCCTTGCGCTACTTTTGGCCTGGTATGCACCAGGACGTGGTGAAGTTCGTTGCCTCCTGCGAGAAGTGCTTGTCTTACAAGGCTCAAAATCACCAAACCTTGGGAGCAATGGGCCGCCCGAAGCAGTGTTCTAGGCCATTTCAAATGATTTCAATTGATTTGATGGGCCCCTTGCCTGTCACTAGGAAGCAGAACACTTATATCTTCGTAGTCACATGCTGCTTCTCGAAATATTGCCTAATTTTCCCATTAAGAAGTGCTACTGCCACTACAGTCACGAAGTTACTGGAAGAGTCTGTTTTCCTCGTCCATGGTGTCCCTCAGACCATATTTTTGGACAATGGCGGCCAGTTTATTTCGAAGGTCACTGAGTCACTTTTCCATCGTTATAAGGTCCCTAACGTGTTCTTCACGCCAAAGTACACCCCTCAAATTAATTTGGTAGAACGACATAATCGTTCAATTATCACGTGTATCTCAACTTTCGTGGACAACGATCATCGCAGTTGGGATACATATATTCCGAAGGTTCAGTTCGCCCTCAACAATTCGGTGAGTGAGGCGACTGGTTTCACTCCATCCTTCCTGGTGTTCGGCAGGGAGCTCGTTACATGTGGCTCGCATTATTTAGATAACGATTTAGGCGATGAGGTTTTATTCCTTCCCCGTGACATCTACGCGGAGGATTTGGGTTGTCTTAAGGAAGTTTTCGATACTGTAAAGGCCAAATTGTGGCATGCTCATGCTAAAAACTCAACCCACTATAACCTTCGGCGCAAGCCTATGGAATTTAACATTGGTGACACTGTAATGAAACGCGCATATGTTTTAAGTGATAAGGATAAGTTCTTTAGTAAAAAACTTGCGCCAAAATTTATTAAATGTCGCGTCATCGGTAAAAAGTCACCCCTAGTTTACATCCTGGCTGACATGTCTGGGAAAGATATTGGCACCTGGCACATCAAGGATTTGAAATTAACAGGACACAATACTTAGTCATATATGTATACACTTTTTTTTTAAAGTGGTACTTCCCCGTGTGGTGTCGGGTTAGAATAGCACCACCCCATTTCTTCCTGTGGGTGTCGTAAAAGTCGACTAAGGGATAGGGTAGTAGTGTGTTGTGGGAGATGGGCTAGCAACCATCACTGCAATATCACAAGATCTCCATGTTACACCTACAAGTACACTTAATTAAGTTGCATGTGTTCTGCTTGTTACTTAGGAATACACTAGCGTTATATTTATATATATACATGGTGCTCGTTTTACCCTGGTCACACTTTTACATCTTTAGCTCTAGGTATTCGTATGGGTCTTCCAGTCTAACCGATGCTGGAACACCTTGCCAAATGACAGGATGCGTCAACTACCCTATTGATGTTCGTTGACGCTGATATAATCGCGTGAAGTATGAGAGATGTTGTATAAAAGGATAATGCGAATACATAACAATTTAGAGCGGGTTTTATTAATTAAGAATAATAAAATCCTTATGTAGCGCGCGGGGTACTGTAACGTTGCACGTACATGTATGCATAATTATAATTAAACGGTTTATTAAAATTAAATAAACATTTAATAAACTAAATAAAAATAAAATAAAAGTTATTAACAAAAATAATTCTATAATTAACTTAGGTATCCTATTAATAAAACAAATCAGTAAACTAAAAGAACGAATTAAATAATAAATCAAATATTAAAATATTGTATTTCGAACAAACACTCTGACGCTTCGTTACTCTATGCGCTTTGCAACTCTCGCGTCAGAGTTTTACCCGGCCGGTATCATTCCACGGCGTCGCGCTCCCGGTCATTCTCCGCCCGAGCGCCCTGGGAGGCGCACACTACCACTGCAGCCGCGTTCACAAGCTCTGCTTTGTGTCCTCGTACGCGCTTGCAAATTTTAATCCCATTTTGGAAAAAGTTTAAAATAATATAATAATTCCGGCACTGTGGCCGTATAGTTTTTTCGTTAATTCTCGTCACCGAGACCTCCGTATCGTCTTGCACCCCGTAAGGGTAAGTGTTGAAACTTTACCTAGTTTTAAGTAGTGAAAGTGTTTTATAGGTAGTGTAATTTGATTATGCCAGGCTGTTTGCTTTTAGCTATTTAATTGCCACGTTATTAGTGTTATTTGCATGTAAGTAATGTATGTAGCCGCTGTGTGCGTTGGCAAAAGTACCGTTACAAAATGGCGTCTCATACATTTCGCACCGCGATCAAATATCGCAAGTCACCATCATGTTTCAACCAATGCACAGCCTAAATTAGTTATCCTGGTACATTTAAACAGTATTTTACACTTGCCGTAATTTTAATTCATGTGTATTTTAATTTGCGCCTCACCGCTATGACGCTTGCCTTCCATTCCGCCTTGTAACTCCGTTCTGATTATGAACACCCGCCAGCTACTCTCTGTGCTCCCATCTACTGCTAGCCTGCGATATACCGGGGGTTCATAATCGGCGGCATTTTATTACCTGGACCTAAATGTGGACGACGTTGTTTCCAGGGTGCAATTTTACGACTACAACCGTGGCGGTCGTCCTTCTTAAGAGGGCCTAGGCCTCCCCCTCGACGCCGCCACCGCCACAGCCAGCTGCCCACGGCGCTCCCCCGTGAACAGTCCAACCCCCCCGGCCCTGCTCGACCACCTCGCGGCCACATAGGGGAGTACCTGACCCTGCCAGTGAAGCCAGACGGGCATTTTATTTAAATTATCGGAACCACGCCCACGACCTTTTCTTTTACCAATATATAATTTTTTTTTTATGACTGGTTGTTGCCTTATTTTAAACATCAACCGTCTCAGCAAGGGCACAAAAACAGATTCAGTCCATTCTCTAGGCCATACGCCTGTATTTCAAATCGAGTTGCAGATGTTTACTATAATTTTCCGGCCTATTGGACCCATGGCTTTTAAAAGTTCTGCTGGAATGCTATCTTTACCAGGTGATTTGTTCGTTTTTAATGCCTTTATTGCTTGTTCTACTTCGGCGTCTAAAATACTAGGTTCTGGGTCATTCATAGTATTCCAATTATTGTTAACACGAGCAGGTGTGTCCTGTGTACAGTAAAGTTCGGCACAGTATTGTCTCCAGCGTTCCAACACTGTATCTAAGTCGCTAAGTAGGTTTCCGTTTTTGTCTTCTATGGCCCATGTTTGAACGATCTTGCTCTTGCTAAGTTCGCGCACCCTTTTAAAAAGTTCGTGGGTTTCCTTCTTTTCGGCGTGCCGTTCGAGTTCGCAGCAGATATTGTTGATGTAATCATTGGTGTCTTTTCGGCACCGCCTCTGTATCTCCTGACTCAATTCTGCGTAGCGTTTATGATCTTCTTCTGAAACGAAACCCTTTTCCTTAAGCATGCGCCTTTCCAATATTATTTTAGATGTCTCCATCCTAAAATGACCTTTCATGGTTGCTGCTGCGTGAATTTTATTTTTATTCGCTTGCTCTATAATTGCATCTCTTAACTCTTCCCACGATACTTTGCAGTCGTCTTTGTTGGTACTCTGTGCTGTCATCGCCGTAAGTGAGTTCTCCAACCCAGATCTAAAGTCGCTAATGTTAACCGTTTTAAAATTCTGCATAGACTTCTGTTTGTTAAGTTTCTTTAGTCTAAGTTTAAATGTACACATGAGAAGCTGGTGGTCGCTTCCGCAGTCTGCTCCTGGGTAGGTCTTGGAGTTAAGTATAGAGGATCTCCATCGTGACTGAATCATAATGTAGTCTATCTGGTTTCGAAAACGGTCGCCGGGAGATATCCAGGTGTATAGTCGTCTAATATGCTGGCGAAAGCAGGTGTTCATCAGAGTGAGGTTTTCTTCGCTACAGAACTGTAACAATCTATCCCCTCTTTCGTTACGTTCTCCTATTCCAAATAGACCAACGTGCCGTCTTAAATGGTTATCATCTAATGTGACACCGACCTTTGCGTTGAGGTCACCTACAATCATAGTAATTTCTCGTTTTGGTATTGCTTTTATAGTTGCGGACAGATGACCATAGAAAGCCTCCATATCTTCTTCAGTACTTTGAGCTGTAGGGGCATAAACTTGGATGATGTTTAGTTTGCATGGTTTGGCGTTTAGCTTAAGAGTGAGTATTCTCTCGTTAATAGCTTTATATCCGAGAACGCATTTGTTAATTAGTGGTGGAACGATGAATGCGACTCCTCGGTTGCTTTCATTTTCAGGTCCAGAGAAGTATACTGTATTACCCAAGTCAGATGTAAAATAGCCAGAGCCTCTCCGGTGAGTTTCACTCAAACCAAGTATGTCAATTTTCTTTCTTTGCATTTCTGTTTCTATAATGCTTAGTTTCCCGTCTTGAATGAGGCCGCGAACGTTCCAAGTCCCGATGGAGTATATTTGCTTAGCTATGGGTGTTGAAGCTGTAGATGCACCAGAATAGTGAATTCCTTGCGGCGTCGCCTGGTGAGTCGCGATGGCAAGGCCGGTAGCACATTTCACACCACCTTGCCCGGAGAGGTGGCGCCGGGTGTTGGCCGGGTCGCATGACAAAACTTTACTCTTTTTCTGTGTGTCCATAGGTGATTTTCTTGGGAGATTAGTGCAGTGGTTTCCCATTGCCTTCTGCACCAGTCTTTTAGGGGGTATTTGGTCCCCAAGGCCTCTGAAGCCTCTTCCAGTTAGTTGCCAAACTGGGCGTATGGATATCCCGCCATTGTTCGGTCGGCATAACCTCGTCAGTTTTCTAGCAGGGGGCACCACGACGTTTGGGCGTCGTCAGCTATTCGTATGAATCACTGGCGCGTGCAGGTGAGGTTGGCATTTGGGTCGGTTAAGATGTTGAACACCGTTCTCCCCTTACCCCCCAAGGCGAGAAAGAATATTTATCTTAAATCACACAGTGGTAAACCGACAGTCATCTAGATGGCATGGATGGTAGCAAGACTTTTGTCACGATGTGCGATGGGAAAATGCTGTGGCTGGAATTAGTCTGAACGATTCGTCAGAGCATTCCGTGATAAATGCGATAAAATAGGCAAAAAGATGCAACATCTCTTCGCAGTGCCAGTGTATAAATCTGATGGAAAAGAGCTCGGTCGCTGAAGATTTGAATGGCTCTACACTGGATGCGATCAATTGGAAGGAGCTGGCACTGGGAAGCCCCAGTCCAGAGGTAGGAACAGTATTCCATGTGCAGCCGAACCTGCGCCTTGATAAGTTGCAGACGGTGTGCTGGCATGAAATACTGTCCCGCTCTGCTGAGCACGCTAAGATTTATAAAGGACAATTTAACTTTCTTGTATGTCGACGCCAAGGATTCCGATACAAGCTAAGGCAACAATAACAGTGCTTTAAAACTGAGAAGATATGACGAGGAGGTTCTCTTTAGTGGTGAACGCGCAAACCAGTTAGTCCAGTCAAATCGAAAAAAGACACAATCTTTTGTGGATTTAACTGGACTAGATTTAGTCGCCTCCATTCCGAGACTTTCTTCAACTTCCGTGTTCCCAACACACTAGAAGTTCTCTAGAAGAAGTTAAACTAGTTTCTCGCCAATATCGCCGATGTGCTCTGATTTTTCCTTGGCAACCGTTGACCGTTTTTAAGAGCACTGGTATTTGCATCCCGAGAGGTCAATGCGTCAGCCCAGGTTCGGTCGCACTCCTGCTTATAAGGTGATGTAATTTTGGAGGAGCGAAGAAACCATGGCTGGGTCCTGCCATGGTTTTATCACTCTTGCAAAATTGCATCATCTGCTTCCAAGGGTAGTATGTGAAAAGATCGCATCCAGTTCGGCTCATATAATGCCACGCACGGTGGCTACCTGCAGTAAGCAACGGCGTTGGGAGCGTGAGTAGCATCGTACTCCGAATCAGACAATGGTCCAAGGAGCTAAGAGAGCCATCGACGGAGAACTGATATCCGACGGGTTGAAAGGTCATCAGAAGGTCCATCAGGGAAGGTACATAATCTTCCACATCTGGGATCCGCATAGGCGAGGTAACCAGTTATGGCAGACCATATGTCAAAGCAAAGCCATAAACAGATCTACCCGCATGATCAGTTAAACGATAACCAAGCCATTTAGCGTGGTGGGCGTTAAAATTACCAAGCATCACGATCTCTGTAGATGGGACCTGTTATAGCACGGGGTTTGCAGCCATCTGGACGTGGTCGGTGAGTCAGTCTGTGTCGGCGATACCGCTATGGGACCTATAGAGGCACTCGTAGACGCGGAGGTGGTCGTCGCTGTCTACGTGCAGCCATAAGATGGACAGGTCCGTACCTTCAAGATTGCCGAGGCGTTGAAAACAGATGTCCTCTAGGATGTATTGAAACAAATTTGTACAAATTGTTACTTATGTTTGTTGGCTTGCAAATAACCAAATATAATTAGTTATATACAGAATTATTCTCCAATGTTCTAGATATAGAAAATATAAAAAATGCTGCTTGTGAATTCTGGTCTAAACCAGTTTGACTCACTGGAATACAGCAAGAACAACATTGTTACGAATAACGTAAATATTCTAACGAATAAATTACACTTATATATTATATTTATTGCAAAGAAATTCAAGCTTTGCATTTAATCAACAACAAATATTCAATTCTGATAAAACAATAGAGAAAATTGGTAATGGTTTTGAATTATAATAAAAGATTATTACAAAATAAATGAATATTCCAAAACTCAATTAGTACGATTTATTGCGTTGATTTATATTAATTCCTGAACGCATTATTTGTCGTTGGTTGCGTGGAAAACAAATATCCTGGAATTTTGTTTAGTCAGTTAAAAAATAGCCGGTACAATCTCTGTTTACTTTCGCTTCCTTTCGCACGGACCTAATAGTGGGGGGGGGGGGATTATTGGTGGCGTTACTTGTTTGCCCAACAGCCTGCGCGTTGTCCTCCGATGGAGGTGGGGACGACCGAAGAGGAAAAACTAGGAGCGCCGCTGCTGCTCGTCCAGTTGCAACATGGTTCCAGCAGCCTCAAGGCCTTAGTAAGGAGGCTGCTTGCAGAACCACCACCCCGGTAAGTACCTGGTCCTTTAAATATAGAGCTGTTTTTTATTTGTTGTTATTTCCTTGGCAGCTCATGTTTTCCGTCGTGCCGGTTTAGTAAATTAAATTGATAGCAAGTATGTATAACTTATAAGGGTGAAGCGAAAAACTTTTTTCACCTTATCATAATATAATAGTACGCAAAAGGTGCCTTTAGAAATCAAATTTTCTCATGCAAAATATTATTTGGATTGATTCCGATTTTAGAGTAACTGTCTCCGCAAGGTCATTGAAATTTTATAAGAAGATGATTTTCGATCCGGGATTGACATTATGTAAATATGCTATTATTAAATAAATTGTAACATTTTGTTTTATTTTTTAATTTATAATGTAGTATATTTTCATTATGAATCAATAAAAAACCAAGTTTTACGTAAACTTCCTTCAAATCAAGGTCATGATGAAGCACGCGGGAAGTAATTTTTGTCGCACGTACGGGAGCTGATTTGTCGCGTACTTATCGTCTCACTGCCAGTATGCTATTACTTTTCAATGTCACACTTTAATTTCAAATTCGATTTCTTTAGGTACAATTTTGAAGTTTAAATTTCACGGACGAAAGCGATTAAACTAATAACGGACAGTTCGTACGTTGGTAGGGCTAGATCCAGAAGCAATACTGATATCATATTGAAAATGTTATAAATGTGGTTGGAAATATAGTAAAATCACAGAAAAAACTAAATCTAAAGAAATTAATCACTAATGTAGAAGAAGGACTACGCTTTAAAAATATAACTTGTTTGAATTTTACATTTCATGTCAAACCGCGGTTATTGAAGTATAAAGTGATCAGTTCAAGAAAACGGCAGCTTAATTTGTAAAGCCTTGAATCTTTTTCGTCAACATGGATGCGTAGAAATTTCGAGTAATTATGGAATATAAGTACCGTCGTGGCAGCAATTTAGCGCAATCGGCACGCAGTATTAACGACGCTTGTGTAGCAAATACTACAAACTAATGCAATGCCTGTTATTGGTTTTCCCGCTTCCGTTCTGGAAATTTAGACTTGCAAAATTAGCACCGTGGTCGTCTGAAAACTTTGGTTGATAATGACGACTTAAAGACGATTATGAAAGCTGATGATACTTAATCTACGGCGAATTTAGCAGAAAACTTCGAATTTATCATTAAAACAATATTGGTCCATTAGCATCAAATTGGCAAAGCAAAAAAGCTTGACAAATAAATGCTATGGATGCTCCACGAGCTCAAACGAAGAAATAGTGAACTGCATTGTTACCAGGAACATAAAATAGATTTTGTTTGATAATCTCAAATATTCATTAAGTCGGTTGGATCCTGATTTAGCACTTAAACAATGCCCCAAACAAAAACTTAACCCCCAGAAAATTGTTGGTCACTGTTTGGTGGTATAGCACCAGTGTGATTCATCACAGCTTCTTACCATACGAGATAAGCATTATTGCAGATGTGTAATGTAAAGAATTGAATACAATGATGAAGAAGCTCGAACGTTTCCTACCAGCTTTGATCAATCGCTCGTCCCCGCTGCTCTTGCACGTCAACGCGCGACCTCATACTGTACAACAGACGGTCTCCAAGTTACAATTGCGTTGGCGTTGGAAGCTTTTCGTCATCCGTCGTACTCACCAGACTTTGTACATTATTTTTCCAGATTTTGGATAACTTTTTGGCTTTGAATAATTTCGTTTACAGCTGATTTCCTCAAGTAGGGCTACAATAAACTGCCACTGCGTTGGAAAAGATGTATAATAGAAGTAAAAATATAAAAAAATGACGTTATTTTATAAAAACTATAATTTCATGGGTAAAGACCTAACGTAAGCTAGGAAAATAGGAACAAAGGTCTGGTTGGGCATTTGCGGTTTATCCCTTCACTTTTATGGAATACTGTTACCGATTACTAAGTAGTTAGCTAATTAAAAATAATTTTATGTCTCCCTTTCAAACTAGCCCGAGTCCCGAGTAATTAATGAAAACAAGTTTCCACTAAAAGTGTACATGAAAAAAGATAAAGTCACACACGCTGAAACTTGACGTACAATATAAACCTCAGTCAGTCTCTTTTAACTTAATTTTCTTTCATCACATCAATTATACTACATTTTATTTCGATTAATAATTTTTCTATTTTGATTTATACAATTTTTCTAGGTGTTATGGCTTCTTATCTGCTTATGTGTTCGGTTAAAAATGTTACACCCTCGTCAACTATCTGGGGGCACGGCAGTGCCCCCGCCAAGTCGAGCAAAAAAGCGGCACGGCCGTACCATACTTTTCTCGAAACAATTCAGGCCGTTTTCGACCCCCTATAACTTCGTAGTGGATATAACTAGACGCCTGAATGTTCAGTAACCATGTAGGCATTATATAAACATGGTATATTTCAAATTTGATTCAATTTGAACAAATAGTTTAAGAATTATAACTAGTCAAAGTTTCTTGATTTTGTCACTCACTGACTGACCGATCATCAAAACTCTAAGGCACTTCTAGCAGACATAGAAGCTTCAAATTTAGAATGCAATTAGAGTTTAGTATATAAATTAAGAAAAACTAAAATATTTTTTAATTTCGGTCAAGTTTTCTAGATACACTAACTGCATAAATAACTTTGTAATATCATATAAAAATATAGATTTACATAGTTACATTTGCAGAGAATGAATCAGTGTACTTGCATAATATGTATAATAGGTGTAGATAGGTACGTTGTTGGTATTTAAGAAGTAGAAGGTACTGGAAAGATGAAAAAGTAGGACTATCTTATCTACAAAAAGAAATGCCAAGCCAAGATGCCAACAAAAACATAACTTGCGAAAAAAAAACCAAAACCAAGTCAATCTATATATTTAAAACATAAAAGATTTTTAACATTGATATGGTCACTATAAAATGTTGTTATGTTAGCTAATTACGTAATAACTTAAAACAGAAGGATCCTTAAGTGGGGAATGAATAAATTAACCGACTTGGTATTACATGGATCTCACAATTTTTTACGGTAGAAGAACTGAGTTGCGAGACTTGGTTTTTTTACAAGTTATGGTTTTGATGGCATAGTTCTTTACTTTTTAGTAATTACAAGGTGAGAAACATTTATGTTAGTACTTATATGTTATGCATTTGTACCTAGCGCACACTGAAATGATCGGAAATAGAATATATCGGATTGAGTTACAATAAAACCTTTTTTATAATTTGAATACTGGCCCCTTAAAATCTTAATGACATTCAAACAATTAATGAAATGTTTAAAACAAAATCTATGTTGCTTTAAAGTTGACACGTCGTTAACAGAAATGGAGTTCACGCGTGAACATTTCCGTGCCATAATTTATCACAATTTTCGTCGCGGCTTATCTGAAGATAAATGTCTCAGCGAACTTGTTTCAATTTATGATGTTGAAGCACCGAGTCAAACGACAATATACCGCTCGTATGCCGAGTTCCGACGCGGTCGTGTGTCGCTCAGCACTGTTTCTTCTGCAGGTCGACCAAGAACAGCGGTCACGCCTGAAAACATCGCAGCTGTGCGAACTATTATATTAGATGACCGTCATGTGAGTAGATTCGGGCTGTTATCAGTGTCGGAATAACTGAAATTTAGGCGATATTACATAATGAGCTGTGTGTAAGAAAGCTAGTTTCCCGCTGGGTTCCCCACAATTTGTCCGAAGAGCAAAAAGCGGCTCGTGTAGATTGGTGCCGGAATACTCTGCAACGCTTCAACGGAGGGAAGTCAAATGCCGTTTTTAATATCGTCTCAGGTGACGAATCATGGATTTATTCATATGAACCTGAAAACAAAACATTAGTCAGCAGTTTGGGTCTTCGAAGACGAGGTCAAACCAACGATAGTGGTCCGCTCCCGCAGCGTGTCAAAGAAAATGGTTGCTACGTTTGTCTCGAAAAAGGGGCATGTTGCTACAATTCCTTTACAGGAACGCAGAACGGTTACCATTGAGAGAACTCCGAAAAAATAACCCGAAACGTCCCATCACCTTAGATCACGATAATGCGAGCTCACATACAGCTCGGAACACAAATGATTTTTTGAAGCAGGAAAACGTTGAGCTGATGAGCTATCATCCGTACAATCCTGACGTCAGCCCAAACAATTTTTTAACATTCCCTAGAATGAAAGATTTATTACGCGGTCAACGGTTTGAAGACCCCAAAGCAGCTGTGGAAGCTTACAAATCAGCTATTTTGTCATCATCAACTTCAGACTGAAATTACTGTTTTAATGATTGGTTTGCACGAATGGAAAAGTGCTTTAAGTTGAACGGAGAATACTTCGAAAAACAATAAAGTGCAATTTAGCTATACCGTGCATGTAGTATTTCTTATTCCCGATCATTTTAATGTGCCCCTCGTAGCTTTATTTCTTCGCTTGAAGTTAGTCGCATGTGTGACCTATTTTTTCAAATTATAGTATTTGAACTTTAAGTTATAGTTTCTAGTACCTTGAGAAATATCATTAAATTTTCTATAAAAAATATAAAAATACGCTTTTATTGCTCTTGGTTTAAACTTATTTAACAAAATAATTGTTTAAAAGTTGAAAAAAGAGGTAACGAAACAAATTAATGTTTGCGTTTTCGTCATTTGGTTGGTCTTCCCTCATAACAGCCTGTCTTTCAACAAAGGCTTCCTCTAAGGCTTTCTTGTTTCTGTCCTTTGCTGTGTACGTAACCAACTTTCTTAAAATCATCTTTTCACCGCTTTAGTCGTTTTCCCCTACTTCTTCTGTTTTGTATAGGGTACAACTTAGTTATTGTTCTGGTCCATTTCTCTTTCTTTTCTCTCAATATATGTCCCATCCAGCGTCATTTAAATTTTCTGCATACTGATAATACTTTTCCGAACTCAGTCTTTTCTTTTATAATTTTTAACTGTATTTTGTCTCTTCACCTTACATCTAATACGATTCTCTCTATACCATTCCGACATAATTAAAAGAGAAGCTCTCGATGGATATATTGGTTGACACTTGGCATATTATTGTGTGTGGTGTCCATGTAAGATAATCTGTAAACACGCTCCGTCCCACGAGTATTTTGAGTGGTAACTATGGAAAATGCCACGTGGTGATTAGGTTACCGATACGTGTCTATTTTTTATAGAAGATGGTAAACGAGTTTGCGGCTCACCTATTGAAAAGTGACTACCACCGCCCATGAATAACTGCAACATCAGGGGGAATTTCAGGTGCGTTGCCAGCCTTTTGTAAAAGAGTTAGCTCTTTTCTTGAAAGTTTCTAAGTTGTATCGGTCCGGAAAAATCACCGGCGATAAAGGATTCCACAGAGGAGTAGTACAAGCAAGAAAACTCCTAGTAGAACGTACAGTGGTGGATTTGAAACGCTCTGCCCTCATATGTGGTCAAACTGAAGGAGCTGGCACTGGGGAGCCCCAGCCCAGAGATGAGAACATTATTTCATGTGTGGCTGAACCTGCGCCTTGTAAACTTGTAGGCCTCTTGTCCCCTCTTCGCCAAGGTTTTTAGAGGTCAATTAGGCTTTCTCTTCTAAGTGGTGCTGTAATTGTACCAATTCGACTACTAAACATGACGATGTTTGCAAATTCTCCCTTCAACGATAAAGACGTATTCCTAAGAAGAGTTTCATGCTCAAATAGTAATTTTTTAAGGATATGTGAAAGTTGTCAATACATTAAGGCAGCGTGGCAAAATCTATTCTACCACAATTCTATTACCATCTAGTGGCCAGATATAACATCCACCAACAACCAAGTGTACCAACTATCTTGATAATGAACAAGTTGAAATCGAAGTATATTAATCACAAGCCGATATACCAACATCTTTTATATTTTCTAAGATACTATAATATTTGTGACCTGTTTTTATACCTCACAAATATATGCAAATAAACGGAATCAGTAGTATAAGATAAGTATTGAAGACAGCAAATTTTACGCAAAGGAAGAATTTATTTTAAATTTAAACAAATTTTAAGAATATATATTTTTCTGAGTGGGTAATCGAATCAAATCAATCTTAAAAATAACGCACATCCTGTAAAAAAAGAAAATATTTATCCCATTTTATCAGCTGGTATAATTCCACTGATATAAAGGTTTCTTTATAAGAATGCCGCATAGCACAGTCCTAAGTCAACTGAATCCATCCATTTCCCGCATGTCTTACCATGTCTGAACTACCAACCATACACACTTCCTTTAATCTTAACAAGCTTTGTGCGTGAATACAAAAATCCTGTATTTGATATGTACTTTTGTAAGCACAAAGCTTTGTTTCAATTTAACTTCAACGACTGTCTTTGATAAAATTTACATAGGAAATTTTATTCCAATGCGAATACATTATAGGTAACTCATTATTCTTTGGTGGTTTGTGAAATATTGTATATTTTTACAAAATGAATGATTTATTAAAAGTAAAATTGCAAGACAACTTTGCAATGGCGGTGTAATAATATCCACCACTCATTATCGTCCCTTGAGTATTGCAAGAGATGGAGAAACTAAAATAAGAAATCAGCAGCGTAATTTTTCTGGTAACAACTCAAAATAATAAAATATTGCGGTTTTAAACCCGCCTACCTAGCGTGGTAACTATAGAAAAATATCCTCCTTGACACAATCTATGGGGTGGCCTATGTCCAACGATTAACATTTAAATGTGGAAATAAAAATATGCAAGTGGCAATAAGTCTCACTGCTCGGCACAGGCTTCCTGTCATTTCTTAACATTCAGTCGGCGACATTGCACCAATACGTGTTCGCTAACTTTGAGTCTTAGAAATATTTTATTCCTCGGACATTCAGGTTCTTTCACGACGTTTTCCTTTGCAACGTAATATTTAAAATATTATATTACTCTGATATGCAGGTTTTCTCATGAGATTTTTCTTCGCGGTAAATCAGCACTTAAATTACAATCAACAGTTCATTGGTGTTTGTGGGGATTGATTGGGGATCGTACTATGAAACTACGAGTGCTTAACCCTGGATCTACCGTGTTCATTAATTTATATTGTTAAAGTTTAAGAACTATAATACCTACTAGCATTATTCATACTTTTATTGAAATTATTTTCTTTTTCATCAACATCAGCCCGCGAAAGTCAGCTGGTGGACACCTACCCGTAGTTTCACGCTTGGCAAAATCGTAGTACTCGACGTCTCGCGCTTTTAATCCCGCTTCCCGTCACCGGTTTTAGTTTTACACGTCTGACGTTGACTGGATGATTACACCGGAAACTACCGAAGGTTTATGATGTTTTTGCCATTTCCAACAGAAGCGCCTTACTGCACCTATGTGTATGTGAAACCGAGCAATGGATTATATTACATCATGACTTTAGTGTTTCCAAAATTTTAACGGTAATGTGTGCATCAAGTGCAATGGATACTAGTGGAATAATTATGGATGGGAATATTAGTTATGTCGAGTGCGTTATTAATATTATTTCTTAAATCAGATTAACAAAAACGGATTGAGAGCTGCGAACATTTCAAGTGACACCGACGTCAACTACTTGACACGCATTCACGTATACATCTATTTTATTTATTTATCGGCCCGAAAAGTAAATTGCTCAAGTACACATACGCACCTAAAACCAGGTTGTTGGTTGCAAATGACATTAGAAGCAAACGTATGTAAATGTAAAAGTAAATGTATGAGTGCGTGTTCTGACAGTAATTTGGCCATTGTTTGAGATTGGTTTCTGCGTCAGTAAATGTGCGATGCGTTCTGTTTATCTTTCGATGTTTGTCTGAGATACATAAAGAAAAGGAATTTTCTTCAAAGTTCGGCTTGACCCGTATGTGACTGACGGACTGAATTCTGACGATTGATTCTGAAAATTCGCGAAACACAAACACTATAAACTAGTAATAGTGGTGGAGAGCATCACATTACTGGTGCAAGCGTCCCGGGTTATATTTCACCTAATTCCTAACCGGCCGTGCCAATATTTCTCGGAATCACGTCATCTAATGCTAGAACAAACTTATTTCTGAAGTTGAAACAATGTTAAACAAAATTTCGGTTTCGGAACCACTAAATACAGTCCTGTTTAACTCTCAGAAGAGACAAGTTTGCGCGTTTACCGCTAAAAGGAATCTCTTTGCCGTATTATACGTGGTAGAGTCCTCCGTGGCGCAGTGGCTTACCTATGAGTTATGGCGCTTAAGGGCCGCGGGTTCAAATCCCGCACGGAACAAGTATTTGTATAGCCTACAAGTAATTGTTCCGGGTCTGGATGTTTGTCCTTGTTAAATTTGTGTTTGTAAACTGCCCCCCATGATACAGGAGAAAATCCTAGTGTGGAGGTAATGTTTTAAAACAAAAATAATAATAAATAAAAAATAATATTAGTAGTATAGCTGTATAAAGAATGGGTCGGCTCAACCGGAGAAGGACCACACTCTTACAGAATACCAGCGTAAAATGGCAGCTCAACGCTACTGTTTCGTATGGTGAGTGTAGAGAACCGGAGACCCATTTTACTGAAAACGAGGCATTCCATTTTAGTCCTCACGGGTGAAAACGCAACTGCATTTTAATTCGTATTTGAATATAGATGTAGATGTCTATGGGCTTGAGCAACCACTTACCATCAGGTGCTATACTATTAAAAAAACATGCCTGCAGCCTCAGACGAATAAAAATGCAGCACACACACGACATAAGTAAAACCTTCAAATGAAATGAAATATAAAATAAAAATACTTTACCGCAAATGATTTATTTAATATTATAATTTAAACTACAAATTCGGCATAAAATATAAAAAAATAATTTAATAGTAAATAAATGTAACAATCCTTTTATTATATATATTAGACACATAGACTATACTCGTATTATATTTTCTTTAGAGTAAAATTATAATATCGCCACCTACTTCTTTCACACTTCTTTTACTTTTCTTTCAGGTAGTCACTTTATCGAACAACTGATTGAAACCCAAGGTGTTACGTAAAATAGACGCTAGATGACCTGAATTTATGAAATCATTAATTTTTAAGGAATGTTTTTTTTTCAATATGGTTAATTGTACCTATATGTTATTTTTTTCTGTTTAGTGCCGTTCCTACTACTGGGACAACCATTTTGTAAGTTTTTTTTAAATATAAATTGGCTTTGAAACATATAACAGCCAAAAGAGTTTTTACGGACAGTTTATTTTCATTTAAGCACACTTAATGATTTAAATACAGAATCAAACAGATAAAACAAGTTTTGTAACTTATTATAACTATAAGATCTATTTAATTAGACTGAAATGTCAAACATCTTTCTGTAAAGCATTGTAATGCTAGTTTTCTGCTGGTAGTCTCCTACCATTTTAGGTCACAGACGTAAGGGTTCATGCATATGTAATGTATATAAAAATTGGTTATATTCCGGTCCAATCCCCATTAATTAGTGGTCAAACACTAACCATTCAGCCCCAGGGTAGTCACATTGGGCACGCCACTATAGCGGCGATAAGACCCCTCTTTGAGGAGTGGCTTGAGAGACGCCACGGCATCCTCACCTTCCGCCTGACGCAGGTCCTCACCGGACACGGTGTGTTCGAGAGGTTCCTGCACCGAATCGGGCGGGAGGAAACGCCCGGGTGCTCCCACTGCGAGGATGGACCGGAGGACACGGTGGAACACACCGTGGAGGTGTGCCCTGCTTGGGCGGAGCACCGCCGTGTCCTCGTAGCGGCGATAGGCTGCGGCGATCTCTCGCGTCCGGCCCTGGTCGAAGCCATGGTCCGGAGCGAGATGGAATGGGATGCCGTCACCACCTTCTGCGAAGCAGTGATGCTAGCGAAGGAGGTGGCGGAGCGGAAGAAGGAGAGAGCAGCAGCTTTCCTCCCCGGCCACCGCGGGAGACGCCCCGGGCGTCGGGGGCTACGTCGTGGCCCCCGGCCACCGTAGGCGCGGGCCTGTGGACTGGGTAGCTCGCCGTCCGTCCGTCTAACGACGACAGGCCGTGTCGACGGCGCGTTATGTTCCACGCGCGCCTCAAAGAGCTGTCAGCAGCGTGAAGGGGCCCGCAAGGGCCGACGCCTGCCGGGGCTGCGGGCTGTTCGAATGAGATACCGCGGCTCCGGAACGTAAGGGCACTGAAGGAACACGGATGGTTTTTAGTCAGTAAAAGTCTGACACTCCCTTACGCTCCACCCAGAGCGAAAGGCGTCATTAGATGATTTTCCATCCGCAAAAAAAGGGTAGTCACATGAGACATTGACTTAGATAAACCGCATCACGAAAAAAGGATATCGGAAGGGTTCGAAAAGCATTTCCCTGAGCTAAAAGTACCGTGTTACTTTTGTTCTATAAATAGCAATATTCTTGAGAAGTTTGATATAAAAATATAAATAAATAATGTACCAACTTTTCTTTGTTTGAAAGAATCTTAAGTTTGTTTCGCGTAACTTATCAAATGTGTACTTTATCCACTGACCAAATTTATTTTTTTCGCAAGAATGGAAAACAAACGTACAATACATCGTGGTTAGCTCAGCCCATGCAACCAACTTCAAACAAAGAAGGCTAACGATACGAAGTCACCTCTGAGTACTAACATGGAATGCCTCACAGCTGGTTCTCTACACCCTTCCGGTCTGAAGTCCGATCCTCCGCTGCAGTAGTGGTATGGCTGTTTGCCACCAGGAAGAAAAATGTATCTCCAAATCCTTCAATTTGGAACACGCACATATGCATAAATGCACTCATGCTTAGACCTGTCACGTAGCATGTAGCTTTAATGTTTTAAAGAAAAGATTATAGGCAATGTAATTATTTAGTCAATTTCAAACAAAAAAGTTCATAAATAAGTCACACTGACGACTAAATGACCTCACTATTTATAATTATACTGTATTACTTTCTTTATTTATTTTTTTAAGAAATATTACCCCTCTAAAACAGAATTTTATCCTGTATCGTGGTGACGATTTACATATATAATTGTACATTGGTAAATATCCAAACCCATATATAATATAATAATATTTTATAATTATAATAATAATATATATATAAACCCATATAAATATTTGCATAGTGAATCTGCGGCCCAGAGCGTAAATACTAAATGCCTAGTAACTGCGCTGCAAAACCATATCGTCGCGTTTTAACTGGAACACACCATTGTCTAGACCAATGTTTGCTGATGAAATAGGTAATAGGCTGTTATCGGCTTTGTCGGCCTCTCCTCGGAAGAAAAGAAGCGTTATTACTGCGCAAAATTAAAATTTTCATTTATGCTTCTTTGTCATGGAACGGCTAATTAGATCACAATGCGTTAAAAGGTAATTTACTGCCACTTCATTGTTGCATGAAAAGTTACTACGATACGAATTTTATCCATGTCCAGAGTTTCTTGCTGTTTTGTGTCGAGTAAAAATGTAAGTAGTAGAGTAATAGTAATAATTTAAATAATAACCTTCATATATATTATTTTTATTATATTAGAATGTGTAGAGGCAACTTAAGAGAATCCACTGACCCATGTCATCCCGTTTGTGTTGTTAGTATCGACAGAGGGAAATGAAACGAGATAAGTATGGCGAATATCCCCTCTATGAGACATTCTATGAGGGTGGCTATAAAATAACGGACGGCTGTAAAAAAGCCATAAAATACGTTTAAAATAGAAATACATAAAAGTTTAAAATAAGCCAGCGTTTTGGCACTATACCGCGGGAAGTAGAACTTTATAATAATTTTAGTTTGTATTTATCATTATCATCATTATCTTCATCACCATCATTGTGGCATTGTGGCATGGCATGCCACAAAATACGACCTTGAGCCGCTAGCATACTCGACTTCCTTCATGCCTTACCAGGTTGCGACTCCAACTGTGAACTGCCGGCATTGGGTTAACTCGGCTTGGGTTAGCTAGCGATGATATTTTGTTGGCACGAGACCTATATAAAAAAAATCGGATAGGAAGATAAAAGAAATATGTGAAAAATCGAGAAAAGAAGAAAGTAAGTTGTAATTGGTGGTTGTGCTCATAGTGAAGAAAATAATCATGTGAAATTAGTAATGTTACGAGCTTGAGGTTCGTGACAATAAAAACTGCCGATTGAATTACCAAAATTTACACTTTATTACCGAACACCAATTAAAACTTAAAAGACACTAATAATTAATCACACTGATTCACTTTATTTCGCTCCGAAACTTCGTTTGTCTCGCCAAATTCAATACTGCCCCGACCGTGTCTTGCAGCGCCTTTAAATACACATTTTTCACCGAAACGTCCAGAATTATCAAAAAATACGCGCGCCAACCGACCAGGCGCAGAAAGTTCGAGTGTGGGGCTTCCAGAAAGCTTAATGCTTCTGTTCGATACTAGATGGCGCTATTGGTCGAAAGTCAAGAATGACCTTTTCTAGGAAGCCCTCCTCGATCTCGTCCCCGAAACTAAATGGTGCTAGTTCCGGGTAAATGACGTCAACTTAGGCGCGCAACAGTAAGTTTAGAGATAACAAGCACATAAATGGGGTATTTTTAAGTTTTGTATTTTTTATGAAGCTGTGAATTCTCTCAAATTATATCATTCTGTATCCTGCACACTAAGCGACCTATAAGTAAAATATTCACTAAAAGTTGGTGGTTATTAGTCGCCAGGGTGCAGATGGGCAACATTTTCACAATTTCTGTAATAGTTCCGAAAAAGAATTTCGAGATTGAACTATATAAAGTATGTAGCGTGATCACAGCGGCAAAAAAACTTTGCCCTCGTTGAAAATCTTGTTGTGATCGATATAACTTTTTCTTCTTCAACAATCCGCAATAGTCTAATACTAAACACGGATCTGTCTAATTGTAGAAAGTATTTGTTCTTTTTTCTAGAATAAGGGTGACAAGCGAGCATATAGCCCACCTGATGGTAAATAGATGCTGTGGACCATAGACAACTACGTCTACTCGTATCCTCGATTAATAATCAAAATGCTGATACGTTGTCATCCCTGAAGCTAGGATGGAATGCCTCTTATATAATAAAAATGGTTTCTATCTCTTTACACTCAACACATGGAACACAGCAGCATTGAACTGCTATTTTGCACTGGTATACTGTTAGAGAGTGATTGGTACGCTTGGTTTGATGTTCATACTAACAAATAACTCGCACCCTTGTCACCTTTGATGACTAAAACTGACATAGGCCCGTATTAATAAACGTTACTCAACGACGAGCTCAAGTGCGTAATCATTTGATACGCTCTCATTATGATATCAGCATCTCAAGATCGTTGCTAATTAATAAACATATAAAAACAGTATCTCAGTTACCAAGATGAGTTCCTTAAGACATTGTACTTAGGGATACTATTCTGTGACTTAAGGGCTTGATCTCGTGAACGATTACGTCACACAGATCGAAGTTTAGAATATTATTTATCACGTTTCGTTTTTGCTATATCATGAGATTTATTGAATACCTTTATTTTTATAAAATTTAAATAAATAGAACTGTATCACGTTATATGGTTGTTTTCTACTTACGATGAGCTTAAATTTTTAAAACTATTGTGTATATCTTTCTAAATACGAACTAAATATTTACTGCTTAATTCAATATGTACAAATAACCTAACGCAAATCGACGACAGCATCGGTCTCAAATATAAAACTGACGTATTATTTTTGACACTTGAAAACCATTGACTTATATATTACTAGCGTAAGGACCGGGTCGACCGAACAACTAAAACGGACCAGTGCGTTGGCCCTAAAATTACAGTTTAGGGCCAACGCGAGTCGGTCGACAGTGGTGCGCGCGCAGGACAGATTTGCCTGTCATAAATATGTCTAGTTGCGTGGTAAAAGGATGCAAAATTACGATACAAGGATTAAAAAAGGAACATAAGATATCGTATCGGTTAATAACTTTATATTAATTTTGTTACAATTAAATTATTATTTAAACGCATTTATAAATGTTTTATTTTACAATTAGTTTAGTTACGTTACCAATATTAGGCCAGGGTTGGATTCAGACCCTCAAAATATTGTACATGGAAAATAAAATTATACTTTTTTTTTAATATATCACGTTTGACGTTTCATGTTTCCTTTTTCCCATGTCGGGATTTTGGCGTCACGCTTCTAGTTTATCTATACGTTTCATTTTTTGATGGCTTTATTTTTATTTCTGTTTTATTTTTGTCTAAAGAACTTAGTGTAAGTTAAATTTTGAATATTACCTAATATATTTTATATTCAATAAGGGTAAAACGAAAAAGAGTACAAAAGAAACCATATCTGCTTAATTGAATCTGAAAATCTGATTCATAAAATATTTTATCGTCGTAGCTCCGTAAGCACCGATTGAACAGAAAGGGAGCTAATTCTTATTTTATATAAACACACAGTACTCACGTACAATATAGAAATTCTCGATATCATATTATATATATTATATATATTAAAAAGTAAAAGGACCCAATAATAGTACAAGTCGACTTTTAGGTAAAATTATAGTATTTTCGCTTAAAATTATTACGATACTATATACTACAAAATATGAAATACGACCCTGCTTACGTCGTGTTATGATATGACATTTGTACTCGTATTACGAAAGATGCGCTACTTTTTCTTGTATGAAAAAGTTATGAGTAAAATATTTATATGGGCCTATCCTTCCTTTTGAAATCACTGTTGAAAACAACATCTTGTACGTAACTTTGATCTAAATCTTTTTCTACTTTTATGAATATCTGTGTAACTAAAAGTACGGAAAGTACATTTTTTGAACAAATTAACTTCTCCAATATGAAATCTGTTAAATATTACACCTCATTTTTAAGGGACTGCGCCTTGGTGGCAGAAAAGTTCGTAGTTGCTCTCATTACCTACTTTGAAATTTAATACATTATATTAATTTCAACAATCAATAAAATTATACCTACTTAAATAAATATACAATATGTACATACCTACCTAAAATGATTCTGTGGCATAAAACCTTAATTGATAAGACGGCTATTTCTGGGGAAATTGGAAGACCTCTGTTATTTACTTTTACCAATAAATTTTGTATTAATGTAGTAATATATATTACCGCCTCTTAACCAAATCTGTATCGTTTTTTAAATTGTTCACTTGGTAACTTAAAAGGATCGGATGCAACCCTATATAAATTTTTGGTAAACGATATCGCAAAGGCCGTAAAATATCGTCATAGTACTCAATATTATCGTAATAATTAATTTCTCTTAAAATATTTTCCATTTCCATGTCAACAGTAATGATCTCAAGTCACGGACTGCCCGCACTCACATTTTAGCATCTCAAGCATATCTCAAGTACACACACTTAAGAAGCGAGTTTCGTTTATTAATCAGTACGTCACTCAGCTGATATCGTAAACCTAAGCCTTATCTTGAGATAGGTTTATTAATAAGGTCATACACTCAACAACGTACTCAAGTGCGTGTACTTGAGCTGAGTAACGTTTGTTAATACGGGCCATAGTTATTAGCCATTTATCGGAAGCTATTACGGAACGTTATAAACTTACCTTATATTCCCGATGCTTTTTTTCCAAGCTTTATAACCTTCCGTCCAATATTGAATTTTACTTAAAAGTTTCAACGGGGTAGTATCTCGTGAATATATTAGGTTCAACGGATCTAAGTTATTAACAGTATAATCGACTTTATAAACTATACGGAAAGGTCGCAATTTAGTAGTAGAGAAATAAGGGTTAGGTGAGCTCCTAGCATTTAAGTTACGGATTTTTATTATGTCATTTCAAAATAAATCACCAGAAAAATACAAATAAATAAATATTGAATTTTCAATTTAAAAATTAAATATAAGATTATAGCATAGTTTTTCATACTTTTTATGTTCCAATATTCTAGCAATACACTTATTCAATGATTCACGAATTCTTCTGCCACCAGCGTGGTACCACTTAAGATTGAGATGATATATAACCAGGGAAGCTTGCACAGGTAATGTGACGCTCCTCGTCAACATTCTATGGTGTTTGGTTTTGCGAATTTTAGATAGATTTTTCGCTATTAAACAGTCGTTGAAATTTAGTCCGTCAGTTAAGTAGAGGTGAAGTCAACGTTTTACGAAAATCCAATTTTTTAAGTAACTTAGATTTATAAAGAAAGACGGAGCGGTTCGTACATTTTAGTAATGCCAAAAAGTACGTGTTTTACATACATTTGCATCTAAAATAATTTGCAATCAACAACATTTAATTTATAATAATAGGATTATGTGTACTTGATGTGTCAAGAAGTTAAGTTTGACATCATTTAAGTCCACCTATTGTTCTTTGTTAATCTGAGTTAAGAAAGAATAATAATCTCGCTTTTGTTTAGAATATTAAATTTATTTATTATTATTCAATTTTAGAATATTAAACTTTCTTTGCCTTCCCCCCGGAACTCTGAGGAGTACAGACGCGTTTTAAACCGAATCTATCGTTGTTTTCAATTAAATTATTTAAAGCGAATTTTGACAAAATTAATTGAATCCAAAAATTAGGAGTGCATTAACAGGGAAGAGCTTAAACCGACCGTTAGCTCCTGGTACTCGGCGCGTTGAGATATGCTGCTGCACCGTCACCGCCCATAGCCGCTTACTGCCCGCCCCGAGAGGTGTAGCATCGCCCGACCAATACACTGCACGTGCACTGCGTGTCCTCTGCGTCACCGGTGAGTACCAAGTGAATCGTCGCCACCCCATATCTCCTAGTACAATGCCGCTTAATAGATCGCCTCAGCATTCCGCTTATGACTCAGCGCCAGACATTACGTCTGTACGCGAGACTGACGAGGAATCGGCGTCAAATATTAAAAACCGATTAAAAAGGTGGCGTCAAGATATTGATCTGAATGATTTTATGGAAGAGATTCAGGAATCATTAAAACAAATTAAACAACAACAAGATGCTAAACTCAATTCATTGATGCCATGTATGTCGACTAAATATGAGGAAATAAGAGTAAGATTGAAAGAAATGGAAACAGAACGTAGAAGTTATCTTAAATATATTAAAGTGCTGGAACAAAAAATTGAAAACCTATAACGCGGGTCTCGATCTTCGAGCATTGAGTTACGCAATATTCCACATGGGCAACCAGAAACAAAAGAGAACCTTATTAAAATAGTAAAAGAAGTTGTTTTGGTTACAAATTCACCCATCCAGACAGCAGATATTAAGGAAATTTTCCGTGTTAAGTCGGGTTCCTCAAAGAACAAACCCATCATAGCTAAACTCACATCAGTTTTGGCGAAAGAAAAGCTTCTTAATTCCGTTAAATAATTTAAAAAAAAATACAGGGAATTAACTACTTCAACCATTAAAATTAAAGGGATGCCCCAGCCCATTTACATCTCCGACAATCTTACACCTAAGGCCAAGCGCATATTCTATCTGGCTCGAGACTGTGCAAAAAATAAAAATTATAAGTATGTTTTGGTTAATCATGGAGTTATTTATTTGAGAAAACAGAAGGATCTCCTGCTCAGCGTATTAATGACGAAACAGACCTTCAAAAGCTGGAAATATTGGAATCTCGTCAGTGACTAGGCTTGAACAAAATTATCTCAATTTTATTGTACTATTTTTACTTTGAATTTAATTTTTTGTCACTATATTATTTTAATTGTAAGTCCAAATTGCGCTTTATACATACACAATACAAAATTTGCCTACGCAACACTACACAAATAACATTTAATTGTTCACACAATAATACACATGTACACTATTACCAAATACTACATATTATATTTGCAATGGTAACCTACACTATTACAATAAAACACACAACACTTATATATTTTCACAACTACAAAACAAATTACACAAATATCATTTTTATTTATTATAGCATAATTTTAATGTTTACACAAATTATAATTAATTTTATATTTTTATATATCTTGTATTCAAAAATGAACTTTGAACAAAAACTAGGATGTATATCAGTACTGCATTCTAAGATTCGATATTATTTGATTTATATTTTATAAGACACATCATATATCATTTTGGCCGTGAAACTTCTTTTTATTCTACATGGATGGTATATTATTATTTGAGGATATTGACACTTCAGGTGATATCAAATGTACCTACGTTGATGATCTAACCAATTGTAAAAGTTATTTGGACCTAACTGAACAAGGCAATCCATTTTCAATCCTATGTGTAAATATACGCAGTATAAATTGTAACTTAGATAGGTTCTTAGTGTTTTATCTCGGTTAGATGTAATAATTGATATTCTGGTATTCACTGAATGCTGGACCCATGAAGACTCACACATACCAATAATCAATAATTATGAAGCTTTCAGCACTAAGCATATTTCCAATCAAAATGATGGTGTAATTATATACGTTAGGAATATTTTTCAGAATATTGAAGTCTTTGAACCTAGTATAGAGGAAGGTAATTGTCTAATTGTAAAAATAGATCGTCAATACACAGTCATTGGTACATATAGACCACCAAGTTATAAAAATGTTAGTCCATACCTAGACTCCATCGACTGCATATTACGTGACATAAAAACTAAGCATATTGTTTTCACAGGTGATACGAACCTTGATATTATGTCAAATAGTCCAAAAAGCTACACCATTGATTATCTAAACATCATGGCTTCCTATGGATTACGATCTGGAATAAGTGTTCCGACAAGAGATGGTACCTGCCTAGATCATTTTATGGTTAAAACAGGTCTTCGAGCACAAACCCTTGTATTCGAATACTTTACGGACCATGCTCCAATACTATTATGTTTAGAAGCATCGTCAATTGGGAAGCGCGATAGAAGCATTTATTTAAATAAGACTATTATGAACTTTGACAAAATGGAAGAGAGACTTAAATCTATTAACCGGTCTGAGTTTTATTATTTACAATCAGCTAATGATGCGGCTCAGTACTTAATCACATTATTGCAGAAAATTATTACAATAAATACAGAAACTAAAAAAATCCCAATAGAAATAGGCCATTAAAACCTTGGATCACCACTGGTGTTGTAAGATCTATACGAAAGCGAGATGAAATTCTTAAAAGACTTAAAAATAATATAAATGACGAAGACCTTAAAAACTACTATATACGGTATAGAAATATTTGTAACAAGATTATAAAAACATTAAAGTGTAACTATTACCAATCTCAACTCGAAAAACATGGAGGAAACAGCAAAGAAACATGAAAAACTATTAAAGAATTGTGTAATCTGAATAAACCAAAATCGAAATCTATAGAACTATTAAGAATCAAAGAAAATTCAACTGACTCCCTTAATGAGGTTAATAAGTACTTTACATCGATTGGTAAAATCCTTGCTAACGAGACTCTTAATAAGTTAAATAAAAGCGAGGCAGATTTAACACGAGAAGCAACTAATAACAATAGTACTAAAAACTCCATGCTACTATTACCAACTGACCCAGTGGAAGTAAGATGCGTGATATTGAATCTTAAGAATAATAGTGCTGCAGGTCATGATCAAATTCCTACAAGAATGTTAAAAATATTTCATAGTATTCTAGCGGAGCCAATATCGCATCTAAGTAATCTTAGTTTCACATCGGGAGTTTTCCCTGAGATATTTGAGAAAGCCACTGTGTCGCCTATTCATTAAGCAGGTGATAGAACCCTTGCTTGTAACTACCGACCTATAGCTTTATTAAGTGTCATGTCCAAAATTTTAGAAAAGATTGTTAACAAGAGGCTAATTGGTTATCTAGAATCCAATGAGTTACTATCTCCCAATCAATTTGGCTTTAGAACCGGTAAGTCAACGGACTGTATACTAAACGTTACCTCACAAGTAAATAAGTACGTAGATGAGGGTGACAGATGTGTAGATGTTTTTATTGACCTACAAAAGGCATTGGACACAGTGTCAACGTCGATTCTTTTGCGGAGGTTGGAAAACTTGGGTATAAGAGGGACTGCACTGCAATGGTTTCAAAGTTATTTATGTGACAGAAAGCAGTGCGTTGGAGTGGATGGACATTCCAGTAATGACATGCGATGTACATACGGTGTCTCACAGGGCAGTACTCTCGGACCGACATTATTTTTAACTTTGGTAAATGACATGACTAAAATTGAATTAAATGCCGGTAATATAACTATGTATGCTGTAGCAGCCAGATTAATCAAACCGAAACGGGAATAAATAATATATACTCCGCTGCTACCACAACGCGGAAGGCGAGAATAAATAAAAAAAACATTTTATTTCCTAATAATTCTTGGCTACTGGGATACTGCGGACTGTATATAGATAATTTGACGTTCTTATAAAGAAACAAGAAGCAGCCGCAAATATCATTCAGCGCCACACCGACTTCACACGCCGCTATCGTCACGTATCCGTCGACCAATGGTGAGCCGTTTCTTCAACGCCGCAGTTCGTTTCCTCTTGCTGTTCCGGAGCTGTATTCCACACCGCCGCCGCCCGCCGACTACGCGTGCGCACCGATCTGCATGTCTTATATAGCCCGGTCCAGCGACGTAGCTTCGTGAACAACAAACAAGTCTCACGCCGGGAAAAGAAACGTAGATAATTGTATATTTTAAATAGTTTTCATTGGTCATAAAATAAGCAATATAATTGGCTAGGCAAAATATTAATTGTTACCATTGGCAAATCAATAGTGAGCCAGCCATATAAATATAGGCAAGGTTGATGCAAAAGATATTCCATTCTGAATCCCATTCGACAGTACATTCATAAACATAAACAGTAGTTTCATTTCTCCACCTTAAAGAAAACCACTCGGAGTCTGTTAATAGTGGACAGTTCGTCTCCACTATTACAGTGGTGACCCCGTACGAACACCGAGGGGGAAGATCCGGTACGAACACCAAGAAGGAACACCCTGCGACGTACCACTACTATTGCACGAACACCGCGAAGGAAACCCGTACGAACACCGAGAAGGAAGACTTCAGTTTATATAAAATCAGTGTAATCAAGCCGTCATTATGGAGCAGGAGGCAAACACATATACATCAAACCCGGTAAAGGAACCAGAAATCGCCGGTATATCTCTATCGCTAAGAATACCACCGTTTTGGAGAGACAAACCACGACTTTGGTTCGTCAGTTTTGAAGCCGCAACGAATGGTTTAAAGAAGAGCCAAGCGCAATTAGCACAGATGGTGATAGCCCAACTTGAGAAACAAGACATCGAACAAATTGCGGACCTGTTGTACAACCCACCAGCAGTCGACCAGTATAATTCACTGAAGGATCGTCTGATCTCCGCATACGAAGAATCCGACAGTCGACAGCTACAAAAACTCCTATCAGAAATAGAACTTGGAGACCAGAAACCCACACAACTCCTACGCAAAATGCGTACTTTGGCGCGAGATAAAGTTCCGGATTCAACACTACGGCTAATGTGGGTAAACCACCTACCACCACATATTCGATCGGTAATAGCAGTCAGCGAAACATTCAGCACGCAGACGAAGCTCGACGAACTGGCACTCCTGGCGGACAAGATGATCGAAAACAGCAGTAGCTCACACATATCGATCATTGAAGGCACTTCAACAAAGGCCAATGATACCCAGTTTCTTCTCGAAGAAATTCGGAAGCTATCATTCGAAGTCGCCGCGCTCAAAGCTTCCCAGCATCATACCTTTTACCAGCAACAGTACAACCAGCGCAATCAGCAACACCGAAGATCACCTTTTCGTCGCAACCGCTCTGCAAGTAGAAGTCGAATAAGCTCAACATCAAGATCCCCTTACTGCTACTATCATCGACGTTTCGGGGTCGAGGCAAGAAAATGCACAGCACCGTGTACATTCAAAAATGAAAATACGAATACGGAAAACTAACTAGTACGCTCGATGCGACGGGATCCAGCGTAACAGCAAAGTCCTACCGTCTTTTCGTCACCGATAAAAAAAGCAAGCTTACTTTCCTTATCGACACCGGAGCAAATATCTCAGTGTTACCGCCGAAGCAAGGACAGAAGTTGAAGCCACTAGATTTTCAACTCTATGCAGCAAACAATACGGTTATTCCTACATATGGAGAAAAAACAATGGAACTTGATTTTAATCTACGCCGACCATTCAAATGGAGATTTATCGTCGCTAAAGTCAGCAAACCAATCATCGGTGCTGATTTTCTTCAACATCACCAGTTGGTCGTCGACATCAAAAATAGAAGAATCATCGACGGGAAAACCAATCTTGCATCTCAGTCTTTTGTACAAGCAACCAATCTGCCCACAATAAGAAGCATAGATGTGCAACAACCGTATCACAAGATCCTCGAAGAATACCCTGGTATCACAAGAATAACTTCAATGAAATTAACACCGAAGAACGACGTTGAGCATTTCATCGACACCAATGGACCACCACTTCATTGTCGTGCACGTCCAATCGCACCACACCTATACGAGCAAGTTCGAAAGGAATTCGAAAACATAATTGAGCAAGGAATATGCCGTCCAAGCAAAAGCCCTTGGTCATCACCACTTCACATTGTACCGAAGAAGAACGGAGAATTACGAGTTTGTGGAGATTACAGAAGACTGAATTCTATTACCACTCCTGACCGCTACCCAATACCGCGAGTCAGGGATTTCACTCATCAACTATCAGACAAGACTATATTCTCCACCATCGATCTCAACCGAGCTTACCAACAAATAAGAGTCCGCGATGAAGACATAGAGAAGACAGCAATAATTACCCCAATGGGATTATTCGAATTCCCAAGAATGATCCCAGGATTAAAGAACGGAGGTCAAACTTTCCAAAGATTCATACACGAAGTACTTCATGGACTGGATTTCGTTTTCGCATTTATTGATGATCTCCTTGTTGCAAGCCCTGATAAAGAAACGCACGAAACCCATCTACGCACCGTGCTACAGCGATTAGAAGACAACGGAATCACAATCAACCCTTCGAAATGCATATTTGGACAGCAAGAAGTTCAATTTCTTGGTTTCACCGTCAGCAAGGAAGGAATAAAACCGCCTGCCGAAAAAGTCAGAGCAATCATCGATTATGCAAAACCTAAAACTATCGAAGAGCTAAGGCGTTTTCTTGGGATGATAAATTTTTACAGAGAACACATACCTAAAGCCGCTGAAATCCAAGCACCACTTCACGCCTACCTTCACAACACGAAGAAAAAAGATAAAACGTCAATCGAATGGAACGATGAAGCCACGAAGGCATTTGAAGCTTGTAAAATTGCGATCCAAAATGCAGCTTTACTCGCTCACCCATCACATGAAGCAACCCTTGCTATCTTCAGCGACGCATCCGATCTCTCAGCAGGAGCAGTTCTCCAACAATACAGCAATGGGAAATGGCAATCACTTGGATATTTTTCGAAGAAGTTCTCCGATACTCAACGTAACTACAGTACATTCGACCGAGAGCTACTCGCTATTTACATGGCTATCAAGCACTTCAGAAAAACGTTCGAGGGTCGAAACCTGATCGTTTTTACCGACCACAAGCCATTAACATATGTACTTCCAAAGAAACCATCACTATCGGAAACACCACGAAGAGCAAGACAACTTATTTTCATAAGTGAATTCACGACCGACATACGTCACATCAGTGGAAAGGACAACATAGTTGCCGACGCACTCAGTCGCGTACCAATCGACAGTGTAACGTGCCCTACATCAATCGACTATCATAAGATCGCCGCAGCACAAGACAGAGATAGTGACAACATAAAACATCTAGCGAAGCAAGGTAACTTGTCCATCAAGCAAGTTACAATGCCAATGACGCATCTACCTATATACTGTGAATCCTCAACGACAACCATGCGACCATACATACCAGAAGAATGTCGTCGCGAAGTCTTCAATACACTGCACAACATTAGTCATCCAGGTGTTAGAACAACAAGAAAAACTCATCACTGAAAAATTCTTTTGGCCTGCAATGCAAGCGGATGTTGGCAACTGGGCGAAGCAATGCATTCAATGCCAAAAATGCAAAGTACAAAGGCATACATCAAGTAGTCTAGCTACATTTCCACCCACGGAGAGATTCGAACACTTGCACGTTGACATCGTTGGACCATTACCTACTTCACCGCAAGGACATCGTTATCTCGTAACAATGATCGACAGAACAACAAGATGGCCAGAAGCAATACCTACCGATGATACTTCAGCCGAATCCGTCGCGAAGATAATTTATGAAAATTGGATTACTCGTTTCGGATCACCTAAAACCATCACAACGGACCAAGGAAGGAATTTCGAAAGCAACCTATTCCTCAAACTTCTTCAAACTATGGGAATACAGAAGACGCGTACAACAGCATACCATCCTCAGTCAAACGGAATAATCGAACGATGGCATCGTACATTAAAGACTGCACTCAAAACTCGTTTATCTCAACATACAAAGTGGATTGATGAGCTACCTACAGTGCTACTCGGACTACGAGCAACACCGCGTGCAGACACTAGTCTTAGCGCCGCTCAGCTAACCTACGGCTGCAGCATAAGGCTGCCGTGTGACTTCTTCAGTTCAGCAGCGTCAAACAAACAAGAAATGGATTACGATTTCGTAACTAAACTTCGAGAATCAATTAACAAAGCCTTATCGTTGAAATGCACCGAAATGCAATCACACAGAAATAATAAATCAGTATTCATTCACCAAGATCTGAAAACATGCAAACAAGTTTTTGTAAGAAACGACGCAATGAAAAAACAATTTCAACCTACCTACGATGGACCGTATAAAGTATTAGAGAGAAATAGCAAGACTTTTAAACTACAAATACCCGGAAGGAAATCTACGATTATATCGATCGACCGACTAAAGCCTGCCTATATTATTAACGAGGATACTGCAGAGGATTCATCATCATCATCAAAACCACCAGCGAGGAAGCTTGAAACTTCATCATCTACATCAACCCAGTTGAAACCTATTTTAAAAACTACGAAATACGGGCGAGTCGTCAAGCCTCCGGTACGCTTTCGCTGGGGGGAGAGTGATGTAGCAGCCAGATTAATCAAACCGAAACGGGAATAAATAATATATACTCCGCTGCTACCATAACGCGGAAGGCGAGAATAAATAAAAAAACATTTTATTTCCTAATAATTCTTGGCTACTGGGATACTGCGGACTGTATATAGATAATTTGACGTTCTTATAAAGAAACAAGAAGCAGCCGCAAATATCATTCAGCGCCACACCGACTTCACACGCCGCTATCGTCACGTATCCGTCGACCAATGGTGAGCCGTTTCTTCAACGCCGCAGTTCGTTTCCTCTTGCTGTTCCGGAGCTGTATTCCACACCGCCGCCGCCCGCCGACTACGCGTGCGCACCGATCTGCATGTCTTATATAGCCCGGTCCAGCGACGTAGCTTCGTGAACAACAAACAAGTCTCACGCCGGGAAACGAAACGTAGATAATTGTATATTTTAAATAGTTTTCATTGGTCATAAAATAAGCAATATAATTGGCTAGGCAAAATATTAATTGTTACCATTGGCAAATCAATAGTGAGCCAGCCATATAAATATAGGCAAGGTTGATGCAAAAGATATTCCATTCTGAATCCCATTCGACAGTACATTCATAAACATAAACAGTAGTTTCATTTCTCCACCTTTAAAGAAAACCACTCGGAGTCTGTTAATAGTGGACAGTTCGTCTCCACTATTACAATGCTGACGATACCGTAATAATATTTCATGCAAAGAGCTGGGAGCGTGTGAAACAAGTTGCTGAGGCGGGACTGGCCAAAATTTCTTGTTGGCTAGAAAATAATCTACTTTCACTAAACACAACCAAAACAAAATTAATCTGTTTCAGCAAAACTCTAGCGGGTCAACCAAATGACAAATTTAAATTAAAGATTCATACAAGCTCATGTAACAAACTTGTTGATGTTCCAATATCTTGTAACTGCCCTTACATAACTAAAACTAACACAATAAAATATTTGGGAATTATAATTGACGAAAAGCTTCAGTGGAAATATCAAATAATATCACTTAGTAAAAAAATAAGAAAGCTTGTCTATGTTTTTAAGTTACCAAGGCTTGTAGCAAGTCCAAAGTTATTGTTGCAAACTTACAAGACTCTCTGTGAATCTTTAATATGTTACGGTATCTGTTCATGGGGCGGGGCTTGTAAGACAATTCTTGTCGAAGCTGAACGTGCCCAACGATGTATTTTAAAAGTAATGCTATTGCTTCCATATCGTTATCCAACTACACTAGTGTATGAAAAAGCCCGAGTACTAAGCGTAAGAAAACTTTTTTATCTATCAATGCATACGAAGGTACCATCGTATAACTGCACCATGTATCAAAATTGCAAAGAAAAGGACATTCAAATATTCGACCCCTAGAACAATAAGTATTTTTGCGAAAAGACACTATAGTTACATTGCCCCGAATTTGTACAATAAGTTGTACAAGGAATTTAAATTAAACTTAAATAATTACAGCAACCACCAAATAAAGGCAAGGATCAGAGTGTGGTTAGAGAATCTCGGTTATGACAGCACAGAAGCACTTATGCCGTAGGTTTACCACAAGCAATACTCACACACATATATTCCAAAGCACACACACCCACTCACACATTTACACACACACACACACACACACACACACACACACACACACACACACACACACACACACAAAACAAGCGCTTAAAATAACATTCTTTTTATTTCTTATTTATATTTCTGTACTTGTTTAACTTACTAAATAACTAAATTAATATTATATAGAAATTGAACTTTTGACAAGGCTAACTTTAAGGGGAGGAACTGGTTCCTGAAACACAGTTACACTAGCTCAGGGACCAGGGAATCAATGAACATATGTAAAAAAGGTTGTTATTAAATAAATAAATAAAAAAAAACAGATAAAAAAATAAGAAGGTAGATCCAGGGACTATGCGCTTTCTGTAAATTTCTTAGTACGTGTGAAACAGGGGTTCGATCTCCACCGGCATCAGAGAACTGTTGATTGCAATTTAAGTGCTGATTTACCACGAAGGAAAACCACGCAAGGAAAATGCATGTCAGAGGAATATAATATTTTGAATTTTACGTAGTGAAGGAAAACGTCGTAAAGGAACCGGCATGTCCGAGGAATAAAATATTTCTAAGACGTGAAGTTAGCCAACTCGTATTGGAGCAGCGTCGCCGACTGATTTGAATGCCTCGCGGAAATGAGAGGAAGCCTGTGCTCAGTAGTAAGACTTATATTGGCCACTTGCAACATTACAGCATATAAAAGTTCAATACTGGACATGGGCCTCAACCATAGATCGCATCAAGGGAGGGGGAGATTTTTCTTTAGTTGCCACGCTTGGCAAACAGGTTGAAAACCGTATTATTTTATTATTTTGAGTTGTTATCAGGAAAATGCCCAACTTCTATTTCAGTTTCCCCTCCATATAATCTTACCCACGGGACGATATATGATAGTGGATTTTAGTAATGGATATTTATTTATATTTATAGTACAGCCTTGCAACTTTACTTTTAAATATATTTTTATATTGTACAAATATAAAATATTCCACGAACAATCAATGAATAGTGAGTGCCCTATAATTTATTCCCATCGGAATAAAAATTGCCTATATAAAATTTTATCAAAGACAGTCGTCGAAGTTATTGGAACAATGCTTTGTGCTTACGAAAGTACGTATCAAATGCAGGATTTTTGTATTTACTTAAATACAAAGCTCGTAATGATAAAAGTAAGTGCGTATCCGCGGAGTGTGGAGCGGCCCTACTAGTCGGAAGTCTCGACATGCGGGAAATCGGTAGATGCAGGTGACTCAGGACTGTGCTTTGTGGCATTTGTTCAACAGTGGAATTATGACCGGCTATCATGGTTATGATAATGGAATAAAGATATTCTTGTTACAGTATGTTGTTTTTAATATTTGATTTGATTCTATTCTCTACTCAGAATTTTTTTAAATTTGTCTACAATAAATTGATTAAAACTACTTTTACGGATTTTATCGCGTTTTATTTATATTAATTTTAATACCCGACGTTTCGGGTGCTTTCCAGCACCTACGGTCACGGGGAACTCAGGTGATTGACGTCCCGATGTCAATGTTAACCCGGAGTACCTTCAGCTTTTTAATTATTGTCTTTGGTCCGATCTACGCAGAATGAACTTACTGTATTTTGAAGTCTTGCAGTGGTATGCTTGGGTTTAGTTTTAATTTTATTAATTATAGGATCCCAAGCAGGTGGCAGTACCCAGCCTCCTTCTCTATTGAAATTAGGATGCTTTTTAATTTCAATAGCCTCACGTATCATCCTTGGTAGGAATCGATGTTCTTTCGCAAGGATTTGTGGTCTATCAAATCTGATGTAATGGTTGGGGCCATCTAGAATATGATCGCAAACTGCAGACTTCCCGGAACGTTGATGCTTCACGTCAGCTATGTGTTCTTTTACGCGGGTTCTAATTGGTCTCTTTGTTTGCCCTATATATGAGAGACCACAATCACAATCAAGCTTGTACACTCCTGCATCTTGTAGAGGAATATGATACTTGACGGATGGTAAGAACTGACTAATCTTCTTCGGCGGCTTGTAGAATGTTCTAATAGAAGCTCGCTTCAAGATGTAGCCAATCTTGTCTGTGACACCTCTGACATATGGTAGTATAGCAGGCACACGCTCGACTGTGGCGGCTTCACTCGGTCACTATGACGGAGGCGCGGGACCCGAAGCTTGTTGTCGTGCAGAACCTGCTTGACGTGCTTTAGCTCGGCGGCCAGGTGTTTGCTGTCACAGATCCCTCGTGCTCTCTGAAACAAAGATTTGCCCACGGTAGCTAACTGTGAGGATGGTGGTGAGATTCACCATTTAAGTATCGGTTTGTATGGGTCTTTTTTCTATACACAGTGTGACCTAAGGTTTTGTTAGGATTTCGGATGACTAACACATCTAGGAAAGCTAAGGAATTATTTGCCTCTAACTCCATAGTAAATTGAATTTTAGGGTTTATGGAATTAAGATGTTCTAAAAATGCAGTTACTTTGTCTGATCGTAAAATTGTGAAAGTATCGTCTACGTACCGCTTGTAGAACCTTGGGGTAACAGGTGCCGTAAGAAGGGCTTTCTCCTCAAAGTCTTCCATGAATATATCGGCGACAATGGGAGATACAGGTGCGCCAATCGCAACACCATCTACTTGCTTGAAAAACTCTTCCTTCCACAATAGATAGCCAGATGTAAGGCAATGTCTTAGTAGTACTGCATATTCTGGTGGCATGTTATTTTCATCTAGTTTCCTAGTTATAATTGAGATGCAGTCTTCAACAGGTAGGCATGTAAATAGAGACTGAACATCAAAACTGACCATGGTTTCATTGTCAGCAAGACGTAGGTCTTTTACCTCACTGACAAAATGGTATGAATCCTTAGTATGTGCTCTTGTGTGTCCTCTGAGTGGTGATAATATTTTGGCTAAGTGTTGAGCCAATCTGTACGTTGGCGAATCGATTTGACTCACTATTGGACGTAATGGAGCGTTAGGTTTGTGTATTTTTGGTAACCCATACAACTTGGAAGGTTTTGCACACGAATGTATAATCGAATTGACGTCTAGATTCAATTTCTCGGAGTATTTCTTAATTAGATCGCTAGTTGTTTTAAGCGTATTAGTTGTAGGGTCTGTTTTGACCTTACGGTATGTACTTTCATCCGACAAAAGTTGTTGTATTTTAAAATTGTAATCCGACGTATCCATTACAACCATAGCATTTCCTTTATCTGCGCGGAGAATAGTAAGGTCTGGTCTGTTGCGTAAGGTTTTTAACGCCTTAAATTCATTTTTGGGAAGATTTAATTTCGGCGCTGTATTTCGACGTAACATAGACGAAATGTCTTGGCGTATGGCCTCTAAATCTTCATTACCAATATTATTTTTATACAGACAATCCTCAACACTACAGATAATGTCTTCATACAGGATTCTTCGCGCTTCAGCACGTCAAGCAGGTTCTGCACGACAACAAGCTTCGGGTCCCGCGCCTCCGTCATAGTGACCGAGTGAAGCCGGCCACAGTCGAGCGTGTGCTTGCTATACTACCATATGTCAGAGGTGTCACAGACAAGATTGGATACATCTTGAAGCGAGCTTCTATTAGAACATTCTACAAGCCGCCGAAGAAGATTAGTCAGTTCTTACCATCCGTCAAGTGTCATATTCCTCTACAAGATGCAGGATGTACAAGCTTGATGGTGATTGTGGTCTCTCATATATAGGGCAAACAAAGAGATCAATTAGAACCCGCGTAAAAGAACACATAGCTGACGTGAAGCATCAACGTTCCGGGAAGTCTGCAGTTTGCGATCATATTCTAGATGGCCCCAACCATTACATCAGATTTGATAGACCACAAATCCTTGCGAAAGAACATCGATTCCTACCAAGGATGATACGTGAGGCTATTGAAATTAAAAAGCATCCTAATTTCAATAGAGAAGGAGGCTGGGTACTACCACCTGCTTGGGATCCTATAATTAATAAAATTAAAACTAAACCCAAGCATACCACTGCAAGACTTCAAAATACAGTTAGTTCATTCTGCGTAGATCGGACCAAAGTCAATAATTAAAAAGCTGAAGGTACTCCGGGTTAACTTTGACATCGGGACGTCAGTCACCTCAGTCCCCCCGTGACCATGGGTGCTGGAAAGTACCCGAAACGTCGGGTATTAAAATTAATATAAATAAAACGCGAAAAATTCCGTAAAAGTAGTTTTAATCAATGTATAGTGTTCGCGTAAATATAAGAAATCATTATGTCTACAATAAAAATAAATTCTTCTTTTACATAAAATTTGCTGTCTTCATATTTGGCATCGGTTAATTATCCCTGTTTTTATATTTATCTTACTTTTACTTCTAATTCTGTTTATTTGCATGTATTCATGAGCAATGAGAACGGGTCGGTCACTAAAATCAAAGTATCTTAGAAAATATAATGGAGTTTTGGTATATTGGTTTGAGATTGATACACTTCGACTCTGATTTACTCATCATCAGGATAATTGATCTATTTGGTTGTTGTAATTGTGTATTATATTAGTAGTAGTAGTAGTAGTAGTATAAAATATTCGTAATTTAACAAAAAACCATCTTAATTATATAAGTTTTGATGAATGGCGTGTTCCAGCAAAAAATAGCACATTCATGCTGTTATGTTTCGTAAGGTGAGAGTAGAGAACTGGAGACAATGTTCACAAGTAAATAAACATTCCAGTTTAGACTTCAAGGATTTCCAATTCTTAATAGATGATAGATGGAAGTGTTACTGGGCCAAACTTACTATTAGGTGAACAGTGTTCTCATTTGTTACCTTTCCTTTTATATAAAAAATACTTATAACAAACAGCTCCTGAAAGGAAGAACGTGACTATGTGTCACAAAAAACTGGTTGACCCTGAAGACTTTCAAAATTTTTAGTTGACGATATCTCACAAACCAATCAACCGATTTTGACTGGACCGGCGGTGATCGACGTGGTTTGATAAGGTTAAAAGCTGATTAGTTTTTGGAATCGATCGGTAAAGCCGTTTAAAATTTATTCCAAAAAAAAACAGTTTTTCAAAGTTTTTATTTTTGAGATTTCTCAATATCTTCCGGTCCGAATTAGTTAAACTCCATAGGAAATTTAAGCTTGCTGAAACACTGGAAATCCGCTTAGTTCATTTCAATCGGTCGAGCCGTTCCAAAGTTATAAGAGGTTAACACATACAAACACACACACACACACACACACACACACACACACACACACACACGCACATGCGCACGAGCACGCGCACGCGTACGCTCACACGCACACGCACACGCACACGAACACGTACACTCACACTCACACACACACACACACACACGCACACGCACGCATACGCACACGCACACGCGCACGCACACGCACACGCACACGCACACGCACATGCACACGCACACGCACACGCACACGCACACGTACAACACACGCACATGCACACGCACACGCACACGCACACGCACACGCACACGCACACGCACCCGCACACTCACACGCACACGCACACGCGCGCGCGCACTCGCACGCACACGCACACGCACACGCACACGCACACGCACACGCACACGCACACGCACACGCACACGCACACGCACACGCACACGCACACGCACACGCACACGCACACGCACACGCACACGCACACGCGCAAGCGCACGCGCATGCGCGCGCGCAAGCGCACGCCCATGCGCACGCGCACGCGCACACGCACGCACACGCACACGCACACGCACACGCACAGGCACAGGCACACGCAAACACACACGCACGCGCACACGCATACGCGCACGCGCACGCACACGCACACGCACACCACGCACACGCACACGCACATGCACACGCACACGCACACGCGCACGTTCACGCGCACGCGCACGCGCAAGTACACGCGCACGCGCACGCGCACGCGCACTCGCACGCGCACACGCACACGCACACGCACACGCACACATACACGCATACGCACACGCAGGCACGCACACGCATACGCACACTCACACGCACACGCACAAGCACACGCACACGCACGCACAAGCACACGCACACGCACACGCAAGCATCAGACTAGGGGTGCGGAATAGCGTCAAAGGTGTGATCCCTCGAGTAACATACAGACTGGGTCCCACATATATGCAATAAATGAAACCATATACTTGTTATCGCCTTTGCTGACGATATACAAAAAATGAACGTAATCGGTCTAGTAATTAGGTCAAAAAGTAGAGTTTTAATTTTAAGCAAATTTGAACATCTATAGAATTGGGTCACTAAGTCAATGATTCAATGAATTTGAATCCTTGAACATTAAAAAGCGACGTTGCCACGCAGTGCAAACTATTGGTATTGCGACATATCGACAGCGGTGTCTTTTGTCGGCGTGCCAGCCGCGTGCAACGTTGTCACTCTTCCAAGTGGTCAAGGTACGTTGTCTAAACACAGTGTTCACTTTTACTGAATTTATTTTAATATTTATTTTGTTTGAAAATTTCACTTTTTTATTTTACGGGTTTTAATTTAATATTTAATTTTTCTACACTTCTACAGACTAGTATTACTTGTGGTTTCATTTATTGCATATATGTGGGACCCATTCTGTATATGTTTAATTTTATTGTGATAAGAATTTGTTTTTAATGTTGTATTATTATATTTGAAAATTAAATTATTGCTGTTCCTCAAATTTCACTCGAGCGAAGCAATCGAGGTTCTGTTAGCATTGTATATTTTTTCAGAGATTAATTTAATTTTTTTATTATTGAATAAGGGTGAAAACCATCTTAAGTGGATGCTGTGGCACATAGACATCTACATTTATCCCTGAGAACTAATATGGAATGCCTTGTTTCGTGTAAAAAGGGTCTTCGGTTCTCTAAACTCACTATATGAACACAGCGGCATTGAGCTGCTATTTTACGCTGGTATTCTGTGAGAGCGTGGTTCTTCCCCGGTCGAGCTAACCCATTCATGCTACAACCATAATATAGCTGCAGCATGTCTATACCACGTTTAATAGTATATTACGGTGCAAGGTATGAATTTACACGTTTATATTTGTACAAATATTTCATAAAGTGGTATTGGATAAATTTTGCATCAACCATTTTTAGATTTAAAATTAGTAGTATTTATAACAGAAGAACGACAAGTAATTACAGTGCGAATACATCGCGATACTTTAGAGTTTAGAGTAAGTAAATGGTTCGAAATTTTCGAAGACTTGGATCGGATTTGATGTAACTATGTTATAAGATTTAAATTCAGTTACATAGTCTTCTTAACTTTTTCAATTGAACTTTTAAATGAGTTTCTTGTTTTTGTTGACTTCTTTTGTGTTTGTCGTTCTTTATCGTTCCCGTGATAATTACACATGTTGTAACAAAATAAATAAGCTAACATTCATTGATATACAGCTCACAATAATGTAACACAGATCCAGTCATCATTTTTTATAAAACTGAAGTGACAAACAGACTTACAGTCCACCAAGCAGCCACTGCAGTCCACGGACACCTGCATCCAACTTTTAACAAAAAAGCTACAGATACGTTGTCACCTCAGAGTACTAAAATGAAAGGCCTCACAGCTGGAAATAACACAGGCTTTCTCTGCCATTAAGACCAGAACACAGCAAAGAAAGTACGGCTGTTCAGCGGTAGGAATAGGTTCGAGGGTTGGTATATCCCAGACGGTTTCTAAGACAGTAAGGACGTTCTACCACCTAATTTAAACAAGTCTTAGCACCTTCTTTAATCATCTTTTCATCCATCTATTACAGCCTATAAAAGACCTCTACAAAAAATGGGCCTTCCTGATACATTACCTCATAGGAGGGATTTAGCCATAGTTGTCTCGCTTGGCAGTTCGGTTGGCTACGGCAGTTTGTATTGTATTGTTATTATGAAGATGTTGCTGCCCATCTTCTGTTTCAGTTTTCCTCTGCCGTTCTTACTTCATTCAAGGGACGATATGGGGTAACCACAGAAATAATAGTAATAATACAATAGAAATGAATTAGCGCTCGATTACTTCCAAAACCGATGTCGCCACATCTTAACATATACGCATTAAGCGACCGATACCTGCAGCCGTAATATAAATAGTACCCGGATGACGGAGCTTTGCTCGGTTTTTTTTTTAAATTACATTTATAAATTACATACTAATGAAACATAAATAATATTTTTTGATCTTATTGACAGAACAGAAAAAACTGAACTGATTATTTGAATAAAAAATCATGAGTGCAATTAGTTTTATTAAAATTTTCGTAGTTTTAAAAATTACTAAAAAAAAGGGAGTGAAATAATAGATTTTCTCACAAAAGAAGGGAAACTGCAAAAAAAAAAAAAGGAAAAAAGCTAGACCAGAGACAGGACGCGAACCACGGAACTCCGATATCACGCCCGACCGACATCCCACCTGAGCTATAACGATCGTTAGTAATCTGTCGAAATTTACCTTCTTATATTGTAGCAGTTTTTTTATTGCCTGAAAACACGGACAAAAGGATATTTTCTAAAAATAAATCCTAGCTAGATTGATTTATTGTCCCCGAAACTCCCTGGACACTAAATTTTATGAAAATCGTTAGAGCCGTTTCCGAGATTCCGATTATATATATACAAGAACTGCTCGTTTAAAGGTAATAAAAATCATGAGTGCAATTAGCTTTATTAAAATTTTCGTATTTTTAAAAATTACTTAAAGAAAGGGAGTGGAATAATAGATTTGCTCACAAAAGAAGGAAACTTGAAAAAAAAAATGAAAAAAAGCTAGACCAGAGACAGGACGCGGACCACGGAACTCCGATATCACGCCCGACCGACATCCCACCTGAGCTCTAACATTAGTGATCTGTCGAAATTTACCTTCTTATATTGTAGCAGTTTTTTTTTATTGACTGAAAACACGGATAAAAGGACATTTTCTAAAAATAAATCCTAGCTAGATCGATTTATTGTCCCCGAAACTCCCTGGACACTAAATTGTATGAAAATCGTTGGAGCCGTTTCCGAGACGCCGATTATTATATATATATATATATATATACAAGAATTGCTCGTTTAAAGGTATAGGATACGCAATGCACAATGATATCAAATTTTTCACGTGACATTGCTTGGCGAATTTGTCAACGTCGCGTGTATCGCGTATTACGGTAGAACAATAGAAGGAATGGTAATTGTACAATGCGAAAGGTAATAAATGGAAGTTTACAAAGGTAAATATTATAGTAAAGTATTTATCTAGATATAAATTAGTTAAAATAATGATAATTAGTAAATAGTCAACTTATCGATGAAATTTTTTGTTTTTTTATAGGATGGGGTGACAAACTCGTATTGTCATCTACTATGGGACTGCTGTTGTTTATCCCATGCAGGTTTCGGGCCTCGGGGAGTACCCCATTACCCGGGTAATCCTCACAGCACATATCTATGGGCTGGTCTTGGGAGCCGTACATGTACGACATTGTCGGTAATCTTCATTGGCGTATTGCGCGCCACCAGGTCGGTGCTACCGAAGTCAGCCGTCTCAAAGCCCCGAGGTAAGGAGTCGACGCAGGGCCAATCTTGCCGACAGGAGTGCGCTCCGGACAGCAGCTGCTCTGGGCCTCCAGTGCTCCTTCCTGGCTCTAGGTGATGGCCTGGTATCCCTAGGCATAAGTTGGCGTATCTCGCGCCTCTGGGAAGGGATCTGCCGAAGGGTCAGCAACCTCCAGGTCCCGCGGAGACGCATCTCGACGCGGAGCCGAAGTCACCAACAGGCGCGCGCTCCAAGCAGCGCGCCGGGCCTTCGGAGTTCGCTTCCCAGCGTATAGGTGAAACGCAGCGTTAGGCGATCTTCATCCCGGGTGGTCCGGGGGTCAGGGGCGTCCTCGAGGCTTCACGCAAGCCGAGTTGGCCCCACAGCACGTGCACCCACTGGGAAGCGACGCGCTGTACTTCTCCCACCCGGGCGGGAGTCGACGACCGGCGGACGAGACCGCTCGCTAGCGCGGTCCGGACGAGACTCTGGGGTGACAAACGAGCACACAGTCCACCTGGTAAGTGGTTGCTGTGCCCTATAGACATCCATATCTAGTCTCGATTACGGATCAAAATGTAGATGCGTTGTCACCCTTGAGGCCTAAGATGGAATGCCTCGTTTCAAGTAAAAAGGGTCTCCGGTTCTCTACACTCACCATACGAAACGCAACAGCAATTATCTACTATTTTACGCTGATTTTCTGTGAGAGCATGGTCCTTTCCCGGTCGAGCCGACTCATTAGTGCTACCACTTTACTACTAATAACTGCAGCATGGCTCTACCACGTAAATGTTATGCATTTATTAGTTGAATTACACGTCCTTGATGAGTTTTTACAACTGATTGTGCTGCAGTTCACCATTATAATGACATAAAGGAGGATAGCCAAATTTCTATAGGAACTGGACTTGACTTTTTTTTATGTCCCAAAACAAACTATAATTAGGTTGGTTTGTTTTTATGTTGTAAACACAATCACGTTTAAAAATAATATCTAAATAGCCACGATTTTTTATAATTACGTCAACAATATTTTTTAAGGCTGATTCAACAAATACCTTTTACTTTTTTATTGGCCATTTTAAATATAACATTGGTATGTCAAAATTACAATCAATACAAGTGATATGAGATTACATTAGATTATTAAAATTACAAATCAAAATACAAAAAAAAGTCAGAAAATGAACATTTCGGGTATGTTCCGAAATACAACGCAGTGTACTGTCCAATGCAAATGACGTCATGAATCGACTCTATCCTGGTGATTCGTTCCAAAACATTGGACAGTATATGAGGTCATACGTTTGCACCGTTTGGAAAAGTGTTGGCGATTATTTTGTCATTTTGTGCTCCAAAAATCATTATATCCTCCTAATGGATATACCATCAATTATGCTATAATTTTTTTGTATTTGAATAAATAGAAACAAATTCTGGCATGCTTCATTCGGCAAACACACAATTAAAAATTGTTTTATTATGGCCGGATATCTGACAAAATATGGCGGCGGCACGCTAGTACAATAAAGTGTCAAATGATGACGTCATTTGCATTGGACAGTATCACAGTACACTGCGTTGTATTTCGGAACATACCCTTCATATATTCTTCTATATTATAGAAAGCGTGATTCATAAAGTATGTTTATGTCACTTGTCGAAACGAAGTCTGTTATTTCTAAAGGCAATTTATTGTACATTTTGATTTTTAACGAAAAACCTTGCTTGGACGCTTTATCCGACTGCGACGTAGCCTAATAGTGTAGTTAAAATAATTATATTACTCATTAATAGAACATCTCTCAAAGCGCATCCTACGTATGGGCACCATACTCCTAGAGTTTGATATCAAATCAAAAAGGGCCGTCTGTCAAACCATCTGGTGAAGTTGACCGTTTCGACAACAAATTATGACCGATAATTCAATAAAAACTACACATACATGTATTGCACTAGCTTGCACAGTATGCAGTGTAAAAACAAGGATGGCGTAATTATTATCACACGAAGTCTTTCCTAAAAGATTTCAAGGCTTTTTTGTAGTTTGAGCATTTTAATTCTAGCTGAAGAGAGTTAGTCGCTAGATACCTACTGTCTTTCATTCTTCAATACTAAAGATGCATATGCATTGAAAAATCGAGTAATGGTAGGTTACAGGAATAAATGAAGTGTAATGGTAGAATTTAGGAGTACTTTAATGAAACAAGTAGGCTAGACAAAATTACTTTTTATTCATCTTCCTCTCGTATATCTACAACATCAAGGAGTGATGTTGGCACTGGCAATATTGTCGGCTGATGCCTGGCCCACCCAAGGTACCACAAAAGCTTCATAACATGTGCACATCACCCAACTGTCCTTCAATTCGATACCCTCTGTGAAACCTGACATGTTCACTATAATAGGACCTTGCCTGTTGAATCCATATGTTCCTAGGGCAAATAATATAACTTCATACACGCGACTTAAAGCATGTTGCAGTGTTTGCTAAATAAAAATATGTGGTGGAACCATACAACAACTATTTATCACCCAATAATAAGGTATCTCTCAAAGCGCACCCTACATCTGTCCTATAAATCCCAAACATCATGTATAATATCACTGCATTTATTATTATAAAAAGTGCCAAAACTTTATAAGTCCTTTCTTAAAAATAATTCACAGCCCGCAGTGCGGGTCCTTTGTTTATTAAAGTATTAATTTATTAGCAAGTATAAATTCCAAACATCATTAAAATATCATCCAAACATAATTATTCATCATCATTGCGACAGTCCACTGCTGAACATAGGCCTCCTAAACTAAATATATAATATAAAATATTACACAGGCCTTTCGGAATTGCCACACCGTCCATATGGTGTAAAAGTCGACGGAGTAAAATAAAAATATCAGGAGATGACCAGCGGCATCTTCCTATAGAATACCATAAAAAACTTTGGTTGCCAGAAGTGTAGCAACTATGGCAAAAATCATCATTAATATTACAATATTAATACGCATTAAGGTTATAATCATCATTCTATATTTTCAATATCATCACTTCATAGTAATATATCATATAAAAAAGATGCAGGTGGATCTACCTCATCTCGATACTGTGCCCATGATAGAAACCAAACTAAAATAGCAGCTTAATGCTGCTGTGTTTCGAATGGTGAGTATAGAGAATCAGAGACCCTTTTTAATAGAAACAAGGCATTCTATCTCAGTCCTCAGGGCTGGTAACACATCTGCATTTTGATTTTCAATTGAAGATAAATGTAGATGTCTATAGGCCACAGCATCCACTTACCATCAGGTGGACTGTGTGCTCGTTCGTCACCTTATTTCTATAAAAAAGAGTAAATTACTTTTTATTAAACATCCTCTCTTACAACTACAGCATCAAGGAATGCTGCAGGTGCTGGTATTGTCGGCTGATGCCTGGCCCACCCAAGATACCACATGTAATGTAGGGTAGTAGGTTAAGACTGATTATATAGGTGGCGGGTAAATTAAGATAATACAGGGAGTTCATTATGGAATAAACTGTTATAGATTGCGTTACGTTCTTTGTGTTCTCTCCGGCTTTTATATACATCACATTGGCGACGAGGATAAAAACGTAGTTTTATTGTGTTTTTAATCGTTGTGAGTAAAAGTTTACAAGTTAATTCGAGGACAATGTCGATTGGAAAAGTGAACGAGTTCGATGTAAAAACCGGGGTGTGGTCGTCGTATGTCGATAGACTTGAGATGTATTTTACGGCAAATAAAATAAGTAGTGATCTCAAGTTGCCCACGCTAATAGCGGTCATGGGCGATGAGGCCTACGAGTTGCTAGTGAACCTGGCTAGCCCCGTGAATCCGTCGGAATTAAAATACGACGCCGCCATTATATTTAAATACGACGCCGCCATACATAAATATACTGTTTGATTTACATGCACCTATGACACAGTGTAAAATAAAATATAGGGCAACCCCATGGCTTACTAGCAATGTGCGCTTTATGATGAAGCTTAGAAATAAAGCTCATAAAGTGTATCTTGCTGATAAATCCGTGTCCAACAGAGAGCACTACAAGTCCTTAAAAACTTTGGTAACATCTGCCTTATTCCATGAAAAAAAAGCTTTCTTCGAACACCATATAAATTGCAAAATAGCATTCCCTAAGCAATTATGGAGGAACCTTAAATACACACTAGTTCCAAGTTTCAAGGACACAGGTGACCTCCCTGCTTTCTTTGACAATCCCTGTACCATCAATTCTTTTTTCTTGGATATCCCTGAGAACAATAAAGAATCAATGTCAGAACTCACATATTATGAGTTTCACAGATATAGTGACACTACTTTCATGCTATCACCAGTGAATAGCGACCTAGTAGCTAGGACAATTTTGGCAATAAAATCTAATGCGCAGGGTATTGATGGTGTGAGTAGAGACATGGTAACCCTATCTCTTCCTCACACCCTCGATACCATCACTAATATCATTAATAAATCAATCACCAGCTCTACCTTTCCCAGTCAATGGAAAACAGCATTAGTGCGGCCTATCCCAAAGAAAGCCAACCCAAGCAGTGTCAAGGAGTTAAGACCCATTAGCCTCTTGCCTTATCTATCTAAAGTTCTGGAAAAAGTTGTATATAATCAGGTCTATACATATTTGGAAAGACATAATATTCTGCCACAATATCAGTCAGGTTTCCGCAAAGGCCGTAGTACTTGTACAGCACTTGTTGATGTTGTGGACAATATACTAGCTTCTAGAGATCAAGGTAAGGGGACGGTTCTTGTTCTCCTTGACTACTCCAGGGCATTTGACAGTATTAGCATTAACATGCTCCTTTCTAAAAATGTCTTATTATGGCTTCGAAAATAGTACAATTAAGTGGTTTCACAGTTACCTCTGTGGCCGACATCAGATTGTTGAGCTGCACAAAACGGATGGTACAGGTACTATTCAGTCACACCCTCTACCTGTTACTAGGGGTGTTCCACAGGGCTCCATATTAGGGCCCCTCCTGTTTATTTTATACTGCAGTGATTTGATTCATGTGATTAAAAACTGTAAATATCACATGTATGCTGACGACCTTCAGCTATATCTGTCATTCCATCCTTCAGAGGTTTCCGATAGTATAAATAGGATTAATCAGGACTTGGAGCGCATTGCACAGTGGTCTAAAGTGAACTCGCTTATTCTCAATCCAGCTAAAACAAAATTTATGATATTAGGATCTGGATACCAAATTAAGAAAATAACTGACAGTCAACCCAGAATATTATTGGAAGGAGAAATCATTCAGCAGGTAGAAGAGGCTCGCAATCTTGGCCTTAAAATAGACGGCATGTTGCAATTTGAGAGTTATGTTTTAGATGTGGTGCGTTCTTGTTTTTATAGGTTAAAGGTACTTTACAAGATACGTGATTACCTAAGTTTGAATTTAAGAGTAACCCTTTGTGAGACTCTCATCTTGTCTAAACTAAATTACTGCATTTCGGCCTACGGACCCTGTCTCTTAGCGAAAACAATGAAGCTCCTTCAGCGAGTACAAAATGCATGTGCTCGTTTTTGCTTTAATATCCCTCCGAGAGCACATGTTTCTCCTTATTTGGAAAATAGCAAACTGCTTAACATGTCATCAAGGCTCAAATTTCACTTTGCTACTTTACTATTTGGAGTAATTAAAAACAAAACTCCCGAATATTTATATGAAAAGCTTACCTGGTCCAGAGAACATAACTTTCACTGTACTCGTGGCGCTAAGTTTTTACTTACTGTTCCAGGACACGTCACGGCTGCTTTTCGCGGCAGTTTTCGCTACCTAGCAACAAAGTGTTGGAATAATCTCCCACCCCCCTTTCGTGAAATTCAATCCAAGGTTAATTTCAAAATGCGATATAAATTGTACCTTCTAGATAACAAAGAAAATACAAAGTAACAATACAAAGACTGGTTGTTGATACACTAGGTAGGTGGTTTGCGTTATTATTATTTTACTTTAATTTTTGATGGTTCCCTATGTTCTAAAGAATAAAGTACGTAATGAAATTCAATTTCTATTATATTATAATTGAAATTGAAATAGATGACCGTAGTGACTTATTCTCTTTGTAGATGACATGTACAAGCAGTTGTTGTTGTTGTTTTTGTTATTCGCTCGTGAGAGCAGGCAAAGGAACTATGCCATACAGCCTTGTCTTTGTGTATAATTATCCTTCGTAATTCACTGCTTCAAAACATGTTGATGCGTCACATGGTGCAGCCCTTGGGAGATTCTGATGGCAACTTGAGCCAGCAGGCAGCAGACAATTGGCGATGGTATCCAAAGATGCCTATGCAAACAGCTTATCTTGAGAATCCATCTCCATCAGAGCACTTGTTTCACAGCTTCCACTAATAGTTCACATGCGCAGACACTTAATACACAAAATCGCATATTGGTCAATGATGTACACCATTGTCCAGGAATTAGCTCTATAACATAGTATAAATATTTTTAATTTATTATTATTATTCCTTTCATTATTCTATTATATACTATTGCCAACATAGTTAAAAGTAATATATTTATCTATTTATTTTTCATTATTTATCGTTTTTAGAATATTATCTTTATATTATATTACATAAACATATACATTTAAAATATCTTTAGTTTTTTTTTGCATTAAATCTGTCTGACAGCTGCTCGTATGTTTTAGATTAGTGGTCCCGACAGAATAACAGCGCTGCGGCTCTTTGCTGTAGCATAATGCTGAGTCGGGTCCTTTTCGTTGCTGCAATCCAACATAAATTTAAATACTTTTTATAAATACTTTTTACTATTAATTGTTTATTTTTTGTGTTGAGTTAAATGTTTGTTTTTTTTTTATGTGTTTGTATTAGCGTAGCAACGAATAAAGTTATTTTCTTTCTTTCTTTCTTTCCATTAGTCTATTGCGCAACCACTTACAGCCGGCACCATCCGCGTTAGCGGAAAGGTATCGTTTTAGACAAAGGAGGCAAGCAGCGGATGAGAATATAGCAGAGTACGTAGCAGAGTTAAAAAAATTAACACGTCACTGCAAACTGGGCGACGGTCTTAGTGAAAGTCTACGGGATCAATTTGTCTGCGGATTAAGGAGCGATGTTATTCGGCAGAGGCTATTTGCGGAGGATGACACATTAAGTTTCACCAATGCGATAAAGATTGCCAGCTCGTTAGAGGCCGCGGAGCGGAACGCTGCGGCGGTAGATGCAACCGAGTCAGCAACATCAGGAAGAGATATGGCGGGGGTGCACTCGCTGGTGATTGGGAAAAATGGATCGCGGAGAACGTTGGGGGGAGGCGGGCGCGGAATGCGCGGAGACCGCCAGCCACAACACAATCGGCCGGGATCGTCTACAGCTGTAAGGAGGCCCGATGCAATTAGCAGTCAAAATTGCAGCGGATGCGGAGGGACAGGCCACGGTTATGAGGATTGTCGGTTCCGGGAATACGTGTGCAGCAGGTGCAAGCGCACGGGTCACCTACGACGCGTGTGTCCGGGACAGGGCGCGGCATGTGTTCGCACAACCAGGCATATCGCTTGTCATCAGGCAGACGTGGCACGGCATGATGAAGACGGGGGTCAATTAGAGGAGTTTCATCACCTATGTTTAGGTGACTATAAGGCGGTGAGTTTGCCAGTGACTGTAAATAATAAAGTCATCAATATGGAGGTTGATACGGGAACGGCAGTGTCATGCATTAGCGAACAAACTTATAAGCTATATTTTAGTACCATTAAGTTAGATAACACAAGTGTTAGTTTGAAGTTCTATGACGGTTCGTCACTTAGACCTTTAGGGTTAATCACACCGGGAGTTTGTTACGGTGGAGAGAAAAAAAGATTAGAATTGTTTGTTGTCAAAGGAGGAACCACGTCCTTGTTGGGCAGGCAGTGGTTATCGGAATTAAAAATAAAATTACCATTATTTACCAACTGCCATAACTTGCAGAGTAACCGAGGTAAATTAGATGATCCATTGAAAAATTTGTTTTCCAGATATAAAGAATTGTTTAATGGAGGGCTGGGACGGTACACGGGCGGCAAGGCGACGTTAAGAATCCGCGAGGGGGCAGCGCCGGTGTTTCACCGCGCGCGGCCAATACCGTATGCACTGCGCGAGAGCGTCGACGCCGAGCTGGACGCGATGCTGCGCGACGGCGTCATCGAGCCCGTCGACTGCTCCGACTGGGCCTCGCCGCTGGTACCGGTAAACAAAGCTGACGGTTCGTTGAGAATTTGTGCTGACTATAAGGCGACGATAAACCCTGTTTTGTTAGTTGATCGATATCCCTTACCTAGAGTTGAGGATTTAATTGTTAGGTTGAGTGGGTCGAAATATTTTTCAAAAAATTGATCTGTCTCAAGACTATAATCAGATAGAGCTAGACGATACTAAAAAGTTAACCGTAGTTAATACGCACCGCGGCTTATTTCAGTATAATAGGTTAGTGTACGGGCTAGCATCGAGTGCTGGAATATTTCAACGTATTATGTATAATTTGTTAAAGGACATCCCCAATGTCGAAGTATTTTTAGACGACGTCATAATCGGCGGGAAAAATGAGTTCGACCACCTTCAAGCCGTAGAAGCTGTCTTTAGCAGGTTACATAAGAACGGATTGAAATTAAAAAATCATAAATGTATATTTTTTGTAAACGAAGTGCAGTTTTTAGGGTATGTACTTAGTAAAGACGGAGTAAAAACAGACCCGAAAAAGATAGAAGCAATTGCTAAGCTACCTAGGCCTAGTAACGTGACCGAGTTACGGTCTTTTTTGGGTTTAGTAAATTTCTACGCAAAATTTATTAAAAACATGAGTAGTAGGCTCGTACCATTATACCAATTACTGAAAAACGGTCAAAATTGGTTTTGGTCGAAGGAATGTGAGCGCGCGTTTGTTGAAGTCAAAAATGTATTAATCAGCGCGGAAGTATTAGCTCACTACGACCCCCAGCGGCCGGTTATAGTAACGTGCGACGCGAGCGCCAGAGGGATAGGGGCCGTGTTGTCGCAGCCGAGCGACGACGGCAGTCGCGAGCGCCCCGTGGCTTATGCGTCACGCACGCTTAACGACGCCGAGAAAAACTACTCGCAGATACATCGCGAGGCATTAGCGATTATATTTGCCGTAAATAAATTCCATCAATATTTGTACGGTCGGCATTTTACTCTGCGCACCGATCACAAGCCGCTAGTGTCCATTTTTGGACCGAACACAGGTATACCAACTATGGTAGCGAGTCGGATGCAACGGTGGGCAATTATTTTATCCGCTTATTCGTTTGATATTGAGTACATACGTACCGATGTGAATGGAGCGGACGGCCTGTCGCGTCTGCCGCTGTCGTCTAGTAAGATGACTCATGCGGCGCCCGAGCAAACGTATTTGCATTTCGTTCAGCAATCGTTGTTGTTAGATTATAATAAAGTTAAAAATGAAACCGCTCGGGATCCAATTCTCTCGAAGGTTATTAGCTATATTCGGGATGGTTGGCCAGGGAATGTAATATTAAGGGTTTACAACCGTTTTTTAATCGAAAGAATGAATTATATGAGGAACTAGGCTGTGTGATGTGGGGGCATAGACTAGTTGTTCCGGAGGCCTGTAAGGAAAAAGTTTTATGTATGATTCACGAACCTCATATGGGCATTGTCAAATCCAAGGCTATAGCTCGAAGCTATGTTTGGTGGGCCGGGGTGGACGAGGCGGTGGAGCGGATATGCCGGGAGTGCGAGATATGCGCGGCGCAAGCGGATGCTCCGCCAAAACAGACGCCTCGTATGTGGCAATGGCCCAATCGTCCTTGGTCAAGGATACATTTAGATTTTATGGGGCCCGTTTTTGGAAAAACGTACTTGGTAGGGGTCGATGCGATGTCAAAATGGCTAGAAATCTATCAAGTAGCGAGTACGGCAGCCACGGGGGTAATAGATAAGTTAAGGGAACTTTTCAGTCGTTGGGGACTACCCAAACAAATCGTGACGGACAACGGTCCCCCGTTCTCAAGTATAGAATTCAATAACTTCATGTACAGTCACGGTATCGATCATATTTTCACGGCTCCGTATCACCCTGCTTCGAACGGTTTAGCTGAAAACGCGGTAAAAACCTTGAAGCGGGTTATAAAGAAAGCGGTGCAGGAAAAACAAAACGTAGACAGGGCACTACAAACTTTTTTTGCTATATTATAGGAATACGGAGCATTCAACCACCGGCGAGAGTCCCGCTATGTTATTGTTAGGTAGACGACTGCGCACTAAGTTAGATATTTTAAAACCAGACAGGGAAAACAGGATTTATAAGGTGCAACGACACCAGAAAGACTTAGCCAAAGGAGGAGACAGGAAACTGAATCCTTCGGAAGATGTTTGGTATAGACAATACTTGAAAGGGGAAAAGTGGGGCAGTGGTCAAGTAGTAGACGTTAGGGGTCCTAATAGCTATACAATTAAGGGAAAAGGTGGCGAAATAATTCATAGACATATAGACCAATTAAAAAGGAGATCTTTAAGGGCATCTATGACATGTCCTTACAATGATCCTCAGTCAGGTTGCAGCACAAATTCAACCAACGAGCCGACGGTGACACCAGAGGTGGGAAAGGCTCAGCCGGGTCCGTCGGCGGATCGGGATGACCGGGGGGTGGTAGAAACCTCAGAGGCTGAAATCGGCTTAAAGGAGTCGGCAAGGGAGACGACCAGTGAGAACCCGGGTTTACAGGCGTATCAGGATACCTTGCCAAACGTTGTACCGCCCACAAAGCCTCGGAGTCGCCCTATAAGGCAATGTAGACTCAAAAACCTTAATATTGATTAAGCGCTGATACAATAATGTTAAGTAATTAAGTTATATTTAAGATTAGCATAATAATAAATAAGTGTAGAGGAGTGTAATGTAGGGTAGTAGGTTAAGACTGATTATATAGGTGGCGGGTAAATTAAGATAATACAGGGAGTTCATTATGGAATAAACTGTTATAGATTGCGTTACGTTCTTTGTGTTCTCTCCGGCTTTTATATACATCACACCACACAAGCGTCATAACATGTGCACAGCACCCAACTGTTCTTCTACCAACTAAACAATTGCAGCAATACCCTATTATAGCTTCTCTCTCTGTTACATTAATGTTTTCTCTGCTTATTTTAGGACTTTGCCTGTTGAATGTGATATGTTCCTAGGGCAAACTTCACCATATTCTAGATTGGGGAATATAATATTAGTATTGGAATGAGCTGTAATACTAGTAAAATCAGATGTTCGTCTATTCATATTCATACAGTTTATAAATTCAGATAAATTATTATTTAATAATTAATTATTATTTATTAATTATTATATAAATGTTCTCAAACTATTTTGAGAATTGAACAACATATCCCAATCAGTACTAAATGTACGATCTACACAAATACGAGCATTTATAGGCAAGTAATATTTGTGTTTGTAAAGAGTTGTTGCTCTTAGAGGGTTAGAAATTCTATGCAAATCAGTGTTCTGGCATCCAGAACAAAACACAATGTGCTGCAGTGTTTGCCGCTCGTCTATACTGCGGCAAACTAATCACCCGAGGTATTTCGTCATCTTGCTTGTCGGTATTTGGTGGGCTTTGAGGTTCTTGGGGTTGAGGCTCTGACTCCTGTTCCAGCTCTGGCTCTGTCTGCTGCATATTACGTGTTGCAACTCTCTTGAGTCTCAGCCAATAGGGATGATAAACATGGTCTGTTGAAGTTGCCTGAAACAACCATACAGCCTTGTCTTAATATAAATGTTTTGGCTAATTATTATTAAACCCGAGCAAATAGAAACACTTTTACAAAACAATATAAAATTGCAGTGATAAATTCACTATAACATTGATACCAAGACAAAACAAAAAAAAAGTACAAAATAAAAAAGGTAATTATTACCTGCCGTGGGGCAATTCTATTTTCAAGCTCAACATGTATTGCTTGTTACAATTGAGATGGATTCTCTCTCACAACAACATCACGTTTACGAGTCCTCAGAGAACTTCCACAAAGTATACAAACATGCTTGTGGCCACGGGAAGATGAGGCACCAGGTTCATTAGGTAACCCGGAGTTGACATGCTGTATTGACAATTGACAGGCATCACATACGTAATCTTCTTCAGTGATTTAAAATAAGAATTAGAGTTGTATGATGATGTATGATTGATTAGAGTTGTATTATGATGATGTATTATGTTAGTGTAATAAAATAAGTAGGTATGTAAATACGTACTATTATTGAAGAATTCCACTCGCAGATCTTAGAAATTACTCTTGTATCAAGCTCAAAAACGAGATGGTGGCGAAGTTTATCAATGCATATGTTACAATTATCACAAAGCAATCGCACACCTAGTTGTCTTTGCATGATGTTTCTCACAATTATCCAAGATGTGAAAAAATCAGTCCGTAAAACAATACTGAGGTCAAAACAACAGAAGGAAATAAGACATAACAATACTGGCGCGAATCGATGATCACAGAGTAAGCGATGACAAATGACGTTCCGTTGTACATATGTAATTGAACAAAACCTTTAGCTTAGTATAACCTACATAATTATTTTTATGACAACAATCCAGTACATAATAAATCAGCATAGTAGTTGAATTGATGTCTACATACTAATTGAATTTAATTAAATTATACAACTATTCATAAAAACGTGAATAATTATAGTCTTTTAATACCAAGTCCTTTCACACACGAAATGAATCGTCATTAAGTGCATTCTGAACCCATAATTTGAAATAATTTTGAACAGTTCCAAAAATAGAAATAAATGGATAACTTTTTTTGTGGCTTCTTAGAGAGGTATTTCTTGTGTATTTTAAACCTTAAACAATAAGGGTATTTTACATAAATATTTCATATTGGGACGCTATCATATCGTTGTCTGGTATGATTTGGCCATCCTCCTTTACGTACGATGTTCCACGCGCAACTAACTCACAAAATGGTGAATGGTGTTCGTCAACACATCATAGCGGCAACAAAGTCACCCGTCTATGCGACTTCTACTGTCTTATTATTACGATTTCTGTGGGGGAAGCAGATATAGGATATTTTAAGAAAAAGTAAAAACCGACTTCACAAAGTTAAGAAAAAAAATTATTTCACATTGTTAAACCAAGCCTTTATTTTTTCTACACACGTTGCCTTCAGAATGTGTAATTGTTTTATTCTTTTTAGTTTTACATTCGATCTGTTACTTTTGTCAAAATAAAGTATAAACAGAATTAATGACCGCAATAATTTAACGGGAAAACCATCATCATTACAGTCCATCACAAGTCACTGCTGAAAATAGACGTTCCGCAAGGAAAGCTACAAGTGAGTAAGTCATAATTAAAATACTCATAAATTTACTTGATGAAATATAATATCAAAGTGTTTATTTTTCCTTATTCAAATAACGTTGCGATGAACAGCAATCCAGTTGTTTATCTTTTGAAATGAAGTTTGTGCAAGTCAAGAGCAGTGAAGGATTTATGAACATAAGTTGTCATTAGGATAGGCAAATATTTGAGTTGCGTGACTGCTAGTATTCAAAATAATGTTGAGAAGTTGTGAACAACTTTAATCATGGATTGAAAAAGAAAACTTTAAAATGATTAAAAAATAACACTTAGTACTAGTTGAAAAACATTTATTTATTTATTTATACTTCGTTGTAAAATACAACGGGCGGCGTTGATTTCCTTTGGCATTTTCTCCCAGGAAAACCGAGACATGTGGAATTGAAGTCACAAACTAACTTAACCTCTCAAACCCCAAGCGGTCTCATGAGACCGCTTGGGTTTAGAGGTTAACTGCCACTATCGGTGTCAGTATTTCGTAATAGTGAAAATATTCTTCAAGCGATAAAACCGCAAATGCCGGTCAGGCTTTTTGATCTTATTATCCTAGCTTATATTAGCCTTTAAATATGAAATTGTGTTTTTTTTTGAACAGGTCACCTTAAATTAATTAATAATATCTAGGTATTGACTTGACATTTAAAATACAAATAAATTTTATTTTAGGGCATGTTATCCCCTATTTAAAGTCAGTTATTTGTTTTTTTTCCTGAAATATCACAATATTTATAATCATCGACTCTAAAAGTTCGAGTTGCTTATATGAGCTACGTCGAGAAAATAATGCATTTCAAACGGCACGCGAAATACGTGATGTTTATTGACCTAGCACTTCCAAAGAGCGAAGTGACCGTAATTGGTTCCATTGCTTTCGTTTAGGAAATCAAAATTTCATAATTAAATCTTGTGACCGTTTGGTGAAGAAGATTGATAATGACAAACTGAATGCGATAGTGGTTGCGGTTCTTCATCAAACTAGGTGTAGTAGAACGGTAATATTTTTTTATAGAATGAGGGTGAACAACGAGCACACAGACCACCTGATGGTAAGTGAATGCAGTGGCCCATAGACACCTACATTTATCTTCTATTACGAATCAAAATAGAGATACGTTGCCACCACTGAAGACTACGATGGGATTCCTCTTTTCCAGTAAAAAGGCTCTCCCGTTCTCTACACTCACGATACGAAACACAGCAGTATTAAGCTGTTATTTTACGCTGGTATTCTGTGAGAGCGTGGTCCCTCCTTGGTCGAGCCGACCCTTTCGTGCCACAATCATAATATAGCTTTAGCGTAGCCCCACCACGTAAAAAACTAAGTTAGCATCAGCACTTGAGTGAATGTTAAATGAAAATATAATTTGCGGCAAATCGGTAAAATAATGAAGATGCCAGTCTTTAATTTTTAATTATTTACAAAAACCGTTAGATGAAATAAAGAGTTCTATTCCCTGAAGTACCACTGTTTTAATGTACTATTACAAACTAAAGGTTACAAATTGGATGCTGTCAAATTGTACTTCATAACTAAAAAACTTCATCTCTTATTTTACACTCTATAGCCTTGGTAGCCATTACTCTAAATTTTAATTGGACCACTATTAACATACATAAGCACTCACGCCTGTCACCCTGAGGGGTAGGCAGAGACTAGAGACTTCCATTTGGCATGATCCTGACATACCTCTCTCGCCTCCTTCACATCCATACACCTACGCATACATGCTCGTCGGTTAAGGGTACTCCTAATTTGGCCCGTTTCCAATAAATCGCCAATTTGGTCGATAAATTTTCGCCTAGGACGTCCCTTTCCGACTCTGCCATTCACTTCTGCAACATAAATTTTCTTTGTCACTCTTTCCTCATTCATTCTTTCCATATGACCAAACCACCGATGCATTCCTTTCTTAATCCTGGTCACAACATCATCTTGCAAACCACACTCTTCTCTTATTATACAATTTCTTACCCTGTCGTTCAGATTAAGCCCTAACATACTCCTTAACAACCGCATTTCTACTGCGTTGATTCTACTCTCGTGCTTCTTCTGCCACACCCAACTTTCACTACCATACGTTAAAGTAGGTACCAACACAGCATTGTGAATTGCCATACGTGGCTTTTTTGACACATTTTGACTCTTCACAATAGAGTGCAGGGCCCCATTTACTCTATTTCCCGCATTCACTCGTCGTTCTATATCCTTATCATATCTCCCATCCCTGCTAAACTAATTTAAAAAAAATCAGTTCACAATTGGTGATAATATCTCGTAACGTACACGTATGTACATACAAAAAAAGGACATAGAGTCAAAACGAGGACCTCCACAAATTTTCAAAGTCGGCTAAAATAGTGATACAATACAAATAATGCACTATCAGGCACCGATAGCCATTTATCAAGTTACCCGCAAAACCGTAGCTTATCCTCAGAGAAAGAACAAAGGTTATATTTTTTTAAAATGGAATAAGGGTGGCAAACGAGCACAAAGTCCACCTGATGGTAAGTGAAAGCTGTGGCCCATGCACATAGATTTACGTCTTCCTCGATTAAGATTCAAAATGCAGATGCGTTGCCACACTTGAGGACTACGAAAAATCGTAAACGTAAAAACAGGTTTCCAGTTCTCTACATCTGATATTTAATGCTAGTATTCTGTGAGAGCGTGGTCATTCTGCAGCATGACTCTACCACGTGTTATTATACATTACGATGCAAGGTAGGAATTTACACGTTTATACTTGTACAAATATTTTATAAAATGGTATTACAACTAGTTAAAATATATACAAGAAACAAGAAATAATACAGTTCTTCTACTTGACACTAGTAATACCAAATATTGTGCGAGTTCTACGGTTAAATACCGCTTAAGTAAAATAAAGGTTCAGCCGATGTACCACATAAGCCACAACTGGGCTTGTTTGGCATTGAAGGAAAATATCATGAAACGGCTGTCTGAGGATTAAAAAAAATAAACGACATAATTTGAACTCCGCCACTATGCATTAAAACAGTCTTATTGACCAATTCCTCTGTAATAACAATACAAAATAAAAAACTATCATAATAAATTTTAAGAATAGCAATGTAACATGGTGGCATCACGAATGGGTCTGCTCAATCAGGGAAGGACCACGCTCGCACAAAACATCGGCGTAAAATATATGCATATCTTATAGTCTATTTCCGCCGCCCACGAACAGTGCTGCTGCATTTCTGAAGGTTATAGAGAGCCAGTATACGAGTAAATACAGGTTTTGAGGCGTTTTATATTGGTTCTTAAAGGTCGGCTGCAGGTGTACATGGACCGCAGTAGCCGTTTACCATCAGATATACTGGACGTTTGCTTGTGACTTCAGATTTGTAAATAAGGTATTATTTACTTTTTTAAATTCAAGGGGTCTGAACCACATTCGCACATTATTGAACGCTCCTCGTATTAGCACGTGCTTTGTCTCCAATTTCGCGATTTATCTACAGTTATTTTTAATATTATTTTTGTAGGTAATGTATTTCACAGACTTTTTTTTAATAAGAAGAGCTTAAGATACACTGTAACATTTTTTTGCCCGCATCGAGATAGTTGTCCTGGAGTAACATTAGCCTTCATTTGTCTCGTTGTTTATTTTGTGTTGGCTGCTTAATTCAACCCCAATACCTTTTTACTATTTGTTTTCTTAATAAGAAGTCTGTTCAGTAAAAATTTCAAGTTTTGTTTTTAAGGATGGTAGCTAAGAGAATAAACTCTTGTTTGAAAATCGTATGTAGTACGTGAGTAAAATTAGTTTAGCCGCTGTGACCGAAACTCGATCTGTCTAATTATTATATTTTATGTGTCACTAACAAGGAAATCTGCATTTCTAAAAATTTCAAACTACATGTGAAGTCTCTAAGTTATATATAAGTTATTCTAAATTTATATGGAATACCGTTGAACCATAACATATTTTATAATTAAAATCAGTTTATAATTGAAGAAAATGTCATATAACCTACGAGTACTCACAAATAAATATACATAATGATTTCTTAAATTTACGCGAACACTACACATTGAATAAAATTATTATTTACGGATTTTATCGCGTTTAATTACTTTAATTTGTTTTTATTATTATCCCAACGTTTCGGGTGCTTTACAGCACCCATGGTCACGGGGAGGGGGACTGAGATGTTTGACGTCCCAATGTCATAGTTAGTCCGGCTACCTAAAAACTGAAGGTTCAAATAAATATACATTCAAATTGTATACCACTTCCTTTATTTTGAAGCCAAATAGAGAAGTGGCATTAATTTTTTTTTGCCACAAATTTATATAGAAACTAGCTTTTTATATGTGGCTTTGCTCGCGTAGGCTTCAATTTAGAAACGTATTTCATGTCAAAATTCGAAGTGAATAACTAGTAAAAACTTCGGTATATGCGGTCTATATTTTATGGAATTTTTTTAAATCGTGCAATATAATATGCTACAGAAATATTTGTTTATCAGAATTGCAATAATATCATACGTCTAACATCATTTTTTTTTAAATTGGACATGTTTTCAGATTTATCTCTATGTAGGATAACTGCCTTGGAATCAGAAATGCGTTACGACACAACATTCGTAATTAAAGTAGGTATACAAATAATGTCGAATTTCGTGGTTTTTATTAATACACAGCATAGCATGCGTTATGTGGTTCTAAATCATTCGTCCCAATGAATACTGATTGTCTCCATAAAATAGATGCCAGTATTTTTTTTCGTTTCTATAGACTTTCATAAATATAATTCTATTAATGGTGCATGCGTGAGAAGAACTATATTGATGAACGGGAGTATAAATATACAGAACATGGGCAGCAGCATCTTCGTGATAACAGCTCAAAATAATAAAAATGTGCAGTTGGCAAATTTCCTGCCAAGTGTGGCAACTATGGCAATTATCCAACTTATTTGGCAATCTTTTATTTATTTTTTGCATTCCTTAAAACATAAGAATACGAAGGGTGGACTTAATGCCATGAGGCATTCTCTACCGGTCAACCCATAGAGTAGTGAGAATATGACGTAGGTTTAGCAATATAGAATTAAAAAAAAATTACTATAGGGGGGAATCAAATTGACTCCAGCGTGAGAAGAACAACTTCAAATATACCTTAAATGATTTTCGAAGCATGATTAATTTTCACGCAGTTTTCCTTGCTATGTTTTACTTTACCACCGAGAATATGGCAAATCGAAACTTAAAATTTAAAAATATGAGTGGTTCAGCGCAGATCGAATTTGGGTTGCTTACGTACGATGAAAGTTACGTTTTGATCGGTTTAATTTTCGGCTTTTACAGATAACTTTCAAAATTCAATCAATTCAAATCTACTCAAAGTTAAAAGAAAATAAAAAGAAAAAAGAAGTTAAAAAAATAAACCTGTGTTTAAAATTTGCTTCCTTTGATATTTATAGTACTTTTTCGCAAAAACCTGTTCATTCACTCATGTGAGCTATAAAACCGGGACTGTCACAAACATTTTAATAGGTAATAGGTATGTCCGAAAATGTGAAAAAAAAAAATGACAAAATGTTATAAAAGTCTCATTAAAAGTAAAAAATGTAAAGAAGCTGTTTACATATGTCTTACGATTGCGCTCAGGACTCCTAATTACCCGTAGTGCGAAATATCGGTTTTCACATATTCATGAATTCTTTTTAAAACTACTTAGTCATCAAGGTTTCCCTGCAAAGTTATTGTTCACCACTTCACTAAGAACGCGAAAATAAGTAAATAAAATTTCTTTATCAATTTCATTGTTCCTCGCGCTGCGAGCTACACAACTCTCGTACTTGCTTAAATAAAACTTGTAAAAACTATATTTATGTAAACATATTTACCTAGTAATTAGTTATTCAATTTTTTTTTAATTTTCAATCACTTATATCGGACCTGGTACAAAAAGAAATAGGAAAAATATTGCTACACCCATAGACACTCAACATATTCAACTAAAGGTGTTCTTTCTTAATCACACTTTTATTAGTCATTTTGCTAAAAGTGAAAATTATGATAAATCATCCGGACAGTGACCACCAGTCACTATTTTAAGATTTTTAAGTCTGACAACTTTTGATGCTGCAACAATAAGTATTTAATGGTACAGTAAGTATTCAATTCACTAAAGTATTTTTAGTTTGTTCAGTTAATTATGATTTATTTATTTAGCAGTAAGAAGGTGGCGCTATTTTTAGATTAAAAACTATGAAAACCAAAACTGTACCCTCTAGTATTGAGCTACAATTAGTTCAGGTGCTACTGGGCACAACAAAACTGCGAACATTTATATAATACATAAATTAAGCATAATGATGTAGATTTTATTGAATATTCTGCTAGTGTTTAATGAAATTATTTTACGGTATAGCAATATTCCAGAAATAGCAATGTTGTGTTTAATTGTTAATATCGCCAAACGATCTCTGTTCATGTTCATGAAATGCCACCATTTCACGAAATGATTAACTAATTCATAATGATTTCTTATATTATTTACGTGAACACTACTCATTGATTAAAGGATAACATTGATTTAAGGATATTAAGAGTTTTGGTAATAATTGCAGTTTTTATTTTAGATAAAAACTAATACTTACCTATGCAATAAAACCTTATTTACATCTCAGGATCAGGAATTAGATTTAGAAACATCTTAGGTCTTAAAGTTTTTGATAGATTTTACTATCATCTATTAAAGTAGTAATTAGTTACTATAAAATGTATTTATTGCAACTAAAATGAAATAACGAAAAAACTAAAAAATTTACATTAGTATTTTCAAACCAATCATGTGTTTAATTATTAAAACAAATAGTTAAAGTTAAAAAACACTTAAAGTTACAGCCTATATACGTCCCACTGCTGGGCACAGGCCTCCCCTCATTTCTTAGAGGGTTTTAGGGCTGCCGCGCTGCCGCAATGCGTGTTAGTGAACTTCACATGCCTTCGATTTTTTTTTAATATTTCTCAGACATGCAGGTTTCTTCACGATGTTTTCTTTCACAGCACGTGGTAAATCAGCACCTTAAAATTGCAATTAACAATTAAATTAGTGCCGGCGGGGATCGAACCCGGCTTGCTCGCGTACTGTGAAATTTACAGCAAGCGCTAACCATCTGAGTTACCACGGCTCAAAACTTACAAATGTAACTTATTTATATTATTTAATTTATTAGTAACTGCAAGCAAAATGTTACAAATTTTTGTATTTTACGTTAGATGCCATTGTTGTGAAAAAGTGAAACGTAGATTGGTAGCGTAGTTAAATTTATTAGGCAACGGGTTAAACTAAATTTAAGCTTTATTTGTAAATGTTTTATTTATTTTAAAAATACATCAATTATATAAAATAGAAATTATATATTAACATCTAAAAGAAGGAAAATGGTGAACCCTGCCTTTGCGTAGTTTCGTAATCGAATAAAAGTAACCTATAAGTTGTACCGGACTAACTACACACAAAATTTCATGGAAATTCGTTCTGTAGTTTTTCCTGTGAATCGTGAATACACAGATAGACAGACCGACAGTAAGATAGACGAACAGACAGTCAAACAAAAATTCTAAAATTCACAAATTTGGCTTCAGTGCCCTGCCCTTTATTTCGGCCCCTTACTTGTTTTTTCTAGAAAGTATTAGAATTACGGACACGTCTTTTCTACAGATTTATTATATGCATAGATGAAAGAGTAATTCATTTAAAATATATTTAAATATTTTTTTCTTAAAATAGTATAATTTTTGAATGAAAAAAAAAAACGACTTGTGATTGGTTGTGACGTCATTATATCTGTTGAGGCTGTTAGCCAATCGCATTCATGCTATACTTTTACGAAATATATAACCTGTATTATATAATGACAACTTTTTTAATTTTAATAAATCAAATCAAATAATTTATTCAGCATCAGAGTTTTTACGGAGCAGTATTTTGAATGAGGATTTCTTTTAAGTAAATAAATAGTTGTGCTAGAAATCCCCCTTCCTCGTAACATTGACTAACGAATACTAATGTAATACCTACTTACTGCAATACTTAATCTAAAATTGTTTATTTTTTTTAAGTTTTCTTTATAATTTTTTTAACTTTTAGGAAAACATAATTTATTCCAAGTTCATTGTGTTGATAAAGTCGATGGAGTAAAACCGAATCATGCAAAAGCACCTTCTTGGTAAAACCTTAATGAGAAACTGCAATCGACAACCAATTTGTCGAGTGTGGCAATATTAGTTATTCGTCAATGAGGCAATGTTCTCTCTCTCTCTCTCTCTCTCTCTCTCAAGAGCTTTCTTTCAGCAGCAGACGTTGATGGGTTGTAGTGAATGAATGAAAAGTCATAAAATGTCAACCTCCCTCATTTTAAAATTTACTTTTCCTTCTTCTTAGAACGAGTCAATATTTACTAGTGTTGCAATTTACAATGTGCACAATGAGATGGATAGGTCGCGGCTGACTTGTGAACTGGCCGGCGAGATCATCAGACCGATCACTAAAACGACTTGTGTACACAGAAGCACAGTGTTAGTGAAAGTTTAAGAAGCAATTTACAAAGACTTGCTAGTTTGTGTTTAGAAAGAATCGGTGAACATTTTGAACAATTACTGCTAAAAAGGTAAGTTTTTTGTAAACAACAATAATGTAGTATAATTTTGTAAATATCAATTTATTATAGTTCGTAAATGAGCTGATTTCGATCTTTCAAAATACGCGTAAGATCTTGCAGTATACGTTGGGCATAAATGTTATTAATAGAAACTGTTTATGAATTCACTATAACGCAAGATAACATTTAACATGTAGTTCGCCCGTATAAGTATGAAGGAAATTTTTAATTTAAATTGATAAGAATTCTTTTATCGACCATCAATTTTAAAAAAGAACAATTATAATATGCTGATCTTGCATTAGTAGGCAGTTACTAGTACTGGGAGGTCTACTTACACTGAACCCTTTAAGGTTATTGAAGTTATACGCGAATGCCTTAGGATGAATTGTTTTTATGTATTTTTTTTGGATATTCGGAAATTTTGTCTATCTAGTATATTTAGTTGTACTTTAAAAAAATTCGAGTATAACTTCTATTCCAATTATACAAAACACTATCGTTTTCCAGAAGGTAAAAATAGTCACCCAGTATATAATATGAACCTATTTAAGTTGCTAAATAATTGTTATTAAAATTGTAATGTGGCTCTAGCTAACTCTACAAAGAACAAATTAATAACAAACAACAAAGAACATGTGAATCTTTACATTAAGAGAACACGCCAATCTTTACATCAAGCAAGCAGTAAAATAACAAATGTAATGATAGGTCTGGCTAGTTTGTTGCTGGAAAACAGTATAAAAATAAGAGAATCAAGAAATTCACAGGATCTGGCAACAGGCGGTTTTACAAAGTGCAGTCATAGATTTAGTTGCTGATAAGAAACGACGTCAGGGTTGCTCCGAATGCAAGCACTAGAATAGCTACAAGAAATTTGTTGGACCTGACGACTGGGAACTAACTACAAGGTACAAGTGTTACGACAATATGCAGTCAGAGATGTTTCATATGGTAAAAAATGACGTCAGGGATGCTCAGATGGCAGTAAAGTGAGGAATTCCATCTTAATCCGTAGTGGCAAATTATATTACTACGTATTTAAAGGTGAAAACACTCATCTGTATACTTCTAATTTAATCTCAAAATGTAAAGATACAGTAATTTGTATTTTGTAGATTTGATCGGGTTTTTAGCAACTAATAAGCAAATATTAAGCGACTAATATCCGAGCAAGTTTCAATAGTTGCTGTTGACTTTTCACTGCTAGCTTGATAAAGCTGTAGGCTTCTTCTAATTTCTGAGATATTGTTTTGATTTGAAACAGCATTAAGTCCGCCATGCGTAAATATTTTGGCGTACTTCACATAGCCACGAGATATTTTTATTAAATTTATCAGACATGTAGTTAGTAGTATTTCCTCACGTTCATTCCGCTGAGCACGTGGTAAATTAACTTTTAAAATAGTAATTCAATGGCGTAGAGGAAGTCAATCTCGGTCTGTTTGTGTATTGTAAATATTAAATATCAAAGCATGCGCTTATCGTTTGAGCTATCAAAGCGAACTTTTCTATATTAATGAAGCTCATTTTAACCACTTTTGTTTATTTAATGTTGCGTTTACGGTTATTTAGAGTGTGCCATTAAAACAATTTTGCAGCTTGATATTAAAGAGTTTGAAAATTGATAAACGAAGTTCAATTGTTGTTTTATTTATATTAATTAGCTAAGACACCTTCATGAGACCAGCTTACTCTTATTAAAGGCCGGAAACGCATCTTTAATCCCTTTTTTGTAGATGAGCGCCGATCAACACTTACCTAATGGTAAGTCACCTGATGTTGAACTGCATGCCCGTTAAGCAGCCCTTCTAAAAAAATCATATGAAAAAAAGGTGTTTATTGCCTATTTTGAAAAACACTTTCCTCCTCCTAAATTGCTACACAATTAGGTATTGTCACCACTATCCCCAACACTCACAGAATACCAGCATAAAGTAGGAGCTTAATGCTACTGTATTTCGTATGGTGAGATAGAGAACAGAGACCCTTTTTATAGCAAACGAGCCATTCCATCTTAGTCCTTAGGGTAACAAGGCATTTGCATTTCGATTCTTAATTGAGGATAAATGTAGATGTCTATGGGCCATAGCATCTATTTCCAATCAGATATTAGGAATTAGATACTATAAAAAAGCTATACTAAAAAAAAACACAACACCGTAAGTAATCACGTCTCGTATTATTTTCCCTTTCGCTACGAGATATCAGGAGTTTATACCAGCGATGCGATGGCTAACCGAATGTTTTTTAGATTCTTTTTGGCTTGTTATTTTATTTAAGCGGATGTTGGCTTTTAATTTTTTACGTATTTAATATATTTAAAATTTGCAAAGTTACACCTGGTTATAAAATATATATATATATATATATTATATATATATATTGTTTGAAATATTTCCTCTACCTAACTAGATTAGCTGTTAAGTGCATTTTTATAATATTAAATGCAGAGCGCAGCGATTACCTCGATGGAAATGTTTTTTTTTACCAATGATTGATGATGAATGATGAATGTGAGTTTTGGGGTCGACAGAATCTTTATTGTAAGTTGGCGGGGTACACCACGTGTAGGTGAAGATATCACCAAATTCTTTGAAAAAAATGAAAGGAATGAGGCGTTATTTTGCGGAAATCCATTATAAAAGTTGTTAAAAATTAATTGGCTATGATCTTCGTAATAACTTTACTACGCGGTTTCTTACATGGATCTTAGCTAATTAATGTTTAACATGATTAATTTTCATTTGAAGAAGAAACTTAGAGTACAATGAATTTGTTATAATATAATTTTGTTTTAACTTGTGATAAAAGGCCAAAAGGATATAACAGAATATGTAACTTAGAGAGAATATTTACATTTATTCCTTACACATTAAAATTGTGAAATTATTGTGTATTTCCCACATGCTGTTAAATTAATCAAATTAAAGGAATAGACGACGTGCGCCAAATAACGAAACCATGACTATTGAATTAGCTGCCATTAACAAGAGTAATATTTGTATTTAGAACGGAGAAATGTAACATAAATTCGTTAGTGACACATTGTTATAATTAAATTAAAATGTTAAGGCAAGGTTTTAAAAATCCTACTGTAATCAACAAGCGGAGTATGTTGCAGAAGAGGCTTTTGCTCATGCATCTAAAATGAAAATTCAAAATAGCTGTTAACACCAACGCATATGAAATGATATGTTTATTCATTGTACTTAAACGCGCTTATACATCATCACAATTTGTTTAACTTGAACCCCAAATTCATGAATTTATTGGGACAACAATGGAATGGAGCGCTTGCTAACGAAACAAATATTGTGAAATAATTAATCAATGAACAGTGACGTGAAACGGACATTGTTATCATATTTATGCTTACTTGTATATAAAATAAATTCTAAATAAAAAACAGGCTGTTTAAGAGAGATAGTGTCAGCTATTCTTCAAGTGTCGAAAGTCACCCGCATGAGGTGAACTCAGTTGATTGATGAAGACAGATTGCGTAAAATTTGTACAAATCCCTGAAATCAAATATGCCATTGGTATTGGTCAGTAGCATTCCAGCAGAGTATCCATTTTTAAAGAAGTGAATGTGACAAACAAATATGCAGTTTCCCTGATTGTAAGTGAATATTTTGAGTTATAGACAGATGTATTTATCTTCGATTTAGTATAAAAGGTAGATGCGTTGTTACATCTGAGAATTGGGCGGTGTTTAATCTACTCCTGATTCTAACATTCTGACATGTTAAACAGGGATAGATTAATATCTATTCTGCTCTCCTATCCGGCGACCAGTTTGGCGAATGGCTCTAAGAAAGAGCGCAGCTGGTGTTGATCCTCAGGCAAGTCTGAGGATATTTCCTTCACGTTGTTGCCGACTGTTATTGGGTCTGGTTCAATAAGAAACAGACAGAACAGAAGTACTCAAACGATACTTTTTTTGCTTTTCTTTTATCTCAACCCCATTTTCCTAACAATCCAAGCTGTTAAGTTTACGGTGCCGATGAAGTATAGAGTCCAGTCGTAAATCGTGCCTACCCGAGACCAGGGCGATTTAGCCATTCTCTCGGCATGAGTGGTCTGTTAGGCATGACTGAATATTTCCCTAGCTAATTGTTGGACCAAAATGGATGAAAAACGACATTTTGAAAAAACTCTATTCTCCTTTAATGGTACTGTCTGTAGGTCTGGAACAGACTCTTTTAGCCTCAATAACACCCTGCAACAAAACGCCCTAATCGTGTGACGAGCAATGAAGTAGAGGGCATGTCTGCAGCTAAACCACAATCTGAAACGAACCAGGAAAAGAACAAAAAAAATTTTTTAGGTCTTACAAGCTTACTGGGGCAGCACGGAAGAGGTACAAAAGAATAATAGCAGATGAAATAGGAGCTGCATAGGTCCTCTCTCTCTGCCGGAAGCTCTGGGGCAAGATTCCTTTGCCCAAACCTCCCGCAGTTCCGAAGGCGAAAAAACGCAGTCGGTCTTAGGAGTCCCCCAAAAACCCAGCCCAGGAAATCTATGAAGCTGGCAACGGGGGAGAAGAGCTTAGCTTTAGTCCCGTTAGGCTTAGCGGGTGCAAGTGAAGTACTAGGAGCGCGGAGCAGATGCGGCTGGTCTATTACAGGCAATCGCTAAGACGGCCTGTCGGGCGCAGCCGGAAATGGGTCCAAAATTTTCGGGTTTCACTCATAAGACAGGTTGGATTCTGGTTATGTGCCTGAATCAGGCAAGTCAGGACTGGATTATGACTGAAGTCGGAAAACCGAAAGCCTGGCCGGAGGCTGAGCTCTTATTAATACCCGAGGACGAATTGTCTAAACCTCAGCTGGGCATCACCTATCTGCCCTGCAGCGAAGTCGACTCTCCAGAGGAGGCGGCGGTGCTATTGAAGGCGCAAAATGAGGGGCTCCATACCGAGCTATGGAAAATCCTACACCGTAGAGACGAAGAGAATAGGTTTATGCTAACTTTTTCTCTGGGCGACCCATGGGCGAATGCTCTCCAGGCGGCAGGCGGCAGAGTTGTCCTTGGCCTTAATGTGATAAATTCTAAAGTCATGTGAGGTTCTAACGTGGCAATGGAGCCTGAAACGCCCAAACTCTAATCCTCCTAGCCCTCCACATCTCGGGGTGAGACTGGAACGTCAACAGCGAGAGTGATTAAGATCCAAATTACTATTAATATACGGCCATTTGCCAAATTACTTTATCGCTCATCATACAAAGAGCCCTAAACACCAATGCGCAGTACGCTAAGCACTTTTCCCTCTGGACATCTACAAGTCGAGTGGGGCTGAATCGTGCTGCGGACGTGTGTTCCCTCTGGAACTAGTTGGCACCAGTTCTTACGCATCTTTTACGGTACTCCTACTCCCTAGACCTAGTAATGAGAGACAGTTTCATCACCTGATCCCTCAAAAAATAACCGTTCCGATCCGTTAAATTACAGGCCTATCTCCATCAAATTGTGCTCAAAAATAAAGGATCATATTTAGGACCCCTTTTGTTTTTAATTTTAATTAATTCAGAGACACAACGTTTTTTGAACTCAGAGGTTTATTACCGTTTGCTGATGATTTGAAATTTGCAAGACCTGTTAGGTCGTCAATAGATTCCCAGCTTATCCAAGCCGATCTGGAGAGATTGATCGAGTAATCTATTCAAAACAATATGCTTCTGAATGCTAAAAAGTGTAATCATATATCTTTAACGTAACATAGTCCTATTTAAACTACATACAAAATTGACAACAGTGTTTACGTGATCTATGCGTTTTGATTGATAGTAAACTGTCTTTCGTGCTACATATAAACAGTACAATAAAGAAGGTGTCCAAAATGTCTGGACTTTTAGCTAGAAACATCAAAAAATTTAGATAAACTCAAACTTTAATACTACCCTTTACAGCTTTCGGAGCAACCTAGAATATTGCTCTCATGTTTGGTCCACTTTCTATAAGATTCATAAGTGCAAAATTTAACGAGTCCAGTGGACATTTTTCAGTATGCTAGCATTGAAATTCAACTGACATCGCTTATTAAGTTCAAATGCTGAATTGCTAACGCATTTCCGAATGTCTTCCTTAACTAACAGGCGCCAAATTTTCGATTTAAGCTTTCTCTACAAACTGTGCAATAATGGCATTGACTGTCCTTAATTACCGGAAATAGTTAACCTTAATGATCCAAACAGATTACCTCGTTTTAATAAAAACTATCCGCGGTCGTAATTCAGCATTATCCAGATATTTAGACTATATGATATATCGAGATCGTCTAATTTGGATATTTTCAATGACGATTTAAATTTAAGGCCTTCGATCGGGTTTGGTGCTAATTGTTTCTTTCGTAGCTTCCACCTTTTGGCCTCCCCGAGAAATTGTGTAACTGACGGTTCATGCACGGATTAAAAGCCGATCAATGTTTGTATTCCACATGGCTTTGTGCTATCACTCACACTGTTTCTTCTTCACATTGTAACGTATTTCCCCCCCTTATATATTATATGATATTATTTCCCCTTTTCTTTGTAATTATATTTTTATAAGAGACCAGAAAAAACAAATATGTTTTGATCTTTCTAAAAAGGTTTAGAAATAGGCCGTTTGTAGCCTAGTTTCTTAGTCGCTTTAGGCGTCTTTGGGAAGAACGAATATTCACTAGACCAATTGAAAGCCGCTGGCATTGTCTTATGTTATTTTTAAGCTAAGTGAACGCCGTATACGAAAACAGGGTTCGAGGAAAGTTAAAAACATTAAAACTTCCCTTTTTGCCACCCCATATGTATGTGTCCCCGGACGCTATATAGATGAACAATCTTTACACGAACACGTTGTTACTCTGTACGGAAACGCTCAATGACTTAGGCAATTTTCGACCAATTTTTGAAAAGGTTGCAGACCCCTCTCCCCCTTCAGTGCGTGCGGAAGGAATGCGTGGATATAGGACGGAAAGACACTGGCAAACAATAACAGACCGAACAAAATGTGAGAGTACCCGATTCCTTTTTTCCGCGCAACAAAAATAAAAAAAAATATATATAATATAATTAATATATATATATATATACGTTTTTTTAAGCAAAGAGCTTAGTGGCAACTAAGCCTGTGTTTTTATAACCACCACTGCGTCACGTTACCTGCGGGTTACATCGCTGTCATTACGAGCTCACTACTTCAAAGAAGATGTATAACAATTATGTTAAATAAAATTTTATAAATATGCGTAGGTCTTAAAGTGAGTAATATAATATAAATTGCAAAAATATGGTATTATTTGCTCGAGCAAAGTATTCGCTATGGTGCAGAGCCCTATATCGGCCGCATTGGTCAGATGAAGAATTACGCAGGAACGAGAATAGCACAAATAGACAGAAGCATGGGCACCTATAAAGTCAATAAAGCAGCTATTGTGCTGTTCGACGACACCATCGACATCACCCAATGCCCCAGTCTAACGACGGAGAATATAGCAGTCGCAAAGCTAAGGACTGGGGCATGGGAGTTGGGAGTGGTGTCCGTCTATCTGGAGGGAGAAAAACCAATAGAACCGTATCTGAAAACAATTGAAGCGGCCGTGGTAGGATTACGCACTGGAAACGTGATACTCGGTGGAGATGTGAATGCCTGGAATACATGGTGGGGAAGCCGGAAGACAGACAACAGGGGGACAGAGGTTGTTTCAAAGCTCGACGAGCTAGAACTCCATATTTTAAATAATGGGAATGAACCCACGTTTGACACATACAGAGGTGGGAAGAGATTCTCCAACTGCGTAGATATTACTACCTGTTCGACCAGCCTACTCGGAAGGATAGATAACTGGAGGCTGTCTGAAGAAATAACCAGGTCAGACCACAGGACAGTTCTATTTGATATAAATTTAGGAAAGGCAACAGGTACCGATAAAAAAAAATATATAACACAAGAAAAACTACGTTTCGTAAAACTCCTATCCTCCTAATGCAATAGGCCAAGTCAGGTGAGGTCAGGTCAGGTGAGGTCAGGTCAGGTGAGGTCAGGTCAGGTGAGGTCAGGTCAGGTGAGGTCAGGTCAGGTGAGGTCAGGTCAGGTGAGGTCAGGTCAGGTGAGGTCAGGTCAGGTGAGGTTAGGTCAGGTGAGGTCAGGTCAGGTGAGGTCAGGTCAGGTGAGGTCAGGTCAGGTGAGGTCAGGTCAGGTCAGGTCAGGTCAGGTCAGGTCTTTTTTTTACTCAATTCATCTGCGGTTTTTTTCTTTTACAGCACCTTTAAAAACATTTTTCTTCTGATCTGTCTTTATGTGCTTTTTTTATATATAAATATTTTTTTTAATGCTAAGATACATACTTGTCCTAACTATAAAAGATAATAACGAAGTAAAGTGCAATAATTAAATTTATATTCATAATGAAATTGAATACACAAGGTAATGTTAATTTAAATTAACAGTAAATCAACAAAAAAATAGGAAGGATAAGCCTTAAAGAAGTAAATAATTGAATATGTGGTAAAAGATTAGTTAGTTAAGCAATTTACTAAAAACAATTTCAACTAGTCAATGTTGCGGAATACAAAATTATTAGTTGTATAAGGACAAATTTGTACCGTAGTAATTAAAAAGATATATATATATATATATATATATATATATATATATATATATATATATATATATATATATAATTTTCACGGTAAATGTAGATCCAGTAAGAAGTTATTACAATTGTTGATCCACCTATTTGACGTGTTTGCTCCTCTTCACACAAACTAATATACTTTGATCCATTCTTAATGCGCGTGCGACGTCGGTGGATCTGCACTAACAGGATTTCAATATACTCGTCAGCGATTTGACCAACATTTGTTGATCTATTAACAGTCGAAAAAATCATACTGAATACGATTTTTTAGATCCAGAGTATATTTAATTTATATGCGACATTTACTTAGACTAAGTGGATCCCGAGCCATTAATAACGAATAGATACTCGAACACGAAGCGGCAACGTCGCGTTCTGTGTGTGACAGAGAACCCAGTAGGCTACTTCGTTATAGTAATAAGGTAAGAAAATACGTAATCTGCTGATTTTGTGGATCAAACTTTGGCAGGTTTTACTGTGGAAAGACGTTTGTTCGAGTTTTTGTTATCGTGTGAGTGAATTTGTGTTATTTTATTCATTTGTCATAGATCACTTAGAAGATGGTGGATAGTACTTTATTACAACTTAATTTGTCACTCGGAGTGTGTGTGTGTGTGTGTTGTGTGTGTGTGTGTGTGTGTGTGTTGTGTGTGTGTATGTGTGTGTGTGAATGGGTGTGTGCGTGCATGTGTTAATCACGTGTGTGTGTGTGTGCGGTTGTGCGTGTGTTTGCTTTTGTGTGTGGGTACAAGTATGTGCGTGTGTGCGCGCCTGTGTCCACTGTTGTTTTGTGTTTGTGTATGTGCTTGTGCGTGTATGTGTGTTCGTTCGTGCGCGCGCGTGTTTGTGAGTGTATGTGCGGGTGGTGTGTGTGTGTGTATGTGTGTGTGTGCGAGCGCGCGCGCATATGTGTATGTGTGTGCGCGTGCGCGCGTGTATATATGTGTGCGCGCGCGTGTGTTTGTATGTGTGTGTGTGTGTTTGTGGTCTGTGTTTGTGATTTGTGTATTGTGTGTGTGTATGTGTGTGTGTAGGTGCGCGCGTGTATGTGTCTGTATTTATGTGAGAGCGCGAGAGCGCGCGTGTGTGTATGAGCGTTCGTATGCGTGCGTTCGGGTGTGCGTGCGTGCGTGCGTATTCGTCTGAGTGTGTTTGTGTGAGTATGTGCGTTTGCGTGTGTGTGTGTGTGTTGTGTGTGTGTGTGTGTGCGCCCGAAAACGGAGGCGGAGAATGGAGAGTGGAGGCGGAGGTGAATGCAGCGTAGTATGTGGTGAGGGCGGAGGAGAAGAATTTGTGGTGAAGTCGGAGATAGTGGAAACGGGGAATTGTGTTGGAGGCGGAAAGAATAGTGACGGCACGTGGTGGTGGCGGCGAAGGGAGCGGCGTTTATTGTTGAGGCGGATGGAGCAGAGTTTATGGTGGAGGCGGAGGTAGCGGAGGTGGAGAACGTAGGCTTAGAGAGGGGGTGCGGTGGTAGATGTGGAGGCGTAGCTGGCAGAGGTGGTGGTGGGTGCACTGGAGTGCAGTAAAGTGGGTACCGCGTGAGGGCAAGTGAGGCTCATATAAAGGACAGTTGGTTACAGCGAGAAACAGTGTGGCTGGTAAGTGGATATCGATACTGCTCCTAAAGATGTTACTACGAGGTTATTCATTTTTCCGAATATCAGCTTTGATACCTATTGGTACTAGAGACAAAGTGAAAAGAACTTTTGTTTTGTGACGGTTTCATCATAACTAACAAAACAAACCCAAACTCGGCATACCTAGTTCTATTAGTCCAGGTGTTACAGTGTTATTTACCGAAGTACAACTTCAGGTCACTTCAGCAAGTCCGGAGGTAAGGACTCATCACAACTAACAAAACGAGCCCAGACGCAGCACACCCAGTTCTACTAGTCCAAGAGTTCCACTAGTAATCCCGAATTACATTTTGAGGTCACTCCATCAAGACCGGAGGTAAGGTCTCATGATAATATCTCATGTAATAGTTCGATTCTAAACCTATCAATTTTGTAAACGCGTCCTTAAAAATCTTGACACACACACACAAACACGCAACCGCGCGCGCAAACATGCACACATGCGCACACGCACAAACGCATACACACACTCACACACGCACACTGCCGCATACACACAAACACAACAGTGCACACATTCACACACGCACACCCATTCACACACACACACACACACACACACACACACACACACACACACACACACACGTACACATACGCACTCGCACACATATGCACACACACACACACACCACACACACACACACACACACACAAACACATACAACACCACACACCCACACACACACACACACACACACACACACACACACACACACACATACATACACACACACACACACACACACACACACACACACACACACAAACAACACACATATACAGACACACGCGCGCACGCAAACACGCACTCAGACGAATACCTTATGTCGCCTTTGCCACCACTTCCGCTACAAGAAGGGGCGTTGTCGAGTAATTCGTTAAAAAAAAGTCGTTTATTTCGACCACAAGGATCATAGTTGTTAGTAATAATACAAATCTTAAAACTAATTTTCGTAAAACTTAAAACTATTTACGTAATTTTAAAACTATATATAAGACAGGCCCGATTAGTCAGCGCGTGCACCATATGACAGTGGTTCAGGTACTGACCTCAAACCTGTCAGAAAATACCTTGCCATGCAAACCTCAGGATACCATTGGAACTGGCCCGCACCCTGCGCACCAGGGATGTGCATCGTTTACGCATGGTGGTCTAAAAACAATCCACACGCGCATCCGCGAACATACCCGGCGCATTACAATAACGAGGTAAACCAAACAGCACCCTGAATGCATTGCATATCACGCATTTAATCTGTAGCTTGTACCGCCAAAGATACGAAACGGCAACGTCGCGGCTGCATTCAGCCAATCCGTTCGTTTATCTTACATCGTATATGCTGTGCTCTGATTGGCTCATTTAAATCGGATCAACATTTTCCGTAACCATCGCAAGGTGGATTTGTATATCGGATCAACTTCGGCCAACGCTAGCAAACAGTATCGTGAGTGCATATGTTGATCCGGTCGGAGCCACATTAGTTACCAGAGATGCATATTGGATCAACAAAAGGCGCCGGATCAACATTTACCGTAAAGAGATCTATATATATATATATATATATATAATCATCCTTTCACGGTCGGTAAATGTTGATCCAGTGAGAAGTATTGACAATTGTAGATCCACCTATTTGACGTGTTTGCTCAGCTCCTCGTCACACAAACTGATATACTTTGATCCATTCTTAATGCGCGTGCGACGTCGGTGGATCTGCACTAACAGGTTTTCAATATACTCGTCAGCGATTTGACCAACATTTGTTGATCTATCAACGGTCAAAAAAATCATACTGAATGTGATATTTTAGATCCAGAGTATATTTAATTTATATGCGACATTTACTTAGACTAAGTGGATCCGGAGCCATAATTGACGAATAGATACTCGAACACGAAGCGGCAACGTCGCGTGCTGTGTGTGACAGATAACCCAGTAGGCTACTTCGTTATAGTAATAAGGTAAGAAAATGCGTTATCTGCTGAGTTTGTGGATCAAAATTTGGCAGGTTTTATTGTGGAAAGACGTTTGTTCGAGTTTTTGTTATCATGCGAGTGAATTTGTGTTATTTTGTTCATTTGTCATACATCTATTAGAAGATGGGATAGTACTTTATTAAAAATTAATTTATCACTCGAGAAGGGCGGGGTGTGACAAGTGCGCGCGCAAGTTTTTTTTTTGAGTATGTGTGGGTGTGTTTGTGCGGGTGCCTGCTTGTGTTTGCGCGCCACGTGTGTGTGTGTGTGTGTGTGTGCACTGAACGTATGTGTGTGTGTGTGTGTGTGTGTGTGTGTGTGTGTGTGTGTGTGTGTGTGTGTGTGTGTGTGCATGTGTTAGTGTGCGTGCGTGCGTGTGAATACGTGTGGGTGTATGTATGTGTTCGTATGTGTGCGTGTGTATGTATGTGTGAGTGTGTGCGTGCGTGTGTTAACTGATGTTTGTGTGTGCGTGCACGTGTGTGTGCAGTTGTGTTCGTGTGTGTGCAGTTGTGTTCGTGTGTGTGCAGTTGTGTTCGTGTGTGTGCAGTTGTGTTCGTGTGTGTGTGTGTGTGTGTGTGTGTGTGTGTGTGTGTGTGTGTGTGTGTGTGTGTGTGCGCGCGCGTGTGCGTGTGCGTGTGCGTGCGTGCGTGCGTGTGTGTGTGTGTGTGTGTGTGTGGTTGTGCGTGTATTTGCTTTTGTGTGTGTGCGCGTTTCTTGTGTGCGTGTGGGTGTATGTGTGTGTGTATGTGTGTGTGTATGTGTGTGTGTATGTGTGTGTGAATGTGTGTGTGAATGTGTGTGTGTGCATGTGTGTGTTTGTGTGCTTGTATGTGCTTCTGCGTGAGCGTGCGTGTGCGTGTATGCGTGTGTTTGTTCGTGCGCGCGGGTGTTTGTAAGTGTATGTGCGGGTGTGTGTGTGTGTGTGTGTGTGCTACGCCCGTATTTGTATGTGTGCGCGCGTGTGTATGTGTTTGTGTCTATTTATGTGAGTGCGCGCGAGGCGCGTGTGTGTGCGCGTGCGTATGCGTGCGTGCGGGTGTGTGTACGTGCGTGCAGGTGTGTGTACGTGCGTGTGTGTTCGTCTGAGTGCGTGTTTGTGTGTGTATGTGTGTGTGTGTGTGTGTGCGCAGAAAACAGAGGCAGATAACGGAGACGTGGTGGAGGCGGAGGTGAATGCAGCGTAGTATGTGGTGAAGGCGGAGAAGTGGCATTTGCGGTGAAGTGGAGATAGTGGAAACGGGTGAGCGGGACATTGTGTTGGAGGCGGAAAGAATAGTAACGGCGCGTGGTGGTGGCGGCGAAGGGAGCGGAGTTTATTATTGAGGCGGAGGGAGCAGAGTTTGTGGTGGAGGAGTAGGTGGCAGAGGTGGTGGTGGGTGCACTGGAGTGCAGTAAAGTGGGTACCGCGTGAGGGCAAGTGAGGCTCACATAAAGGACAGCTGGTTACAGCTTCAATGAGAAACAGTGTGGCTAGTAATTGGATATCGATACTGCCCCTAAAGATGTTACTACGAGGTTATTAATTTTTCCGAATATCAGTTTGGCTACCTATTGGTTCTAGAGACAAAGCGAAAAGAACTTTTGTTTTGTGACGGTTTCATCATAACCAACAAAACAAACCAAAACTCGGCGTACCTAATTCTACTAGTCCAGGTGTTACAGTATTAGTTACCGAAGTACAACTTCAGGTCACTTCAGCAAGTCCGGAGGTAAGGTAAGGTAACTTATCACAACTAACAAAACGAGCCGAAACTCGGCACACCCAGTTCTACTAGTCCAGTAGTTCCACTAGTAATCCCGAATTACATTTTGAGGTCACTCCATCAAGACCGGAGGTAAGGTCTCATGATAATATCTCATGTAAAAGTTCGATTCTATACCTATCAATTTTATAAACGCTCCCTTAAGTATCTTGATTATGAACACATAAGAAAACATGTCCAACAACTAACTGGTTAATGCAGATAAAACACACACACACATACACATACACACACACACACACACACACACACATACACACACACACACACAAAAACACGCAAGCGCGCGCAAACATATGCCTCACATACGCACACGCACAAACGCATACACACACTCACACACGCACACTGCTACACACACACGCACAAACACGCACACACGCATTCAAATACACACACACACACACACACACACACCAACGCACGGACGCACGCACGCCACGCACTCAGACGAGTACCTTATGTCGCCGTTGCCACCACTTCCGTTAAAAAAAGTCGTTTATTTCGACCACAAGGATCATAGATGTTAGTAATAATACAAATCTTAAAACTAATTTTCGTAAAACTTAAAACTATTTACCTAATTTTAAAACTATATCTAAGACAGGCCCGATTAGTCAGCACGTGCACCATATGACAATAGTTCAGGTACTGACCTCAAACCTGTCAGAAAAATGCCATGCAAACCTCAGGATACCATTGGAACTGGCCCGCACCCTGCGCACCAGGGATGTGCATCGTTTACGCATAGTGGAGTAGAAACAATCCACACGCGCATCCGCGAACATACCCGGCGCGCATTACAATAACGAGGTAAACCAAACAGCACCCTGAATGCATTATCGTATACACGCATTTAATCTGTAGCTTGTACCGTCAAAGATACGAAACGGCACCGTCGCGGTGCATTCAGCAAGTTTGCTGTGCTCTGATTGGCTCATTTAAATCGGATCAACATTTTCCGTAACCATCGCAAGGTGGATTTGTATATCGGATCAACTTCGGCCAACGCTAGCAAACAGTATCGTGAGTGCAGATGTTGATCCGGTCGGAGCCACATTAGTTACCAGAGATGCATATTGGATCAACAAAAGGCGCAGGATCAACTGCGTTTTCAGATCAACAAAGTGCTCGCGTGAAGTCGCGTCTGATCAACATTTACCGTAAAGAGATCTCTAAAAATATATATATATATATATATATATATATATATATATATATATATACATATATATTAAAAAGCAAAAGACAGTCAAGTTTTTAAAGGTGCTGAAAATAAACGTTTAACTAGGCCTGTGTTTTTATACACCATCCACCACTGCATCACGTTACCTGCGGGTTTCGTCGCTGTCATTACGAGCTTACTACTTCAAAGAAGATATATAACAATTATGTTAAATAAAATTTTATAAATATTCGTAAGTCTTAAGTGAGGAATATAATATAAATTGCAAAGATATAATATAATTTGCTCGAGCAAAGTATGGGCTTTGTGATAAAAGAGGAAACCATATGTGAAGCTATTAACGGCAATGACAGATCTGACCTGACCCGACCTGACCTGACATGACCTGACCTGACCTGACCTGATCTGACCTGACCTGACCAGACCTGACCTGACCTGACCTGACCTGACCTGATCTGACCTACCTGACCAGACCTGACCTGACCTGACCTGAATTGACCTGACCTAACCTGACCTGACCTGACCTGACCTGACCTGACCTGACCTGACCTGACCTGACCTGACCTGACCTCCAACCACCCCCCCTGACCCAAGTATTCCGCCGCCTTTCGTGCCGTACGCATCGTTTCCGTGTTGCTCCGCGTTCAAAAAATCCGTAAAATAGGTTTAAGTGATCCGATTTTAGTGAAACAAGCGTTGGTTTGTGCTGTTGTGTGTGGCCTTTAAGCCTACCATTGTACCAGTAGTGGAACGTGTACTGTCACTTAGGAAATCAGCGAAATACAGCGGCCAAATTGCAAAAAAGGTAAAAATTTCACTTAAGATTTTACACAAAATAGCTTACGCCGCTGTTTTTCGATCGAAGACCTATTAATTTTATTTTTTCATCTAGTAAAATTTTAATTGCTCTACAGATTGACACTTTTGTCAGATTTTTCTGCCTACTGGTTCCTGAGAGATAAGAGGAAAACCAAAAAACCACGTGGCAGTGAAAATCGAAACCGAGATCGTGCGGCTGAATTTCGAGACGTAAATCTGTCTGGCATAACTTGAGAAGCCACCTGGTGCTTGTTTTACAAAGGTCAGATTTTTAGTTTAGAAGTTATTGCTGAAAGTGTTAATTTTTCCAAAATCACCAATTTTCACCTGATTATAGCGCGTGATTTTAAGCGATAACCTACCTTTTTTATTTCATAGTACAGTAGTTAAACTAATATTTAAACTGAGTGCGGAATTTCGGATTTTTTGAAATTTCGGTTTCCGAGATATAAGATTTTTTTCTGAGAACACACTTCCACGCGCTATGAATTACAGCCACCTGTCATTAATAATAGCGTTTATAGTTTAGGAGTGACGCTATTTTCAGTGATTTTTCAGGATTTCTCAGCTCCACTGATTTTATCGGTATAGCACTGACTACCAATAGATAGAACGCAAAATTTCCATTCACTACAGCCCAAACACGATCACCTCTAGCTCTTATCGTTACGGAGATATTGCAATTTTTAACTTTTCCTCCATTTTGTCCGCCATATTGGAAATTTTTAAAGTGTTTTATCTCGGAAAGTATTCGTCACAGAAACACGGAGTTGGAAGCAAAGGTGCTAGAATTTCTTACAGCACACTTTTATACAAGAAAAACGAATCGCCATTATCGCCACAGTTTGGCGTTACAATTGTATAGCTTATAAAAAGACGAATCAAATGAGCCCAAACTTGGCTATCTTACTCAAACAGAGCTACAAATAATCCGCGTTACAATAATTGACCGCCATACTGAGACGCCATCTTGGGATATCTCAAAACTGCATAACTTTAAAACCAAGCGTGCGATTTTGATGCGGTTTTCAACATATTTATATTCTAATCATCTTCTATAATAGACGATTATTATCAAAGGTGCTTGATCCTAAACTGTAGAGGCTACCCTCCCCACCATCTTGCCTAGCGTAGAACTCGCATAACTCCTGAACGAAACGTCCGATTTTGATGTAGTTTTCGGCATAGTCAAGGGCAAACGGTAACCTACGTACTTAAGTATTCTAGTAAAATATATATACACATATAATAATATACAGTCCGCCATATTGGAAAATTTCGAACGTCTGTAACTCTTAAGCCGCTCATCAGATAGTAGCAGTGTTTGGGCTCAAACGACTTCCGTTTATATATCGTACATAAATCTAAGACTGATATCCCAATCAAGGTCGTCCATTAGTGGGAAAAAAATGTCTTATAGATCTGCATCTTCAGGCTCCGGCTCCGCTAAATCAAGGCCATCGAAAGTAAAAAGGGGCACTAATCCCACCCCCCAGTGTGGCACTGCGCAAAAAAAGTTCTAATTAAAAATGCAGCTACGACTGGGAGAGCTACGGAGGAGGAGCGGGATATTAAAGGCCCAATAGTTGGAGAATCGGGGTCTTGTTCTGTTGGTTCTGATGCTCCCAGAGATAGCGGAGATGACATACGTGATTCTCTTGCGCCAATTGGGTTTCCGCCTCAGAATCCAGTCTTGGAAGATGCTAGATCAATAACTATGGACATTGAAAAATAACTTAACGCCCTAGGTCTATGCAAACTGATCAGAGAGACTGAAGACGAGTGGTCTGATGGTGACAGTATAACAAGTGGCAACAGCAGGAGATCCAGTATACTGCCACCGTCACGGAGACGTGCAGGCATTTCCATGGACTTAGCAACCCAAAGGGCTAATGAGTTCCTGCTTTCCGGAAAAGAAGCTCTGGAGAAAGCAGGAAATATGAAACGGGAATGTAAGAGTGAGGTCCACGATTGCTTGCAAGGCCTTTACGAAACTGTTTTATCTTAATCAGACTCTCGCTCACGACATCACGACAGGAGCAGGAGAGATCCCGAGCTGCGAAAGAACTAGTACGTGTTGAGCATGCACATAACAGACAACTAGCTGAAATACAAACTTCCCATTATAAGAAGCTTGAAGAAACATACAAAGCAATTATAGCAACAGGCAAAGTTGTGGAGGCTGTAAGCTCATGGCTAAATTATGAGATGGACGAACCGATAAAAACTATAAGCAAAATCATGCATGCAATCGTGCATGGGTTAGCCACAAAGGTGCGACCACAGTCACTCAAAAGAATCACTTGGTGCCCATTCTGATAAGCACTCTGAATAAGTTACGACTTTGCTAGGTAAAATGTCGGAACTTAATGAAAGTGTAACAAACTTAAGCTTGGTTGTAGAAAAATCATCTGCTACCCCATATCATCTCGTGTGTGTCGTAAGAGGTGACAGACGGAAACTAAAACGAAATGGGCAGGAGCATCTTACTGATAACAGCTGAATAAAAGAAACTACGGTTGCCGACCCGCTCGACAGGCGCGCCACCTATGGCCAACTTCCCCCCTGATGTTAATAGAAAAATTAACATCAGGTATGCTGGTGTAGAGCACCATCGAGCCACTTCAAAGGGGCGCGTACAAGGTTCTATAGAGGGATCAATACTGTGGAATTTGCTTCTCGAACCTCTTCTCAAGGAGTTGGAGGCAAGGGGTGACCGGTGTCGGGCTTTTGCTGACGATAACGTCCTGCTGTTTGCGGGGGACACGGCACTTGAGATTCAGAGACGTGCAAATGCCACTCTTGAACATATTTGAAGGTGGGGAATTCGTAATAAACTGAACTTTGCTCCACAAAAGACCAAAGCTATGGTATTAACCAATGAGTTAAAATACGATCCACCACGTCTGAGGATGGATGGGATAGACATTGGCATGTCGGAGGAGATCAAAGTGCTTGGTCTTGTCGTAGACAGGAAGCTCACATTAAAAGTCACGTTAGAAATGTGTGCAGGAAGGTCACAGCGCTCTAGTCTCAACTATCAAGGGCTGCTAAAATCAGTTGGGGTCTTCAACCAGAAATCGTAAGGACGATATAAGTCGCAGTTGTGGAACCGATAGTACTGTATGCGGCGAGTGTGCGGGCTGTTAGCGCACTTGGGATCCGAAAGCTTCTTAACACCGTGCGAAGAGGATTCGCTCAGAAAATTATTAAAGCATACCGAACCGTAGAGAGGAAAGCTCCAGTCGGTGCTGGGGGACCGGGAGGTGGAGACAAGGGCGAAACTTGTGGAACTGCCCCACCCAGCATCTTATATGGACCTGTAATTCATATGCCTGGTAGACGAGAACGAAACAACAATCAATAACACACATAGTCTCCGAATATTTACCGACGGGAGCAAAATAGAGGGAAAGGTCGGAGCAGCACTTTCTATATGGAATAGTGAAGCCGAGATCAGAACTCTAAAGCTTAAACTGTCGGAATATTGTACCGTGTACCAGGCAGAATTACTGGCCGTATACAGGGCAACTGAGCAAATCCTCAATAGCGCTGAAGTAAGCTTTGGAGTTTACGGTGACTCGAGATCAGCTCTCGAGACCATTGTAAACCACGACTCTCAACATTCCATAGCAGTAAGGACCAGCAAAAATATAAAAAACATCGTGGAGCAACAAAAAAAGCATTCAACTTTTTTGGATAAAAGCCCACGCGGGTCTGGCAGGTAATGAACGAGCTGACGAATTGGCTAAGCTCGCCGCACTGCGGAATAAAGGTAAACCGGATTACGACCTGTGCTCGGTCTCCTAGTTAAAGCATCTCATCCGGGAAGAATCCATAGAAAAATGGAACCAAAGGTACGCAGAGAGTGAAACAGTTCGAATCACGAAGGAATTCCTTCTAAGTGTAAAAGACGCCTATAAGGTGACCAGGGTGACGGCACTGTCTCCGGTAATGATCCAAGCGATGACTGGGTATGGTGGTTTATCCAAGTATCTGTACCGATTCCGATGCAAGGAGAACCCTTCATGCGTCTGTGAGCCAGGAGTTGAAGAGACAGTGCTGCACGCACTTCTAGAATGTCCCAGGTTCGGCAAACAAAGGCACGATTTTGAGACATCAACCGGAGCAAGACCAGAAGAAGCTAAATTATATACATTGTTAGGTAGTAAAATCACTCGAAATAGGTATATTAAATTCTGCGAAGGAATAATCAATAGGATCTTAAAAAATAACCGAAATTAAATAATATATTTAAAGATAATAATAACTTTTTTGGAATTTTAAATTAAATTTTATACTGTAACTATTAAATACAACAAGCTATTTATTATCTTAATACTAATTGAAATGTAATTGTTTAAATTCACCAAAATAAACTTAGGGCGAGAATTGCAAATGCAAGATATCCACTCGGGGCTTCCTTGTGAATATAGAAAGTATATTCAGAGAGAAAGAATTGCTTTTAATGTAATAATGATCAAGTAAGAATAGTGTGTTTCTCAAACAAAAACAAGTAATGTACCTTAAGATAATTTTTAATTAAGTAATTAATTAAGTGACAAAGATATATAAAAGGACTTTAAAATTAAATGTCAGATTTTGTACACTTTAGGTTAAGAGTAGTAGGACTCCCGAACGAAAACCCGGAGTCCTCTACAGCCTAAACAATAGCAAGGAAAAGTAAATAAAAAACTAGAATTAAAAGTCCGTGTCGAGCTGACAATGTCTCTGACTCCCTATGTCAGAGGAAAACAGCAACACATTAAAAAAAAGACCTGACTTGGCCTGACCTGGCCTGACCTGACCTGACCTGACCTGACCTGACCAGACCGATGGAATTATTATACGAACGGACGGGTGGACGGATATACAGACAGACAGGCAAATATTTAATTTAAGTTTATTATTCTAAATCTGGACGAGTTTCTCACGAAACTCGGTCCAGTTTGCTTTTCTTGTGTTATATATTCTCATTGTTCTTTTAATATAAGTATCTGTTGCCTTTCCTAAATGTATATCAAATAGGACTGTACTGTGGTCTGAGCTGGTAATTTCTTCAGGCAGCCTCCAGTTATCTATCCTTCCGAGTAGGCTGGTCGAGCAGGTAGTAATATCTACGCAGTTGGAGAATCTCTTCCCACCTCTGTATGTGTCAAACTTGGGTTCATTCCCTTTATTTAAAATACGGAGTTCTAGCTCGTCGAGCTTTGAAACAACCTCTGTCCCCCTGCTGTCTGTCTTCCAGCTTCCCCACTCTGTACTCCAGGCATTCACATCTCTACAGAGTATCGCTTTTCCAGTGCGTAATCCTACCACGGCTGCTTCGATCATTTCCAGATACGGTTCTACTGGTTTTTCTTCCTCCAGATAGACGGACACCACTCCCAACTCTCATGCCCCAGTCCTTAGCTTAGCGACTGCTATATTCTTCGTCGTTAGGCTGGGGCATTGGGTAATGTCGATGGTGTTGTCAAATAGCACAATAGCTGCTTTGTTGACTTTATCGGTGCCTATGCTTCTGTCTTTTTGTGCTATTCTCGTTCCTGCGTAATTCTTCATCTGACCAATCCGGCCGATATAGGGCTCCTGTACCATTACGAACGTTAGCTTCCTCTTGATCGCCTCTGTAATTATTTCGGCCGTGGCGAGCTCACATCTTTGAAGATTCGCTTGAGTCACGTGATATCGGACCAAAGAAATCTTTATTTTAAAATAAAGATTTCTTTTTTTACATAATATAAAGTTTTTATCAACCAAATATTATATTATGTATTTCGTAATAAATATATGAATTTAAAAAAAGGGTTATTATAGTGTATCAAATAATAACTCTTATTATTATAGTATGGTTAATAATAACCTTGGGGATGAGGTAATCGCTTTCAAGCGTATTTTAAATAATTGTGCAGCCTATACAATGTTACATAATATTACCGTGGAAACAAAAAAGTTTCTTGCTGGTTATTTTCAGAACAGGGTTTTATTCACACCGGTGATAAAAGTCGAAAATAACTTTCTATAAGTATTATTTATATCTAAATGGTATAAAAATATTCTATTTTATTTTTTTCTATTCATGGTTTTTAAAATATTACCGTATTTCGTGGAGTTAGCGTAAATATAAAAATCTAAGAATCGAATAAATATAAGAAAGATTGAGGACACAACCTTTTAAAAATCGATCGAGAAAATAGACCCGCCTGTCAAGAAAATAGACATAGATAAAAACAAAAACGATAAATATATACGTACACGAGTAAACAACACAGTAAAAAAAGATACTCAATGTAAAGAATGAATTTCAACTACTAAGTCGGATATAATTAATCATATTTTGAAGAGTTTTGATTTTGCAGCCATCTGTCGGGTGCTATAAAACTTGCAGTATATTCCCTTGAAATGGTTTTTAATATCACCGAGGACAAAAGGAGCGCTTAGAAGTCAAAGAACAATATCTTTGGTTCAAAATATTCTCCCCATACACGAGTATTGCGTGCCGTCTGTATTGTAATTCTGTGCTGATCGCGAAAATATTTGGAAAATAAATAACTTTTGATTAAAAATAAAACCAGCTAAAAATCAATAAAAATAAGAAATTCTTATATATAACCTAATTTTTTTATATTTATACCTAACAGTGTTAGAAGTCGGCATCAAGACATTTTGTAGTAATTTTAAAACCTCAATTTCAGAACCTGTCATGTTGAAATTATTCTTTTTGTTAAAATTTACTTTTTGAGCGCACTAAAGAAATATCACAAGCCCAAGGTAATAAAGAATCGATGTTCTTACACTGCCACTTTACGACCTAATTTCGTCTTGTGGGCGTCGTAAGTGGCAAGAGGAAAACAAACCTGGAAATAGGCGGCAGCACCTTTGTAACAATAACTATTCATCCATTGTAAATCATCAAAGTTCAAGGCTTAATATAGGCTACCCTCAAAGATTGCCTCATAGGATAATCAGCAGCGTATCCCTCATAACACTTTTAGAATAAGAAGCTGCTGTTTCCTCAATGAGCCAATTTATGTATATTTTTACTTTTTGTCAAAAATGTTTTTGAATTCAGATTTGTACAAAAAATCTAGCTTATGTAAAATATTTCAGTATGAAAAGGAGCAACGTGAGGAAGGGTTCCGTACATGACGTATAGTACTTTCATAAGTTTAAAGGTCACAGTAGATTTTCAAGGAATGGTATGCAGAAAGAGCTATTTTTAAAATATTAAAGTAAGTTGTAGTGAGTTAAAGTAATGTGTTGCTCAATTTGGAAAGTTTTCCCTTCAGCGTGATAATCCCAGGTTCGATTCCCACTCAAAACATGTTTGTCTACACAGGCCAACAAACAGACCTGCAACTAATTTTTTGGTGCAAATTCGAGTTCAATTATTGTAAAGTATTCTCTGATACAGTAGAAAATCATAAGGTTTGATTTACAAGACAATACCTTAAAGTATTAAGCTCTGACAAAAAATACAGTACGTGACAAAAGATATAACTTTCTTTCTGTGACTACGATTGATTCCATTACTGTCGTTATCCTGATAGATTGCTTTTTATTTATTCTGGAAATTTAAATAATTTATTTAGTTTACGAGCTACAACATTATTATTTTGTTTTACAGTAACAGCTGACTGGAAGTTATGAATAAAATCGACAACTCCATGGCGCAGTGTCTTGGCAATGATTTGCGGCGCTGAGGGCCGCGGGTATGAATTCCGTACGAATCACGTATTTGTATGGCCTAAAAATAACTCTTCCCGGTCTTGATGTATGTTCCTATGAAATATGTAATAAGTATAATATGTATGTTTTTATTATTTATTTCTTAAAATAAAATTTAGTTCCATATTTAAATAATGTTGAAAAAAAGATATAAACATATCGATGCGAAGGCATGTTTCTTGAGTGGCAAACCCGTATGGGTAAGCAAAGTGTGGTGCATCCCTTACTCAAGATGTAATAGCAAACTAAGTTGTTGGATGAAAGTGGCTCATTTCATCATATGAACTTTTCTTGTATGACCATTCATCAGTTTATACAAGATAAAAAAATTGTATTTTTTATAATGCCACTTTTTTACCCTGAATTTGCTACATTAAAAATTTCAAGTCTCCAGCTCATCGAGAAGTTAGTATAAAATAAATTACTTAATTCCACCCAGAACAGTCAGACAGACTGACAAACAAAAAAAGTGACTTAACTAAAAAGTGTTTAATTATCCTGTGTTTGCGTGTACGATATGAATCTGTGAATGAAACTTACTGACTAAATGAAATTAATTAAAACTTCCCGCAATCTTTACCGCTACTAATAAGATTGTTCTCATTACAAAGTTGAACAAATAGCTTTCCCGCAGGCGATGCGACTGAATCTAACTCTCAGTAGACAATAGAAAGAGACGGAAATGATTCCTTCAGACTTTTAATTGTATTTTCCAGTATAAGTAAAAAGAATATAATATTTACGCAACGCAATCTCTTACTGTATTGTACGGTCGAGACAAATTTCTGTCGGTCTACACTGCCTCCACTACTAAAACTAGATAGCTCACTGGAGCATGCTCCTAAAGAGAAAGCGGATTTATTTGCTTCTCTTTTAGCTTGCGATTCGCGTCTGGACAGTGGCAACAGCGTACCACCTCAATTAACTTACTGCAGTACCTCTATGTCATAGGTCCGGACCAACAAGGAGGTTATTAAAACCTTGCGAAGTCTAGACGTGAACAAAGCTAGTGGACCTGATTGTATACCGGCTATAGTTCTAAAGGTCTGTACCCCTGAGTTGTCTCCTGTGTTGACGCGCTTGTTCCGCCTCTCATTCAGGACTGGAATAGTGCCCAAATCTTGGAAAGTGGCCAATACTCAGCCTGTACCTAAAAAAGCTAGCCGTGCCGACCCTGCCAACTATCGACCAATTTTAATTACCTCCATACTCTGAAGATTATGGAGCGTATATTGAGCTCCCACTTAGTGGCATACCTAGAGAAAAATGACCTCCTTAGTGACCGGCAATACGGGTTTTGCCGAAATTGGTCAGCTGGGGACCTTCTAGCATATGCCACACACGTATGGGGTGAGGGACTAAAGAACAGTGGGAAAGAATTTGCTATTTCCCTTGATCTCTCGAAGGTATTTGATGAAGTTTGGCACGCTAGCCTTTTGGGTAAGCTTCCTGACGGCTTATCCCCTGATCTGATTGAATGGATAAAGGATTTCTTCAGTGAACGGTCTCTCCGGGTCGTCGTTGACAGCTACAAATCCGACCTCGTGGCGACTGATGCCGGTGTTCCTCAGGAGTATGTTCTCTCCGCAACTCTCTTCCTGCAGCATACTAGCGATTTGCTTATGTCCGGTATGTATGGGTATGCAGATGATAGCACAGTTGTGGAGAGATACCAACCAAGTGCTCGGGTCAGTCGGGATCGAATCCAGTCTGAAAGAGAGGCTATGATTGAGCGTGTGAATCTCACACTACAGGGGGGTCTCCGAATGGGGAAATACTAATCTCGTGAGATTCAATGCCTCCAAAACACAAGCGTGTCTTTTCACCGCTAAAAGAAGCTCCTACTTTCCGAAATGTATCCTTGGAGTACACTGACCGCCTTCAGTTGTTAGGGGATGATTTTTCTCTGAAACTCAACATGACCAGAGCCAAAAACTGCTCCAAAACGAAAAAACAACCAACCTCCTTACCACAAAATATTACCAGCAAGCAACCTCAGCTGAAATCTAAGCGGTACTTGCGGTCACTAGTCATTTGGTGATCCTCAAGGTGCCTCATGAGCAAGCAGTTAATAATTCTTTCCATTATTTTGGAGAATAAGGAGGTGATAGCGATAGGTCTTTAGTTGAAGGGATCTGAGCGGTCACCTTATTTATGGATCGGGTACACCAAAGCTATCTTTCATGAGTTCAAGAATACTTATAGAGAGTAGGAGTACCGAAACAGTCACGTTAAAACTGTTCCCAACTTCGAAGCACAAGGCTTCAGCACAATTGATGGGACGACTATACATCAGGCCCACACGACTTGTTAACGTCCAGGAAGAGTAGTGCTGTCTAAACAGTACATCCTGCATGGAGTACTTGGCGGTGTATTCCTCCGTCATCGAGAGTCAAGTAGAGCGCAAAGAGAGAAATCAGCAGGTTGGCTTTTTCCTTTATGACATGGACAAGTGAGTCGTCTTCCCTGTGTAGAGATAGAAGAGACGGCTAACAGAAGTTCCCTTGGACAGCCTTGGAAAGACTGGAATGGAAGTCAATGGCGCATCTTCGCTATGTCTGCATTACAACGCGCGACCGTATATTGCACAACAGATTGTGTCCAAGTTACAAGAGTGGTAACGCCAGTTAATAATCTAATTTATTAATGTAATGAAATTATTGGTGCATATCTTTGACTCCTCTCATCCCTTCTTTTTTCCTATCGTACGCGCTGCCGCTGAGGTGCAAAAAAGGTCTCGTGGCGTCTCATTAAGTAATATTTCGACGTTGTCCGCGATCGCAGGGCCAGCCGTTGTAGATATATTAACCGCAAAACCGCGCAGGATGGACGTTGAGTTCTCCTGTTTATGATACCCACCGCAACAGACATTGTATCTTGGTAACTTGTAAAAGCGTGAGATGCCCCCGTGAGTGCAAAGGTCGAGAATGTGGGACTTCACGAAACTGTGCCGAAAGTGCACGTGCGTCGAACCACGTGGCGGGCCCGCTGTACTCTTATAGCTGACACTCCAGGAGGAAGTTGAAGCAGCCCTCACTAGGTCAGTGCGTGCCATCCCACTAAATATTTAACGAACCTCAAGCTGCTGGCGTCTGAAAAGAGCTTGGGTTGGAAGCTCTCCATCATCCCCGTATATATCAGACCTTGCGACTACAGACTTATTACTTTATCTAGAATTTGTATAAAGTTTTGGCTGGAAAAAAATTTAATACTAGAGAGGCATTACAAAATACATTGGAAGAATTTTTGCCTCCCGTCCAGCTGATTTCCGCAAGAAGTGTATCAATTGAATTCCACTGCGTTGGCAAAGGTGCATCAATTTTATGGGTAATTACTTTGTTCAATAGAAATAAATATATAAAAATAATGACGTTAATTTATTTTAAAAAAACGGCAATTTCAATGGTAAAGACCTAATATGTTAAAAGCTAACGAGAGATACTCGCTTATTCTTTTTACATCCATCAATCAATCATAAATAATTGTTTGCTTACGCAAAGGAACATTTATTTATGATTTATTTTATTTTATTTTATGATTCTTAATAAAAAAAAAACATTTTTTCTGGACAAATCAACGTATTAACTTTCAAAGAAAACTGAAAAGGTGGTAGGTACTATTTTTACCACTTGCCAATTGTGTTACTTGCATTGATTATTGCGACGAAGGCGACTAATGGGATATTAGATTCATAACTGTGATTTCATAGGCGTTGAGCTAATAACCTATCACTTCTGTCACAATTTTTCATCTAAACTCGCGTTTTTATCTAAACGTCGCCTGCTTAACCCATCAAAAAATACCTATTTGGACTGTGAATGCGCGGCTCTTTCTAGTGAGACATAACATAATTTGATTATTAAATTTTTAAAGCAACAGTAGAGTAGCCATAGCTCGGGGGCTATACACTTGCTGTAAATTCAACAGTTCGCGAGTAACCCGGTTGCGACTCTTGCTGGCACCATACACAACATGTAACACAATTAACGCAATTTGAGAAAGTAGTTTGTTCAGAATCGTTTACTGAATCGATTCCAATCGTTTTTAATATAGGTAATTTTGTATCCCAAAAATAATTAAAACTACGTAAATTACAGTCATACTAAATCTGTACAGTCAAAACAAACTAAAATGGACCGTAACTTAAGTCAATAAGACTTTTAAGAGTGCAGTTTTATTTGTATTATTACTAATTCTGTCATTAAATAAAAATAAAGAAAAATGAACTTAATTTCAAGCAGGTAAGTCTTTGCATTCGTGGATTTGTACTGTGACCACAATATTCTTCCGGAATTAGTATAACTAATTTCATAAATAATCAGTGCATAAAAATGTTTAACTAAAAATTCAGTGTATGATTATATTATAACATAATATACTAATTGGGGTGTCTGGGGGTGTGCGTTAATTACGTTACATATTATATATAATAATATAAATGAATAATATATAATGAAATAAATATTTGAAGCAAAAAAAAGAATAATGAAAATTTAATGTCAGTTTATTTACTTTATTTCAATACGAGCATGTATGCGTAAATATATGGATGTAAAAGAGGCGAAAGAGGTATGTCAGGATCGTGCCAAATGTAAGTCCGTAGTCGCTGTCTACCCCTCTGGGCGTGAGTATTTATATTATATTTATATATTAATGTCAATTTGTAATTGCCCTCAGGTAATGTTTTCTTAGAAGAACGTTGAAGACTTTTTTTATTTGTGATACTCTTAATATCATTGGGAGTCCACTTAATGGTGTGAAGATGCTGTCACTGTAGATATTTACATCAATCCTCAATTAAGGACTAAGATGGAATGCTTCGTTTCCAGTAAAAATAGTATCTGGTTATCTACACCCACAAAACGAAACTCAGTGGCATTAAGCTGCTATTTTATACTGGTATTCTGTAAGAACACGTTAGCAAAGTTTTGGTAGTTACAGGGAAAGTGGCGGTGAAGTGATGTGTACTTTAGTTATGGTTAAATCAGTATTGTTTTATCCATTTAGTAGCAGTAATTTACTCAATATATATATAGTATATATTTATCTAAAATATTTTTTATGCTTCATCTATTATTTAACATCCATCAACGTCTAGCGAACTGAAGTAGAGAGAAAATCAGACTGAATTTTAAAAATGATTGATTGACTGTCTTGTTCTCTAATAATTCAGATTAGGGGATTTTTTCTATAATATTTTATATTTTGAAGATTTTAAGCAAATCTATATATTATATATTAAGAGGTATTCGATTTTCGCCCTCCGTGGTGACAGAACATCTGCCTTTTAACTGAATGAAACGTGAATCAGCATTACGCATAAACATTCCAGTCGAACTGCTAATGCCTCATGGAAAAAAATATATAAAAATTGTTCGTACTTCGAGGCTTGGAGAACTTGGATTGGTTATTTCGAATGCAAGGATAAATGGAATAGTATTTATACCCTATATAAAATATTAATCTTTTTGTCACACTGGTATATTCCTTACGAGGCGCCTACGTAACTTGCCAGAAAATTCTTATGGCTTAAGATGCTTGGTGGTACAAAACTTTCTTTTAAGCTAAACGTAAAATAGGCAGATTAACAACGGGCAGTAGCGTATGTCAAGCGTGATGATTAAGGCAATTTCTTATCCCATCCTTATCCTTGGATAGGCTCGTGTTCAGCGGTGAAGTGAAGAAAAGAATATAATCAAATTATAAAGTTATGTCTAGGATGATTGAAGTAAAATACGTGGGCGACACTGAAAGCTTTTAGAACTGGCCACTTGTAAACGATATAATAAAAATACGTTCATATTTTGAAAATAGAACTCTTTATGACAGTATTGTGTCGGTGAATACTAACTCGGTTTCGGAATGAATTACTTTACTTATGAATTATAAAACGACACAGGTGTTATTTTGATTTGTATATAGCTTAAAAACACTGTGGAATGAGATGTCATAATTTTAAACGACCTAAAAAATGGAGGAGGTCCGGTGTTATGTTATATTTTCATAAATTAAGCCAATTTTCTTTTTTCATTGAATAGACTATCCTTGGATAAACTGAAAGATGGTATCATTTTAATTTTTAAGAAAATAATTCACCCCTAAGAGTGAAAAAATAGGAAATGCAGTTTTAGTATAACTATAATATAGACATCTTCGAGTTTGCAATCGCTTCCAAGCATGGCAGCAATAGCCAATATACCCTAAAATACAATCTTAGGGTATATTGGCTATTGTTCTGATACGGCACTTTATCTCCTTCTCGAAGGTGGCTTGAAGGTCCTTCATGAGGAGCATCTGCTCTTCGGGCCTGTTCCTCTTGTCCACCCCGCAGCTGCTCTTCCAAACGACGGGCCTGTTCCTCTTGTCCCCCCCGCAGCTGCTCTTCCAAACGATGGGCCTGTTCCTCTTGACCGCCCCGCAGCTGATCTTCCAACTGACGGATCTGTTCCTCCTATCGTCGAGCCTTCCTCCTGCTGCTCTTTTAACCAACGGGCTTTTTCCTCCTGTCCGCTCCACAGCTGCTCTTCCAATCGGCGTGCCTGTTCCGCCTGCTGACGGGCCTGTTCCTGCAACGTCATCATGAGAGCACCTAAGTCAGGTGCTGCAGGTGTAGCTGACGGGCCAGCCTCCGTGGCCGTTTGCCCCACGTCCCACGGCCCCACGACGTCTGCGGCGTTACACCACCAAATCTTTTCTGGTCCGTCTCCTGCTGGCGTTGACTTCGTGTACGGACACCCTCCGTTTCTTTTCAATTTAATTTCAATAGCCTCACGTGTCATACTTGGTAGAAATCGATGTTCTTTCGCGAGGATTTGTGGTCCATCAAATCTGATGTAATAGTTGGGGCCATCTAGAGTATGATCACAAACTAGAGACTTCCCGGAACGTTGGTGCTTCACGTCAGCTACATGTTCTTTTAAGCGGTATCTGATTGACCTTTTTGTTTGCCCTATATATGAGAGACCACATTCACAATCAAGCTTGTATACTCCTGCATTTTGTAGAGGAATATGACACGTGACGCACGGTAAGAACTGACTAATCTTCCTCAGCGGCTTGTAGAATGTTCTAATAGAAGCTCGCTTCAAGATGTATCCAATCTTATCTGACACCTCTGATATAAGGTAGTACAGCAGGCACACGCTCAACTATGGCCGGCTTCACTTGGTCACTGTGACGGAGACCGAAGACCCGAAGCTTGTTATTGTGCATAACCTGCTTGACATGCTGAAACTCGACGGTCAGGTGTTTGCTGTCACAGATCCCTCGTGCTCTCTGTAACAATAATTTACATAAGTCAGAAAACGTGTAGTGTTTACTTAAATATAAAAAAAAATCATTAAGGCATCTACTTTCTATGTATAAATTAAAGATCCCGCTTTAGTAACCACAATAAAAAAAATCATCTAACTAATAATGCCATTTCCTTTCTTAATAAATAAATTAGATATGAAATGTATTGTGTAGAAATAGACAGTGTGGGAAATGTTGGAATAATAACAAAAATGAAATAATTAGTGTTTATGAGTAGTGAAGAAAATAAATATCTTCTATGTGGGGTTGGAAATTTAACGGATTTCATGATCAATACAGTAGTTTTTGTGTTTTACTACCGTTAAACAAGCTATTACTAGTCATTACTTAGCCTTCGTAAATGATTAAATGAAAATAATTATAAATTGTGAACATGAACTAATACTTAATAGAACTAGTACCAATTTAAACAATATTGTGTCTGAAAAAGATGACTCTGTTGAAGTAAATTTCCAAAATTGTAATGGCGTATTCCTTATATCTAGGTATCATCCGACCAGCAAAAGTTTACTTTAATGAAGTATTTAGAGAAAGATAAGGCTGTTCAAATAACATTTATAAATTGGGATCTATATGAATATCCATTATTACCAAAGCTACCTAGCTTTTTGCAGATCGGAGCATCAAAGTTGTTATAGAGGGTGCAAGCTCCGATTACAAGCTTATTAAAGATGGTGTTCCACAAGGCTGCGTGATATCACCAACGTTGTTTTTTCTGCATATCAATGATATGTCGCAAACTGGTAACATTTATAGCTATGGAGATGAAAGCACTGGTGATGCACTGTACATCGGTCGTGCCAATATATATATATATATATATATATATATATATATATATATATATATATTGTATGTATGTAATGTATAATAACTTGTGTCTGAAGTCGAGTCTTTGCTGAACAAACTCGCGGATTGGGGGCGACTAAATCTAGTCCAGTTTAACACTCAGAAGACACAAGTTTGCTTTAAATGCTAAAAGAACCCCTTCGTCGTATCTTATTAGTTTCAAGGCAATCCCCTTGTTGCCTCAGCCAGTATTGGAATCCTCGGCGTCGAATATCGAATGACGGGCAGTTTCTTGGTCACTTGGAGAGGAAGGCCAAATTGGTCTCTAAAAAGCTTGTCATGCTCAGCAAAGTGGGACAGTATTCCATGCTGGCACACTGCCTGCAACTTTCAAGTCGCAGGTTCGGCCGCACATGGAATACTGTTCCTATCTCTGGGCTGATGCTTACCAGTGCCAGCTTCTTCCACTTGACCGCATCCAGAGCAAAGCGTCTCGAATCATCTCGAATAGCTTACCAACGGCGATTTTTCCGGACCGACACGACCTGGGGACCTTTAATAAAAGATCTTACTATTTTCTAAAGGGCTGGCAACGAACCTGCAATTCCCCTGGTGTTGCGGTTGTTCATGGGCGGCAGTAGTCACTTAACATCAGGTGAACCATATGCTCGTTTGCCCCCTTTTCAGTAAAAAAAAATTGAAGTTTGATGGAAATAAATACAGTATGTTATACGATATATATGTAAGATTTCGCAAGTCGTTCTATAATCTTCCTTTATGTCTTTTGGTTGATCCCCAAACAATTAAAAATTAAGCTTCAATGTATGTAATTGATAGTGGACGACAAAATTAAAGTTTTAAACCAGAACCTGTTGATGTACGTCTATAAATTGAATGTTCAAAGGATATTCTAGTAGGAAAATCAGTGCATATTGTTTAATAATGAACGGTCATCTAGTAGAATATAGACCCTTAAGTAACACAGTCTGGAAAATATCATGATATTTACGGCTATTGTGGATAAGATTCAGATAAAAGATAATAACAAATTTGTTGTTAAAGAAATTGCCATCGTTTGCGATGATCAAGTTCAAGTTTTATTGATTCTACACACATTTTTCAGTTCATAACCTTACGTACACAGAAAGAAAACATGTGAGGTGGATAGAACGGAATAGAAAAATTAATTACAAAGATAGTTTTATTCCCTAAGACAAATTTTTAATGTACGTAGAACCCTTTTTGGTTGACAAAACGATTTATTTTAAAGGGTTTGAAAAAAAAACTCGGATTAAGAACATTATCGCTCATGTTGATGTTATAAGTTTAGAAAACTATAATGTCCTAGTTGGTTAAGTTTGTATAAAGAATAAAGGTTTTGTAATGATATTTTTATTTTCACATATCATTCTTAATTTTGGACACTAAAAATGTTACATGTCTAAAAATAATGTAAGTGGTTATTGTAAAATATTTTTAAATACCTTATTTATTTTATTATTTAACTGAAATATATAAAAAATAAATCTGCTCGTATTACTTATTGTTCAAATACATGAATGTTACTTATTACATTTTAATTAAGTACCTAACTTGGTGCCTACTAATATAGGTTTTGCCTAAATTGGTACTTATCGTTTAGGTACTTAATAATAAATTGAACTGACTTACTGATATTTTAATGGCATTTATGGCTTTAAATTTGGATCAGACATTCCGTCAGATTAAGAAGCGCAGCATCGCTCAGTAAAATTATAGGATTCTAGAGTTCTAGCCATCATATCGGTTAGTAGGAGGGTAGAATTGAAGGCTTCTGCAGCACGTTGCAGCGTGTTGAAGTGATGTAAAACCTCCAATTCTACCCTACTCTCATAGCTTGTAATTAAACTGATTCTGTAGACCGGAAAAGAGCAGTGCATGTACTGTTTCTTGCCTGCAGTAAAAAATGATTCTCCATGTCCTTTATTTTGAATACAGTAATAAATGCACCCCTGTTTAGCCCTGCCACTTAGTATGCAGGTTTTCTGTTTTTGAAAGACTAAAGTAGTTTCAGAAAGACAGAGGAGACACAAGAAAGTGCAATATAATTCACAACTTATATATTTTTATAATATCTCAGAAAAAGAAATATCTCAAAAACAGACTAAAATCAAATACCTCACTGTTTATAATTATGTTGCCTCACTTTTTATTCATTTTTTTTAATAAATTTTTTTCACAGACTTAGGGTGACAAACGAGCAAATAGTTCACCTGATGGATAGTGGAGCTGTGGCCCTTATATATCTACATTTATCCTTGACTACTTGCGTGGTAACCCCTGAAACTTAAGATGTAATGCGTTGTTTCCAGTACAAAGGGTCTCCAGTTCCTAAACTCACTATTCAAAACACAGCAGCCTTAAGCTGATATTTTGCGCTGGTATTCTGCGACAGTTTGGTCCCTTCCCGCTGAAATCGAACCATTCTTACTTTTACTAATACAGCTGCAGTTTGGCTTTACCACTTATACATTAAGCTGTAGATTTTTGATAGACTGTAGTATAAAAATTAATAATATAATTACGTTTTAATTCAAAATAAGTCAGCGTTCTTAGCATTTTACCACGGGGCTGTATGAAAGATTTTTTTTATTTATGATTATCATAATCATTATTATAGCCCTTTACAGGTCCGTAAGAATGCTACAAAGCACGGTCCTGTGCAACCAGCATCCATCGACTTCTTGCATGCCTTACTAGGACTTCACTTCATCTGTGGAGTTCTGGTTTTGGGTCCGACTTTCAAATGGGAAGCTAAAAGAAATAATAAAGACAAATATAAAATAAAAATCAAAAAGAACAGAAAATACAAAAAACCAACATCGAAAAGCATAAGCTATTTTTTGGAGCCTAAGTAGATTAAACTGTTCACATATTGCCTGGCACTTTGAGGGTAAACCGAGTACAGTGATTTGCAAACGATATGCTTTTGTTTTTGAAGTTATTTAATAAATTTTTTATTGAAATTTTTTGTCAATGATTTTTTTTGATAAAGCGTTAGAAACTGCAATTTGCTAAATTATATTAAACACTTTTAAATAATTTGCTCTACTTAGTGGAAGAGTGAACAGAAGATTAATATAACAATAAAAGTGGCTAATTTATGTTGCCATGGATGACACGATAACGCGGTACCGTGTCGGTATGAGTTGACTTTCGATAAACATGCAACGACTATTTTCTTGTTATAATTTAGGCTTAAATTTAATTTTGTAAGCTGACGTAGACTATTGGAATTTGATTTCATTAAGGAAAACATCCCCTGGTGCCACTCCAGCAAACCATTTTGTCGTCTATAAATCGATAATGTTATAAGATATTTTGATTGACAACTTTATGTCATTTTTCAAAATTACCCATGAAAATGTCCGCAAGAATTGCACTTACGGAGGATCTCATAGCTAACCCTCGCTTTTGTAGATAGAAACGGTTATTAAACTGAAAATAACTTAGTTTAATACAGAGAGAAGTTAAGGAGAACATTTATTTTCACGGGATGTAGACGACGTTTACAAAAGGGATTTGCAAGTATACGCAAAATATGATTTACGTATATTTTATACGTGGTTGAGCCATGCCGCAGTTATATTAGTAGTATAGTTGTGGCACAAATGGGTCGGCTCGACCGGGGATGGACCACGCTCTCACAGAATATCATCGTAAAATAGTAGCTTGCTGCTGTGTTTCTAATGGTGAGTGTAGAGAACTTCTATGATTAAAATTGAACATTATTGGTATTAATTTTACTAAAGTACTTTGTTATGCTATGCAGATATTTTTGTTGGAAGTTCTATACGTGGTACAGCCATGCTGCAGCTACTCGTGTATCTACTATGATGGTTGTAGTACGAACATGTTGGTTCAACCGGGGAAGGACCACGATCTCACACAGTACTAACGTAAAATGGTAGCTGCATGCTGTTATTTTATATGGTGAGTGTAGAAAACCGGAGAAAATTTTTATGGGAAAAGAGATATTCGGTCTTTATTGTCAGGGGTGTCACTTCATTTATATTTTAATTCTCAATCGAAGGTAGATTTGAATGTCTTTGTGTCACAATATTCACTTAAATCAAGTGTATTTTGTGCTTATTTGTTACTATTTTTCCATAAAACGATAATTTTTTGCGTATTCTGTAAAGGAGGAGGCACTAAATTCAACTTTATTTTTTGTGTATGTATATGTTATTTAAATCATTATAATACCATCGGCGATTGCTTTTGTAGTAATAAAAATAATAAAAATTGGATTCGTCGTTTGTAATCTTTAATTTACGTAAGGAGCAACATCTGCAATATCCTGCGATACCTGTAAATCAACTAAATTTGAGACACCGGCTGTTGATTTGGTCTTGGCTTGATCTTGTTGCTTATGGTCCGGAGTAGTAGACATTATAAATTTAGAAGGTATTTACGTGACAGATGTTTATATAATATATGAGACGACTATATCAAACTAACACGAGAAAACACCTCAATTACATCAACATTGAATGTTGTACGCCAGAGCACAAGGCATCATGCCATTGCACTATTTTTAATTCTTTACCTATCTCATTTAAAGTTATTTATTGCCACCAAAAATTCCACAATAAACTCAAATCATTATTAATTAAGAGGAGCTACTACTCAGTTGACGAATACCTAAATGACAAAAATAAACTTAATGAATGTTAATTTTTTTTTGTTTACGTACTGCTTAATATATTTTAATTTATTATGACATGAAAAATATTTAATTATGACATGAAAAGTATTAAATGTATATAAGTATATAGAATGATTGTCAAATGATATTTAAATTTTATTCGATTTTAGTTTTATTTAAGTCAATTGCATTTAAACGTAATTTTTGATTTTGTGTAATTAATTTTCCAATACAATGTAATATTGTTCTATGGAATAAATGACTATGACTATGACTAACAAGAAGGCGTGCGGCCTGTTAATAATAAATTTATTTCTACATTTTAAAAGATGCTTCGGAAGCTTAGTAGAAAAGTAAAATTTAATAATGTCTACTTTATTGCCGTGTAGTGGCGGTTGAGAATATCCACTAACGATATCTTCCCGTGGGTGTCGTAAGAGGCGACAGAGGGAGACAGCCAGGAGATGGGCAGTAGCATCTTCCTGATAACAACAGTGATATAATAAAGACACTGCGGTTGCCAACCCGCTCGCCTAGCGTGGCAACTATCGTGGCAAATATCCCCCCATGAATAACGACGCAAACAACCGGCCCCCAGTCCCCGGCGGCCCCGCTATTCCTGGCTACGGTGGCGACCATGGTAACGGCGGGGCAAGGGGTGCTAAGGATCTCCGTGGAGGTCCGGTTGCCACCTACGACGACTCGACCTGGCAACATATAACGCACGCAGCTTGAGGACTGACGAGAAGATACGGGAGCTGGAAGAAGAGATACACAAGTTGCGCTGGCATATTATTGGATTATCCGAGGTCCGAAGAGAGGGGGAGGACACGGTAATCCTCGAGTCCGGCAACTTGTTCTATCACCGGGAGGGCGACCATCTGTCCCAAGGAGGTGTCGGATTTATCGTCCACAAGTCTCTCGTCAATAACGTTGTAAAGATTGGGAGTGTGTCGACGAGGGTCGTTACCTGATACTCAGAATCACCAAACGGTATTCGCTGAAGGTCATACAGGTTTACACAACAACCTCGGCACATCCGGATGAGGAGGTGGAGGAAATGTATGAGGATATTTCCAGAGCCATGCATTCCTCCAAAACCAATTACACGGTTTTGATGTGAGACTTCAACGCAAAGCTAGGCACAAGAGAAAACGGTGAGCTGAAGTTTGGGAAATTAAGAGTAGGGCAACGGAACCGAAGGGGCCAGCAGCTGGCCAACTTTATGGAGAAAGAGGGACTCTTTATGATGAACTCTTTCTTCCAGAAGCGGTCCCACAGGAAGTGGACCTGGTCGAGCCCCGACGGTTCGACAAAAAATGAGATTGACTTCATTATGATGACCAGATACCAACTGTTCAGTGATGTCTCAGTGATCGCAAAGGTGAAAACTGGCAGTGGTCACCGAATGGTTAGAGGCACACTGAACCTAAACATTTAGTTGGAGAGGTCTCGTCTAATGAAGTCAACGCTCCGTCCAATCAATCATTATGGTACAGCTGTAGAACATCCGATATCCTTTAGGGACGATCTCCATTTGCAAATGACAGCTCTCTCCCGAAAATTTTCCCATTTACGGCACAGAACTCCATCCTGAAGCAACGAGTTGTCACATTGGGCCCAATAGCTTTTAGTGGTCGAACTCATCGCTGAGACATCGCTCCACTCGGGCTTGGGAGCACTGGCCTTCATCCATTCCAGAATCGGCTTGATGTCCGGATCTTCCTGCTGTGCATGTAGTAAGCTGTCCTTCCACTCGTTGCTGAGGTGGTCTGTTCTGAGCATCCTCACGGATACAACTTTCTTACTCTCTTGCCTAGTACAATGGTTGCAATCTTCAGGACAAGGTCTTCTTGACAATGCACTTGCGTTGCCGTTAGATTTCCCGCTGCGATGTTAGATCTCAAAGTCGTATTCCTGCAGTAGTTCAATCCACATCGCAACTTGTCCTTCTGGATTTTTAAACTGTAATAGCCATTTTAGTGAAATAGTGAAAAAGTGAAATTTCCGCTCCAGAAGATATTTGCTAAAATGCTGCAACGACTTTACTACAGCTAGCAATTCGCGTCTTGTGACACAATAGTTTCTTTACGACTTTGACAACGACTTGCTGAAGTACGCTACCACAACCTCGTGATCACCATTCCGTTAAGACAACACACCGCAATGTCCTATATTACTTGCGTCGGTGTCAACTATAAATTCTTTGCTTGCATCAGGGTATCCCAAAATAGGTGTTTTGCAAAGACGGTTGAGCTCCTGGAATGCGATATTGCAACTTTCATCCCAGCAGAAATGTCGCTTCTCCTCGGTTAGCTTATGCAGAGGTTTGGCTATATCTGCAAAGTTCTTCACGAATCGCTGGTAATAGGAGCACAAACCCAAAAATGCTCTAACGTGCGTCTTGTCTTTTGGAACCGGCCAATCCTTGACAGCGGAGATTTTCTCTGGATCCGTGCGGATACCTTCTTCCGATACTACATACCCCAAAGAGTTAACTTGCCGTTTGAATAGTGAACATTTCTTCGGACTCAACTTGAGGTTGGCACTCTGAATCTTTATGAGCACGCGTTCCAGGTTTTGAAGGTGTTCCTCAAACGTACGGCCTACGATAATGATGTCATCCAAGTAGACCAGACAGGCATCGCCAATTAGCCCGGTAAGTACAAGCTCCATCAGCCTTTCAAACGTTGCTGCAGCATTGCACAATCCAAACGGCATTGCCACAGACCCTTTCCCGTCGAGAACGCAGTTTTCGCCTTGCCCTTAGGGTCAATACCAACTTCCCAGTAGTCACTTTTTAGATCCAGCGTGCTAAACGACTTTACTCCTGTAAGCATTTCCAGCGTGTCATCAATTCTTGGCAAGGGATAGCTGTCCCTCTTCGTAACGTCGTTCAGACGGCGGTAGTCAACACAAAACCGCATGCTGCCATTCTTCTTCTTTACCAGCACCACGGGTGAACATCATGGACTAGAGGAAGGTTCAATAACACCATCCTCACCATTCCTTCAATCATAGTTTCCACTTCCTTTTCACGTGTTACCGGCAATCTTCTCGGCCGCTGACGGATAGGCAATTCTTCTGTGTTTATTTTGTATTGAACTAAGCCAGTCTTTCCTACGTCAGAATCGTTTGATGAGAATACATCGGCATACTTGAGTAACAACTTCTTCGCTTTGACCATTTCATTCGGGGAGAGAACGCTGCGACAGTCTTCTAAAAGTATGGTCACTCTCGTTTGTGCATTCTTACTGGGGGCCTCACTCGATAGATATTGTCACCGACGTAACCAATCCACTTTCTCACAAGTACCAACCAGCGTGCCTTTCTCTATAATCTGTTTCCGGTCACAAAGGTTCAGCACACGTACTCCTGAGATGTCAGTGGTTCTGACCAAGGTTTACCCTTTCCACAAGTACACAACGGTGAGCTTGCCCAGTGTTTCGAGAGAAACTAACCGGCACAATCGTTTCCGATCTCGGCGGAAGAACAATCTTCTTAATGCTGTACACTTTCCCTGGTAACGAACCTTCCATAAAAAGTTCCTCCTGTCCACATTTCAAAACGACTTGCTTCACGTCGATCTCACAACAATTATTCCTCATAAAGTTTAGGCCCAGGATGCAGTCGTCCATTATATCAGCCACGATGACATTATGCAGGTAGATCACGTTGCCTAGCTTCAACTCCATCTCCTTCTCTCCACGGACGGGTATACGCTGACCGGTGGCTGTTACCAAATTAATGCGTTCTCAGTTGTATGCGGAGTCCCCAAATAACTGACTTATAATTTGGGAACTAACAACCGTACGAGAGGCTCCAGAGTCTCTTGTCAGTTTACACGGCATTCCGTTGAGCTCGCCCTTGATGATTAGACTGTTCCCATCATGAGTTTTTGAGATCGAGATCCTTGGGGCTCTTTTAACATCAGCCAGCACCCGCCTCGCAGTTCTGGCTTTTACTCGTTTTTCCCTGCCGCTGCTGGGCGGTGCTGTTGGCCGCACTACCCCCTTGAGATCGTTCAATTTCCCTTTCTAGGGTTCGCTTAGGGCAGCTGGATCGTAAGATGGCCCCTTTTCCCCACAGCCATAGCACCTAGGGCAGTATCCTTTGTTGCGGTCGCGAACTGTAGCTGCTGCAACCTCCCTGACGCGATGGGAACGATGATCCTGCCGCGTCTCGTGGTGCCCGAACCTTACAGCAGCTCTGAATTCCAGGTCGCGGATGCCATCGATGAATGTCTGCACCAGGTTCCCTTCAATGAGCGCAGGTACAGACCGGTATGCTTTTTCCACCAGCTTCTCCACCTCTAAAGCCTACTGCTGCAGGCTTTCGTCGATGCGCTGCACGCGATCTTTAAGCTGCGCACGAAAGACGTGTTCCAGGTGAGCGTCACTATATTCCACCTCCAATGCCTCAAGGAGTTGCTCATAAGTCACTTCCTCACCGAGAGCTTCCAGAACTGTTAAGGCCTGGTCGCGCAGGCCTAGTGTGAGAGCAGTCATGGCCTGACTTTTGTTCCAGCTGTTCGCCTTCATAACAGCCTCGAACTGGATTTTGTAGGCTGGTCAGGAAGAAGTCCCGTCGAACGGTGGCACTTTGAACCCACGTAGCGAAGGTGTAGTAGCTACTACGGGAGCTGTAGTTCCATCCACCAGTTTGAGTTCGTCCAGCGTTTTCTTCACGTCAGCCATCACGTAATCAACCCAATTGTTCACTTGGTGGATTTGGGTTTTAGCTTCCTTGATTTGGGTTTCAGCTTCCGACAGGCGGTTGTCATGTTGAACAACCCTATTCTTCACCTCCCTTATCTATTTCCCGAAGTTAGCGTGAATGACCTTCACGAGGAGCATCTGCTCTTCCGGTCAGCGGGCCTGTTCCTTCTGTTCGGCGGGCTTGTTCCTGCAGCATCACCATCAGAGCACCTAAGTCAGATGCTGCAGGTATAGGAGCTGCTGACGGGCCGGCCTCCGTGGCTGGCACTTGGCCCTCTGACGTCTGCGGCGCTGCACCACCAAATCGTCTCTGGTCCGGTTCCTGCTGGCGTTGACTTCGGGTACGGACACCCTCCATCTCCTCCTTAGGAAAAATCGGCATGATTTTATCCCACTGCTGACACCAATTCTTACGAGCTTGAGATTCGTGACAGTAAAAACTGCCGATTGAATTACCAAAATGTACACTTTAATTTTCTTTACACCAATTAAAACTGAAAACACTTGTGGCGGCGCTGTCGTCGCGCCACAAGCGAAATACACCGAAGCCTAAATCACGCTATCAACATTCCGAATCATAAAGAGTATATATAGAATATCTCCGAACTATCACAAGGAGTGTTGGCCGCTCCCCGGGCAGAACACCTTGGCCGGAGGGAGATCTCCCCTTTTCCTTTCTCCGGCCACAGTGGTGACCATCCGACGTGATCTGAACACGCAACCAAACAACCTTCGGAAACTTCAAGCTTCCTCATCGTCATAGAATACACTACCCATTCGCTCTTGAGCAGATATCATCTGCAGTCTTCATATCTTGCAAACCATCTAGCTTCACAAGGTTCATCCGCAGCACTGGAATAATAATGCCTCCTGTTCCTTCAAGCTACTTTCTGCGCCATGCAGTGTTCGGCACGGCTCTGAGCCTTACTACTCGCCTCTGTTTCACGGCACTTTCGCAGATTACTTGGCTTTTTCTGGACTCACCGCAGACTACAAGGCAATCTCCTGGCACTTGCACATTCGTCGACAACGAGACTGCACTATCGACCTCCGGTCTGAGCAGGCGGGCAATGTGGCGGCGCTGTCGTCGTGCCACAAGCGAAATAAACCGAAGCCTAAATCACGCTATCAACATTCCGAATCATAAAGAGTATATATAGAACATCTCCGAACTATCACAAGGAGTATTGGCGGCTCCCCGGGCAGAACACCTTGCCCGGCGGGATATCTCCCCTTTTCTTTCCACGGCCACACACTAAAAATTAATCACACTGATTCACTTTATTTCGCTCCAAAGCTTCGTTTGTCTCGCCAAATTCGATACTGCCCCAATCGTGGCATGCAGCGGGTTTAAATACACGTTTACACCGAAACATCTAGAAAATTCCTGTAGATACGGGCGCCGACCGACCAGACGCAGAAAGTTCGAGTGTGGGAGCTTCTAGAAAGCTTAGTTCTTCAATTCGATACCAGATGGCGCTGTTGGTTGAAAGATTAGTCATTGCATTTTCTGAAAAGCTCTCCTCGCTCTGTTACCCGACACTAGATGGCGTAGTGCCAGGCACCAGACGTCAACTTAGGCGTGCGACATTATGAATCGTCTCTCACGCAGACTCGACAACTTCCAGCCTCCCGAACAAGCCGGTTTCCGAAAAGGCTTCAGTACCATAGACCACATACATACCCTGCGGCAGATTGTACAGAAGACCGAAGAGTACAATCTGCCACTTTGCCTGGCGTATGTCGACTATGAGAAAGCCTTTGATTCCGTCGAAATTTGGGCGGTGCTACAGTCCCTTCAGCGGTGCCAAGTTGACTGTCGGTACATCGAAGTGCTGAAGTGTTTGTACAGTAGGGCTACGATGGCTATCCGAGTACAGAACCAGAGTTCGAAACCTATCCAACTGCAGAGAGGTGTAAGACACTGTGACGTTATATCCCCAAAACTCTTCACCGCTGCGTTGGAAGACGTTTTCAAGCTACTGGACTGGAAAGGATACGGTATTAACATCAACGGCGAGTACATCACTCACCTTCAATTTGCCGACGATATAGCATCCTTATGGCAGAATCGCTGGAGGACCTTAGCACTATGCTCAATGACCTCAATGGTGTCTCCCAACGGATAGGTCTTAAGATGAACATGGACAAAACAAAGATCATGTTTAATGTCCATGTCACACCTCTGCCGGTAGTTGTTGTGAGCAATATGCTCGAAGTTGTTGACGAGTACGTTTACCTGGGACAAATAGTCCAACTAGGTAAGTCCAACATCGATCGAGAGGTCAATCGACGGATTCAACTCGGCTGGGCAGCGTTCGGGAAATTACGACACATCTTCTCGTCAGGCATACCTCAATCTCTGAAAACTAAAGTGTACAACCAGTGCGTGTTGCCAGTGATGACTTAAGGATCTGAGAGGTGGTCCTTCACGGCCGGCCGTATGAGGACGCTCAAGGTCGTTCAGCGAGCTATGGAGAATACTATGCTCGGAGTTTCTCTGCGTGATAGACTCAGAAATGAGGATATCCAGTAAAACCAGAGTGACCGACATAGCCCAGCGGATTAGTAAGCTGAAGTGGCAATGGGCCGGCCATATAGCTCGAAGAACCGATAACCGATGGGGAAGAAAGGTTCTCGAGTGGCGACCTAGTACCGGCAGCGAACTGTAAGGCATCCTCACATTAGATGGAGTGAATACCATGTAAGACATGCAGGAAGTCGACGGATGCAGGTGGGCCAGAACCGTGCTTTGTAACATTACATGGGGGAGGCCTATGTTCAGCAGTGGACTTGTGAGAGGCTGTAATAATGATGATGATGATTATGCACCACATATATTTTACAGTTATGGAGACAGTAAATCTGATAAGCTAACCAGAGAAAGAGTAAAATTTTTGACACTTCAGCTATATTATATCTATAGCATGCATAGATTGTCTCTAACGGGGTAGAACCACGTTCTCACAGAATACCTGCGTAAAATAGCAGCTTAAAGCTGCTATATTTCGTGTGGTGAGTGTAGAGAACCGGAGATCCCTTTTTATTGGGAACGAGGCATTCAATCTCAGTCCTCAAGGGTGCCAATTCTTCAGCATTTTGATACTTAAATGAGGATGGTTGTAGATATCTATGGCCACAGCAAAGCTTACTTTGCCGATACAATGCGCTGATGTGTTAAATCGCTTCTTCAAAATGTGTTGACACACAGCGCAGGGCCAGAAAGTTCGAAAGGTGTGAAGATGTTGTTCTTGTATATAATTTTTATAAACTGCAATTCCGTGAAATGTAAAATTATTTTACCTAATATGTGGGTAATATTTATTTTCTACATTTGATTTTAGATACTGGTCACAGGGTTTTATTTTGACAGATGCGTGAGTTGAAAGATGTGTTCAAACTTTGACCACGGCACAATTTTGAGTTAGCGCAGAGTCGGCGCAGTCGACTGCGCCTGAGTTATTAAGTTAACGAAAGTAATTTCGCTGAGTTACCCAGGTCTAAATTAAAGCGACCGTAGGCAGGCGCGGCCGCGAACTCAAAAACTATTTACTATTTATTCTTTAAATACACCTGACTATTTACTTCATCACCCTCTCGGAAATAAGAAGAGGCCTGTGCCGAGTAGTGAGACGTAGGCTGCAACTATGCTTATAAATAGATTCATTTTGGTTTATACTAAAATATTTAAAGTTTATTCAAAAAAATAAAAAAAAACTACGACAGGGTATGGTTTTAGGTGCTGGAGAGCCTCTCTTGTGTTTTCACTGGTCAAACCGACCCATTCGTGATACAATTATGATATAGATGCAGCTTGGCTCTACCACACATAAAATTAATTTGAATTGACTGTCGCTACTTATTAAAAAAATTCAAAACTCGTTTCAGACTTTTACCGTTTTACTGTAAGACTTCTCAACGAAAACGAGAGTTTTAATAGAAATTAAAAGGTGATTTCAATTAACTGAAAGGAATAAAGAAAGTCCATATAATAGCTGCTGAAGTTGGTGCTTTAACTGTTTTATACACTTTGACTTTGAAGGTATAACGTAGACATTATTTTATTAAAATAAAAAATTATTACTCTGAAACCTTCCCGCTAACTAAATACAATGATGTGTTTTACCTGGATAGTGAAGAGCACCTCTCGCCCTCCCTCAATTGCATGCACTAACTCCGTCACCACTAGTCCCAGCACCTCTACTCCCAACACAACTACTCCCGGCACCACTACTTCCAACACCACTATTCCAGGTAAGACACACCATCGATGACAATACGACACGTGTTTCGCCTCTATACGAGGCATCCTCAGGTGACGTAGACTCTACGGCGACTGACCGCTAAGTAGCTAAGTAAGTACTTACTTAGCTACTTAATATGTGGCCCTTAAGTAAAGTGGAATTAACCGCTGCAGTACACCGTCACTTTACACAACATCTAGCATCGAACTCGAAGTAATAATAATAACTTAAAATATCTAATAATACACTGATTTGAAATTCTAACGAACCATGAGCGTGCGAAAAAATACTACACAATATTATCTATATTTAAGTAAAACAGATATACGTACTGCAACTCTTCGTTGTGGAATGTACTCGTTCCTGAGTGTCATATAAATTAACCATTACGTATGAACATACAAAGACATTATTAAAATATATCTATAAATCTGATATGGAATGTCTCGTCAGTACAGGGGTTGTAGTATAACGACTGCTGATCTTGAAGTCCTGGGTTGAAATCTCGGGTCGGGCCAAAAAAAATAGTTATTATTTCCATCATAATAAAATTATTTTTTCCATCAAGAATTTCTCAGTAGCTGTCCGGGGTCAGGAAGCTGGTGGTGTCTCAACTCCTTGCTTCGGAAAACACGTAAAGCTGTTGGTCCTGCGCGTGATCTCTCTCCATCGAATAGGTTTACCGTCCCATCGGACTATGAAAGTAATATAATCTTCGGCACTATAATCCTGTCCTGCGCCGATGCCTTGTCTCCGTGGAGGCTCACCGCCGTAACAGAAATTTGGTCTGGAGGATATTAAATTTGAGCATCACAATTTCATAAAAAATCGCGTATCACCGTGTAGTACCATGGTAGAACCAAATATTTATTGCTTTACAGAATAACAGAACATGAAGGTATTGAAATCCATAGGTTTTCAGAGTTTCAATTCAAATATATTTGTGTGTAGTATATAGTATTGAAGTGGTATTTATTCATGTCTAACAAAGAATGATAATTTTTTTCTACTCGACAATAGTGGTGTCGATTAATTGTGTGATGGTAGAGATCAATCAACGTTTAATTACCACAAAATCAAGTAAAAGTACAGTCTATATAATATGTCCCACAGACGGGAATAGACTACACCTGGGCGTGCCCGGCGGTGATGGGCAATATCGTGATAAAACAGCCATGTATAAGGCTTATAAAATTGTTCTGAAACGTGTTCTGAATTCCGCCAATACGCACTGAAATAGCCGGATTGATTAATTGCTCCACAACGATAATAGATGATAAAAAACTCAAAATAAATTAAAGATTGGTAGAGCTACGTATCATGGCGGCAGCACGAATGGGTTGGCTTGCCCAAAGAAGGACCACGCTCGTACTTAATACCGGCGTAAAATATCTGTCCTTTTAATTTATTTCTGCCACACAACAACAGTGATGATGAATGCATCACCACTGTTGTTGTGTGGCAGAATACAGGCTGTGAAGCATTCTATATTTGTCCTCAGAGGTCGGCTACAGGTGTATACGGACTGCAGTAACCATCGGTAGATTGGAAGTTTGTTTGTCACTTCGGATTTGTAAATAAGGCATTATTTACTTTTCTAAAGTCAAAGAGTTTGAACCACATTCTCACTTTTCTGAATGCACCTCGTATTAACACGTGTTTTCGTCAAAAATTTCGCGATTTATCTAAAGTGTTTTTTTTTTAATATTATTTTTGTAGATAATATGTTTCCACAGACTTTATTTATAACAAGAAGACTTTAAGGTACATCGAAACATTTATTTTTCCCGTAGCGAGTATAAGGAGTAACATTTGCCCTCATTTATTTCGTTGTTTATTTTGTGTTTTGTGCTTACCCATAAAACTCAGGACCTTTATCCTATTTGTTTTGTTAATAAGAAGTCTGTTCAGTGAAACAGTTTTAAGTATTTGGCTTTAACGATGGCAGCTAAGGGAATTTAAAAAAAACTATCGTTTGGTAATCGCATATAATAACGAAATTTGGTATACCCAGTCTTTTTTTGTTAAAAACGTAACTCCACACATTTTCTCCTATCTGGAGGCGGTTTACAAACATAAATTTCACAAGGCCATCCAAACCCCGAACAATTAACTTGTAGGTCATACAAATACTTGTTCCTTACGAAATATACGACCCTTAGCGCTCAGCGTAACTCATTGCTCGGTCACTGAGCCGTCCAATCATTATACTTTATGTGTCACTTACAAGGAAATCCGCATGTCTAATAATTATAAAATATTTTGACAAATGAAGTCCACCCACAAGTAATACCTTATTTTATCACATTTAGAGGTGGAATATTATTTTCTAATTTATATGGTCTATCCGTGAAGCATACACTACTTAACACTATAGATAAAATCAGTTTACAACTTACGAAGATGACATGAAACCTACACACTAATAAATATACATTCGAATCGTAAACCTCCTCCCTTCCATCCACTAAATTTACAAGTGCACCTAAGGGTATTGTATGAGGCGTTAGAGCAAAACTGAAACATGCAGCAGCGTCTTATTGATAACAACTTAATAAAATAACAGCGCTTGGCAATCTATCTGCCAAGCGTTGGCAATAACAGCTAATATCTGGTTTATGAGGCAAAATGGGAAGTTTATTTTCAGCAGTGGATTTTGATGGGTTGTAATGAATAAATGAAAAATCATAAAATGTCAATTTTCCTCATTTTAAATTTACTTCTTCTTCTTGGTCGTGTTCTTCATGACTGAAGGTCGTGTTCGTATTTTAGTACCTTCGTGGCGCTTCTTTCTCCCCACCTTGATTATAGATCTATTCAAGTTATTAGGAAGGCGTTGTGCAATGTTGATGACTAAAGTATCTGAGAATTCTCTCATAAAACGTAGTAAAGAGTCTGGTGTCAACACAAAGCTGCTCCAGGATTTACTAGTTGGTCCTCTTCGCAGTCCACGGTATCCAAAGCATCCTTTTTCAACAGTGCATTTCTAACGTATCGATAATATCTGCTGCTTGAATTTTAATTCTTGAACAAAACAAATTGTAACATTTGAGTGTTGGAATATTTAATTGTTCGGTAATATGTAATCTCTTTTTTGTTACAGAACAATTACCAATTTTCTGTATTATATTTTAAAAGCATTCAATATTTATTGTTGATGAAATTCAAAGCGTGAATTGCTTTAATATAAATAAAATAAGTAACTATTACATTTGTTAATTATATTTATTTGTTAGAATATAACAAATCAGGAGAAGACAATGCTGCCCATCTCCTGATATGTTTACCTCCGTCGCCTCTCTTTAAACCTATATTTATAAATAAAATTGAAATGTCTGGTTATTTGCAACCAATTAAATATAAATAACCATTATTACATACGCACTGTTAGATATAAGTGGAGGACAGGATGACATCACTACATCAGCAAATCCATTCACACGACGCTATTATTTTCGTGACATTTGTTAGCACTCCGGACGGTTAAAGCTTAGAGAATATAATTAAAAATATCCGGAAATACAAAAAACGATATTTAAATAATTATATGTTGATTTACGATTTCTAGAGCAACAGAGTGTTTTGCATGGAAATCGTAATTGTATTGCTTTATATCGAAATCTTATTTTAATATAGTAGCCATCGATATATTGGCATTGTATTGAGTTAAACTGTACAATTAACCCTTACAATAAAGGAATATGCAATAAATTTTCTCAAAATGACTTCAGTTTTAAGACATTAATAAAAATTACATGTGACAAGGGCTAAGCGCTCTCTGTAAATTTCACAGTACGCGCGCAGCTCGGGTTCAATCGTGGCCGGCATTAATGGTATTGTTAATTTTAAGTTTAAGTGCTGACTTACTACGTACTCAGCAGGGTGTTGAAGAATCTTAAGGAAATATCCATGTCGAAGGGTAAATATACGTATATATATATATATATATATATATATATATATAACACATAATACCAGAGTTAAAATATAAGCTCAATGCCGTTGTGTTTCAAGTGGAATTTATTCATAGTCTTCAGGGATATAGATGTCTATGGACTACAGCATCCACTTACAATCAGGTGGATTGTGTGCTCTTTAATCAACCTTATTCTATTTAAAAAAAATAGCTGTCTCGTTGGTCTAGTGGTCGTAAACCTTAGTGTTGATCACGAGGCCCCGAGTCGGGATAAAATCAATTATTTGGTTTTTCTGTCAAGAAATTCTCAGTAGCAGCCCGAAGGAAGATGTCAGTATTTCAACCCCGTACCTTGGAAAGCATATAAAGCCGTTGGCCCTGCGCCTGATGTCTCTCCGGTAGTTTGGGCTTGCAACCCGTCGGCACTGTAATCCTGTCCTGCGCGAATGCCTAGTCTCTGTTGAGGTTGTCTGCCGTGACAAAAATTCGGTCTGGAGGACATTAATATTATTATAAATATATTTTGTACCCAGACTGGCATCGAGCTGCAGAATCAAAGGTGGAAGATGTCTAGTACTTCGATCTTATATCCGCTAGGCAAGTGTGATGATTAAGTCAAATCCTCCTTGCAACGGGAGAGACCCAGGTCCAGTAGTGGACATTTGCGCGTTTGGGATGAGGAATAAGAAACAGCATTTCGTTAACAATGGACCGTTTTTTGTAAAGAAGAGGAAGCGAAAACGCGCATATAACTCATGTCGATTCCAAATTTTTAGTAGAACCCAAAATTTTTAAATGTATATTAAGTTAAGTCTCGCTATATTAACTCTTTCAGGTTTCTGTGTAATTGCTTGAAAAGTTTTTAAGATGGATGCCGTCCGCCAATTTATGGCGCTGTTAACCTTAATCTCAAATTCGAAAATTTTAATACGTATTTAGGTATAATTCCTTACTTATTGATTATCTATATTATACTATCAGGCCTAAAATGTGGCTCTTATCTTTCTAAATTGTAGGATATAAACTACAACATCATGTTGGATTTTACCGCTGTATATATACTATATATTATAATTATATCTCTTACAATTTAATGTTAGAGACCCCCTAAAAGGCCACAATTTTTTTTTTCAATTTATTCAAGATTTCATTTTAAGGTTACACACAGCTATAAGGAATTCTTGAAATACTAAATATGTACATATTTTTTATAAAAATTCGTATTGCAATGTTTCTTTTAGATTTGTGAGTGGTTTACGACAGTAGTCGAATGGTGAATAACAACTACGACTTCGGAGTTTCCGGTTCGTGTATTTAACATTATTAACTCCTTTTATTATATTTAATGTATTTAATTAAATTGTCATAACAATAAAAAAATCGAATTGGTAAGCTAAAGTGGCAAGGTTGACAGTGAAATAATGGATAACTTAACTAAATTAACGTAATGCATTTATAGAAAATGTATAGAATTGATAGAATAGGGTTAATTTTATTAAATATAGATTATGTGTAATACTTTTTAAAAGTATTTTTTTCATTTTACCACTGGTCGGGTTCCTGGGAAGAACCAGCAAGAAAGCACAATTTATCATATTATATTTTATACAATTTTTATAAAAACATTTAGAAACAGCATGGTAGGAATCACCTCACTCACAAGGGTTTTATAAAAATAATAGACATAGGTGTACTACTGACATGTAGTTTTAAGACCATTTTTTTATTGAAAATAGTTATTAAATATAGATTATTTATCATTGAGTAATATAATTTAATCCACAGATAGAAAAATAATAATAATAAACGTACTTAGACAAAGCATATAAAATATGTTGTATTCAATATAGGATATACAAATTTGTGCGGTTCTTACGCACTAATTCATTTTAACTATTTTTAAATTATTTCTATCATAGAGTACATGATTAGTAAATATTAAATATTTGGAGTTGCTTATTAAATATTTTGAACCCTTTGATAGATAAAATCTGCACATTTATATTCATAGTACTTACAGTAGTAGTATTGACTGTATAAATAAACAGTACTACATACTAAATATATAAACACTATATATCTTCTATATATAGAAATCAATTGTTATCCGAACATAAGATATATCGAATGATGTGCAGTTTCGTGGTTACTTGAAAGAGAAAACCAAATTGGCCTCAAATATCTTGGCGTGCTCAGCAGAGTGGGACAGTATTTCATGTCAGCACACCGCCTGCATTTTTACAAGCGCAAGTGTTCCACAATTGGAATACTGTTCCTGTTTTTGGTTTGGGGCTTCCCAGTGCCAGCTCCTTCCACTTGACCGTAAATTTCACGAATTTAATTAATTCCAGTAGCCAAATTTCACGATTGCACTTTGTGACAAAACTCACGATATCATCCACACTATCTGGATGCTTGGCGATCCACCACTGAACGTTTTACTGCAGTTTTCTTCCACGTATGACCCCTCCGTGGAATCGTTTATCCGACTTAGGGAACATCAAGAAAAAAGGTTACTCCCTTCTAATAGGCTGGCAACGCACCTGTTATTCCCCTGGTGTGGTTGTTGATGGGCGGCGGTAGTCACTTGCCATCAGGTGAACCGCATGCTCGTTTGCATCCTCGACTATAAAAAAAACGAACTTACTTCGTTTTAAAAGGGGCGGCAACGCACCTGCAATTCCGCTGGATGTTCATGAGCGCCCAACTTGATGATAAGTCATCTGATGTTGACCCGCATTCTGGTATACCATCCTCGCTATAAAATAAATTTCACGAGAAAAATAAAATGGTGTATATTACCTACTTTGATAAATACTCCTACTCTCTCAATTGCGTACACTATTAGTGTCACCACTAAATCCATTACCAACACCCCCAAAACCACTACACTAGAATAAAAACACCAATGTCGATAATACGACACGTGTTTCACCTCTAAAGGAAGCATCATCAGGTTTGCACTTTGCGAAGGCTAACCGCTGCGTTGGTTTTTAGAGTATTTCTGGCTTATTATTCTTTTCAAATGGATATTGGCAATGAAATTTTTATATGTTTGGTATATTGAATTCCAGTAAAGTAACGCCTTATTATACATCTGATAGATATGCTGCTTACAACATTTATTTGATAAACTTAACTCAGTAAGCAAATGCTTTAATATGACATTAAGTGCTGATCGTTGTTTCCCAATAATCTGCTAGTTTTGGATCTTCGTAATTTGGCGGGGTATACCACGGGTAGGTGACAACCCCACAAACACTTTTGAAGAAAATCAATAGAATGAGGCGTTACTTTGATGAATTCATTATATTAAAGATGTTAAAAATAATTAGCATAAACCGCGCAACAAAATTATTGAGGTCCTCGTAATAATTTTATTACGCCGTTTATGACACGGATCTTTTTTAAATTAATTTTCAGTTACATCTTTATTTTTATGTACTATTTAATACATAGTTATAAAACAATTTAATGAAAAGTTACAATCATACTAGATAATATTAACATTTAATCGATTGAAATTTAATTCCAAAATTATGGTCTGTTTGCTATAAGATATTTAATTAATCGAATTAAAGGGATTGACGACGAGTGCCATTTAACGAAATCGTGACTAGTAAGTTAGCCACCACTGACAATAGTTATATTTGTATTTGAAATGCATAGCTGTTTTTGATGTTGTTTATTTTTCAACAACATAGATACAATGAATTTTGTTATTTAGATTTATTTTTATTTATGTTCTCATGCAAGTGGCGTATATAATGTCTTTATGAGAATTAATGTCTTTAATCCTAAACCTAAAATGTAATATAAATTCGTTAGTGACACTATATATAACTATCTTTGTGTGACACATTGTGTTTAGTAAGGTATAATAGTGTACTTTTCATTAGTTTTTCTACTTTTTAGTTTTTGAAGAGGTCTTACAATTACATGTTTTATTAATCGAGACTCCCAAATCCAGAACAAATAACATATTTTTTTTTATATTTTGTTACTAGCGAGCTAGCGTCTCACTCTGGCTTCACCTGGGTAAGATCTTTTAATAAGGCGTTAATTAGATTTAAGAAAATCAAAGACGATTAATTTCATCGGATAAAATATAGTTTAGATCACTTCTAGCATTGCTCCCTATCTGATTGTACGGTTTCGATACAATCGGTTGAGCAGTTTCGAAAATTAGCGCGGACGGACAGACAATATTTTTTATAGTATATAAGTGACGAACACGTGGACTTTCCACCTGATGATAAGTGGATGTTGTGGCCCATAAACATCTGCATTTATCCTCGATTAAGGCTCAAAACGCAGATGCGTTGGCACCCCTGCGGATTCAGATGGAATGCCTCGTTTCCAGTAAAAAGGGTCTTCGGTTCTCTACACAAATATAAGAAACACAGCAGCATTAAACTGGTATTTAAGTCTGTGGAAATCTGGTCACATGGTCCATGGTTCCATGGTCACGGAAGGAACTTTTTATGTGGAGGTAGCCGTGGTTAAGCTAAATATAAGGCTGTTATGTCGATATCACAGATGACAATAACATTAACCATTATAAATTAAATTGAAATTTCCATCTGTGATATCGACATAACAGCCTTATATTTAGCTTAACCACGGCTACCTCCACATAAAAAGTAAGTCTGTGGAAATCTGTGTCTTTGGTTATCAGATAAAAAATATGGTTATTCATTTAAATAAAACTAGTTTTGACGGGTTTTATCGCTTATATTAATTTTATTTTATTTCCTACGTTTCGAGCACTTTACAGCACCCATGGTCATGGTGGAGGTAGCCGTGGTTAAGCTAAATATAAGGCTGTTATGTCGATATCACAGATGGAAATTTCAATTTAATTTATAATGGTTAATGTTATACATATATTTTGTTATATACAATATTGTGCGTATACAATGCCAACAGGACTGCCAAACCTGACATTTCAAGTCGCATTGCGCACTTATTCAAGTGCATTGTGTAGGATGTGTTAAACTCAAATGAAAATACTACATATATTAAATATTCGTTCAGGCCCAAATGCCCCACCCCATAAATATGGTAGCGGAATTAAATATCAAACTACCCCAAGAGGGTACCAGAACCCCTGGAGAATCCCTCGCTGAGCATCCACGACCAAGTTACTCCACTAGTGATTGTGGGTGCTCAGGCTGCCCCACGTATTCTAGGGGGGGGGGGATTCCGCTCAAGAATACAACTGCTCGGGGCAAACGGAGCAATAAAGCGACGCGATAGCGTGGCAGGGCCACGCTATCCGAGAATTTCTGCAACATCAGGGGACTTTACACTAACCTAAACGCCGTCCACTACCATCTTGAGACAGCGAGGCCGGCTCCGCTCTTTCTGACCGAGAGGCAGTTGTCCTCTCCGGCTGATGTCTCGTATCCCTCCTACCCGGGGTACAAACTGAAAAACTTCTTTGTCCCTCGGGCTGGAGTTTGCATTTACGTCAGAGAGGACATCTGTTCTCGACGCCTCGGCAGTCTTGAAGGTTCGGACCTGTCCATCCTGGCTACGCATAGACAGCGAAGACCATCCGCGCGTCTACGGGTGCCTCTATTGGTCCCATAGCGGTAATGTCGAAACAGACCGACTCTTCGACCACGTCAAAATGGCTACAGATTTGTTGCTATAGCAGATCCCTTCCGCAGAGATCGTGATCCTCAGTGACTTTAACGCCCATTATGCCGAATCGATACGATCCCAGTACGATCGTGTGGGGAGATCTGTTCATGATTTTGCCTTGGCATATGGTCTGACACAACTGGTTACTTCGCCTACGCGGATTTCAGATGTGGAAGATCATGCACCTTCCCTGTTGGACCTTCTACTGACCTCTCACGCGGACGGATATCAGATTTCCGACGACGCCCCTTTAGGCTCCTTACTCAAGCTGAAATCGCAGTTGCATTCCGCAGGTTGCCGCCGTGTTTGCCACTATAGTTCAGCCGATTGGGATGGGATGCGGTCTTTCTTTGCGTCCTACCCTTGGGGGTGGGTTTGCTTCTCGCCGGACGATCCCAACGTTGTTGCGGATTCTGTCGCTGATGTGGTACTTAAGGGTATGGAACTTTTTATTCCTTCTTCTGTGGTGTCCATCGGAGGCAAATCTCAGCCATGGTTTGGACGCTCTTGAAAAAAAGCATCATGCTATAAGTAGGAGTGCTAACAAGCCTGGGCTGACGTATCAACGTCCCGGGATGTAATCACCAGTGCTCTAAAAAGAAGTATAATTCCACCTCTAGGTCCTTCAAAAGAATCATTGACAAGGCAAAGTCAGAGAACATAGGCAGAATTGGCGAGAAACTAGTTCACTTTCCATCTGGAACCAGTGTATTCTGGTCTCTCGTCAAGGCTGTCGAGGGGAGTTTATGTCAGCCATCTCTTCCATCTCTGTACAGGAAAGATGACTCACTGGCCCATACCGCAAAGGAGAAAGCCGATTTGCCAGGCTCTTTCTTTGCGTCCAACTCGACTCTCGATGACGTGAGGAGTACGCCGCCGACCATCCCGCAGTGTGAGTGCTCTATGCCGGAAGTGCAGTTCACACAGCAATTCGCAAAGCACTCCTCTCCCTGGACATTCGAAAATCGAGTGGGCATGACGGAATCCCTCCAATTGTGCTCAGGGCGTGTGCTCCAGCGTTGGCACCAGTTTTAACGCGTCTTTTCCGGTACTTCTACTCCCTAGGCGTAGTCCGAAAATCATGGAAGACGGCTTTTGTCCACCCGATCCCTAAAAAAGGTGACCGCTCAGACCCGTCCGACCACCGGCCTATCGCCATCACCTCCTTGTTCTCCAAAACAATGGAGTCCATTGTAAACTGCCAATTTACAATGGACTCCATGAGGTACCTTGAGGATCAGCAGCTGATTAGTGATCACCAATACGGTTTTCGCCGTGGTCAATCAGCTGGTGATCTTCTGGTCTACCCAACTCACAACATTGGCCGTCAGTTTGGACATCACAAAGGCCTGCGATAGGGTTTGGCACAAAGCGCTTCTTTTCTTGCTGCCTTTCTATGGGCTTCCCGAGAAATTGGGCAATTAGATCACCAGCATTCTTGCAGATCGGAGCATCAAGTTTGTTGTAGATGGTGCAAGCTCTGATTACAAGCCTATTAATGCTAGTGTTCCACAAGGCTGGGTGCTATCGCCAACGCTGTTTCTTCTGCATAGTGTATATCAATGATATGTTGCAAACCTGTAACATTCATTGTTATGCAGATGACAGCACTGAAAAATACACTACTCTAATGCATCCACAAAAAAAACCGCCATAGCGCCATCTAGTAGCATGAGTTGATGAAATAGTTATGAACTATGCAAAACTCGTTGTTTGTACGTAGTTTTTCAACAGAATTTAAATTTTTATTTTTTTATTTTACACTGTACTAGAAACTAAACCTAGATAATAATTTTTGAAGATTTCTTGGGGTTTTTAAAATAAAATTAAATACATAAATAAAGTGTAATTTTCTTTAATTTTTCGGCAATCTACCTTGAACTTATTTACGTATGGTTTTAGCAGATTGTTGAAGTAGGTACTTGTCTAAAAATAATCTTACACATTCATTACATTTAGAAATATTTATTTGTGCATTTACATTTAAAATTATTCTACATTTAAAATTGTTTACAGAAATTTTTAAGTAATTGTCTATATTTTCTTTGAAAATTTTGTTTATAATGTCTGAAACTCTTTTGGCATTCTCTATTTGTGTATTTTCTAAACTATAATTATTATATAGGCTACATACAAATTTTTTACATTTATCACGCGACTGTGAACTACTTACCCAACCTAAAACACAGTACCTATTCTGAATTCTTTTCAGAAATACTAACAGGATAATATGCTAAAACTTTGTTTTTGAGACAGTAAAACTTATGTTTTTATGCCTGATATGCTCTATTTGCAAAAGAAATTCACTTATTTTTACACACAGCTAGAGCTTAAACTCTTACATTTTTGCTTATATTTTGGTAATAAACTAGAGGTATTATTTAATCTTTTCTTATAATTACATATAACAAAATGTAAATTTAGCATTTGTTTTTAATTATAATGTCTAATTTTTCTGTCTGCAAATTTCCAACATTAGGTATTATGTTTTCATGTTGTTCTTGGGTCTCCAATATTGGGTCTACCGAGTTCAATTTGATCTGCTTAGAACTTCAACAAAAAAGACACACATACTATTTAGTTTCTTACTAAATCCTTATAACTGAACAAACATTATAATGGAAATGTTAAAATTTAGGTATGTAAGACAGAAAGTTATATCTTATTGAACAATCTAAATTTATTTCACGTAGATATCTTCTCTTTACTTATTACATTTTTCTTATTATACAACTTCAAGATTGGTACTCAACCTGGCATTAACTTAAGAAATGATACTTTTTATAGGTACATCCGCACATATTAGTATGGAAAAAACACATTCATTACATAAATATTATACCATCTAAATATTGACAACTTACTCCCGGCTATATAAATCTTTATTTCGAAAACATTCTTCATCAAAATGATCTGAACAAACAACATAATTGTTGGAAAAACAATTAGCATCTTCAATTTTTATCAAATTATCCAGGTCAGTGCTTTTACAAGTCACAATCCATTGTTTAATCTAAAAAGAAATTTATTAATATGTACAACAAAAGAAATATTACAATTACAAGCCTACTATCACATTTGTTTAACAAAATCACATACAACTAACCTCTCCAAAACTTTGGTCATTCTAAAGAATAATTTCGGGTCTTTTAGTTGTTTATAATTGTTGCTACCATATACAGCACAAATTGAATCATGTGAAAAAATTGGTTTTGCAGACATCTTTTATTAGTTACTTATGTAATTAGTAAAATAATGCAAACAATGTTAACCGCGTGACTATTTACAAGGCTGTAAACTAAATTAAACAACTCATGCCAATAGAGGCGCTAGTGTACATGATTGCCAAATTGCCATTTGAGTGGAGCTGTACGTATTAAATCGTAGATTTTGTATAGTATTTGATTACACTAATTCGCATCGCATGTTTCTTTTTCCCGAAAGATGTAAACGTACTTTTTGATATTTTCTTGTCTTTAAGTTGGCATTACATGCCCAATATAGACTAGTCGATTGTTTTTTGTTTTGAAGTGGTATCGTAGTTGATACACAAAAATATTACTGAAATTGGGCGCAAGCTCACAATTGGTAAGTATACTCGTATGTCTTGTATGAGACTTGTCACACATAACCAGGTATTATAAGGTTTATTGTGTGATTTTCTCATACTACAATAATATATTACTTTGTCAAATATATAATAGAATAAACAATTTTAATTACACTAATCAATAAGTTAACATAAATATGAAATAATTGTATTGTCATCGATATAAGTCTGCAAAATTTCATATGATTAAAATGTCTAGAACTGAGTTAAACTGAATTCAAACATACATATATAGCATTAACTATGTAGTGGCGACATACTCGTAGGAATGTCCAGTATCCCATATCGTCTCGAGGTAGTCGTAAGAGACAACGAATGGAAATAGACAAGGAAATGGGCAGCAGCGCCTTCCTAATAACGATTAGAAAATCAAAAAAACTGCAGTTGCCGAACCGCCTGCCAAGCGTGGCGACTATGACAAAAATTCTTCTTATGTAACAATCTCTATGGAGGCCTGAGTGCAGGACGGGACATTAATAGGCTGTAAATGGCGGTAATGAATATACATATAAATACAGGTCAAGCTAATAAAGACGTGTTAAAATTACGTCGTCAAATTGAGCAGTTTGCAACAAAATTCAAAAATATTGACCAGAAAATTTTTGATCAAATTCGGGGACGTTATAAATTATTATTCGGCAGCTATTTTATATAAATGAAAATCGCGCAGTATAACAATTGGATGAATTGCAAAATACCTGCAGTGCACAATAAAAGCTAACGGGTTGTTTACTTAAACGTAAATTGCAACGTATTTTACTTTTAACGGCGAATTTAATGATCTGGTATTGAGTATTGCATTTGCCCAAATAAAATTATGTCTCGTACCAGATTACATATTCTGCAGCGCAATATTGTTGTAAGAACGAAAATAAGGGAGGATAATGAGAGTGAATAGACTTTTGTTACGCTAAAACGATTAACTATCTAGTGTTTCATCATCCCTTACTATCAGGTTTGATTGTAGTGAATCACTGGAATATAAGAAAAATAAAAAAGTCCGGGTAGTGAAATAAAAAAATTAATGTGTGTAATTTAAATTTTATGTTCAAAAGAACGTTTTTAAAGCATCAAGGTTTTATATTGTAGTCATATATTAATAGGGTGATAAACTAGCACACAGTTCACGTGATTGTTAAAGGATGCTGTTCCCCATAGACTTTTACATCTATCCTCGATTAGTATTCTAAATTCAGATGTATTCTTACCCCTGACAACTAAGACGGAATGCATCGCTTTTAGTAATAAACGGTACTCACTACACAAAACACCAGTAGTATGAGGCTTTGCTACAAATTTTTTTGAGAGCAGGCGTTCGAGCATACGGCTCAAGTGATGGTAAGTGACTATCGCCACCCATGGACAACTGCAACACCAGGGGAATTGCAAATGCCTTGCCAGACTTTTAAAAAAGAGTAAACTTTTTTCTTGAAGGTCCTTAAGTCGTATTGGTCAGGAAAAATTGCTGATTGTAGTTGATTACACAAGGAAGTTGCGAGGAAAAAACTTCTTGTTAATCGCATAGTGGTATATCGCCAAACAAATAATCGCATAGTATGAATGGTATCGCGAGTTTTGTCGCAATGTGCGATTGATGGAATTGAATTGAAGTCCGAAAAATACCTCTGAGCACTCCCCGTGGTATATCCGATCTCTTCACAGTACTAGTGAGTTAAGCCGATCAGAAAAAGTTCAGTTGCTGACATGCATAATACGCATCTCTATATAGTTGCATGGCTCTACCACGTATAATATATTTTATTCTAATTTCATCATTATCACCATCAGTATAGCCCGTCACAAGTTCATTACTGTCTGCAAGCTTTTTTCACCAGTATTATTCAACTTCCTGCATGTATTACTTGCTCAACACTCCATCATGTGACAGTCCCTTATGACATATGTTTGACCCATTGCTAGTACAGATTTGTTGCATAGTAAGATAAATGTATATTTGATACTAGCAATCCACCCCGGCTTCGGGGTAAATTTTAACATTTAAAAATTTAAACGGTGAATTTCTGGCTCTTAACAACAGCGCAACTTACCGGGTCCAAATGTGAATTTAGACCATCTAGGGACCCATAAAATCACACAAAAATTTTTCATCAAAATTATTCGAGCCATTTTTTAGTTTTAGTGAGACTAACGGATAGTAATTAATTTTTTAATATAGAGATATACATTTGTTACGCATACTTTAAAGGGCGGCAATATGGTTACTAGAAGTTATAACACTAGAAAACCTAATTTCAGTACGTGATTTGGTGCTACTTTCCTCTCTAAGAGTCTGTTTAGATATATGTCACGGATTTACTTTTTTCTTATACAACACAGTTGTGCCAGTTTCATGGTTTTATCCCTTTTAAAAATAAAAACTGCACGTCTTATTCTTATACATTAACCCAAATATCAACTGACCTCTCTCGTTGTATAAAGGATTTAACTTAAGTGCCAGTACCGCTCGTCACTATTCTGGGTATTTTATGTAAAATGTAAATAAAATAGTTTTACCGCCATTTTTCGGAAGCTTAAACATTTTTTTGTCAATTATTTATCAAACATAAAAAAATAATATTTAAAAATAGTTTCCATGATTTAACGTGAATTCCATCTTAATTGGTTTTTTAAACCTAATCTGTTCAACTGATTACACAATGAACTAACAAGTGGCAGTGAACAAGTAGCAGTGAGTCAATGTTGTTGATACCTGTCGGTGGGAAACAATAATACAACGAAATGTGTGACAGTTGTTGGCAGCATCTCTCATTGAATTACTTGAAGGTTGTTTCACAAAATATTAGTTATTAATGTAGTATTAAGTTGTGTTCAAAAAGCTAGCAGAGATGAAGAAGGAAAAAAATGTAGGAGCGTATGTTCAAAAGTCGTAACACAAAACTCCTTGGTTTTAGGGATAACAATTATAACTGAGAGCTATCTAAATTAGATATCGTTCCAATAATAAAAAACTTGGTGGTTGGCAGAACTTCTTTTCTGCCCAGGAGTTCAGTACCGATTAACGGTCTGTGCACTACTGTATTCTAATTTGATACTGATACTAATATGATAAATGATTAATGTAAATACGGAAAATAATGATTAGTGTATGATACAGTATACTAACAGGCTATGACACGTTACACCTTTATCACTAGAGGTGACAACTCATCTGTGAAATTCTTTGTTTGAGATTGGGCGCAGATGTTCGTGGATTGTAGTAGCCACTTACCACCAGACGCACTGCAAGTTAACTTATCACTTCAATTTTATCAAAATAAAAAAAAAAAACAACTGACATAACATATATATATATATATATATATATATATATATATATATATATATATGTTATCTGTAATATATATATATATATAAAAAAACAGATAACGGATGTATTTGTTTTTATATATTAAGTATCAAAAGCTGTGCTGCTATTTTTTTATAGAAGAGGGGGCAAACTAGCATTCAGATCAACTAATGTTATGTGACTACCGCAGCGCATGACCAACTGCAACACGAGAGGTATTGCAGGTGCATTGCCAGCCCTATAGAAAGAAGTAAGCTGTTTTCTTGAAGGTCCCTAGGTTGTATCGGTCCGGAAAATTCGCCGGTGGTAAACTATTCCACAGAGAGGTCGTACGCGGAGGAAAACTCCTAGTGAAACGTACAGTGGTGGACAACCAAGCATCCAGATGGTGTGGATGGTATCGAAAGGTTTGTAGCGTAGAGCCTTCATGAAATTTGGTGGCTAGGATTAATCTGAAAAATTCCGCAGAGCACTTCCCGCGATAGATGCGATAAAATATGCAAAGAAATGCAACATCTCTTCGCATTGCCAGTGAATCGAGCCTATCGGAAAGCACTCGGTAGTCGACGATTCGAGCCACTCTGTGCTGGATGCGGTCAAGTGGAAGGAGCTGGCACTGGGGAGCCCCACCCCAGAGATGGGAATAGTATTTCATATCCGGCCGAACCTGCGCCTTGTAAAGTTGCAGTCGGTGTGCCGTGTAATATAGGAAAGGTGTCAATGAAGGAGACGTGTGGTTGGTACTAAATCTTTAATTAAACTCCTCATATTCTACCTTAACACTAAAGTATTAACGTGGGAGCATTACACTACACCTCCCACCGACAAAAGAATAAAAATATATGCTATCTATATTTTGTTTATCAATTCTTAAAATAGATCCTTAAGATTATTCTAAAAAAGGTTAATATCATTATGATAACTATAATCTAAGACATATCTAGCACGCAAAAATGTATAGTCACAGTAATATAATTGACATAATCAGGCATAATTGTGTATAACATAAAATTATGTTTTGATTTTCACAAAAATTTACAATATTATTTATTCGTATCCTTTAGCTATTCATTACACATGTATGTCATTTCTTTCACGTACACGGCTCGCGTATATACATGATCAAGAAAATTACCAATATCATTTAATTCACTTATTTACATTTCAGCTCATGTAATTCATTATTTAATTGTACCATAACTTTCACGTACACGGCTCGCGTACATACATGATCAAGATAGTGGAAAATATTCCTATACAATTCATAATAAATTGTCATTTCCCTCATTAAAATACATTAAAACTTATTCCGCATTTAATCGTGTCCGAACAACCTTAAAAAATTAATCGGCTATTAGGTTTTCCAAACTCTCAGCTGATCAGGCTGATTGTATGTGGATATACTAACCTCCGATAATTTTCTTTATTATACTATCGCAACTAAACATTATCAATATTTTCATTTATAATTATGTATTCCGTAACTTAACCATACATTTAATCACATCTTTTACTTTATATCATAAAATAATCTCGTATAATATTTAGTTACAGTGTCAGTTAGGGATTGAGGTTTTTTTTTATAGAATAGGGTGACAAACGAGCACACAGTCCACCTGATGGTAAGTGGTTGCTGCGGCCCATAGACATCTACATCTATCCTCCATTAAAAATCAAAATGCAGATGCGGTGTCACCCGTGAGGACTGAGATGGAATGCCTCGTTTCCAGTAAAAAGGGTCTCCGGTTCTCTACACTCACCATACGAAATACAGCAGCATTAAACTACTATTTCACGCTGGTATTCTGTGAGTGGTCCTTCCCCGGTCGAGCCGACCCATTCGTGCTACAAATATACTACTAATATAACTGCAGCATGGCTCTACCACGTATAAGGCGATAAGGTTCACAATATGGGAACAACAAACTTTAAATCAATTAGTTGTGTAAAACATTATATATAGTGAGTTTCAAAATCGTATTATCCGAAGAAAATACTTTCATAATCTACTCAAATTAGGACTTTTTTCCAAGAAATAATAAAATATTATAGTAAAAAGCTTATGATTTAAATATTCAAACAATATAAAACCGAAAATAAATTATTACATTTCACATTAAGATAAACAGAAAAAAGAAGTCAATGTTAAGCAACGTAATCATTATAATTAATATAGCAACACACAGATCAAAATACAAATTGTAATCCTAACACCGCAAATATTTGGAGACAAGTTTGTTTTAAATTCCAAAGTACGTATAAGGCATCGTTTGTAATTACATCGGACTAGGATGACACGGTGTGATTCACGCCTAATTTCAAGATAACTTTTAAAATATTTTATAATATTAATGCAAGTAAAATGTACCTTAAAAGGATAATTTTAAACATCTTAATTTACACAGAAGTTTAGAAATAGTTACATTGTTAATATTTATGTTACTTTTACATACATCACAAAATACATTAGCTTTTTAAAAAAATACTTTTGCTATAAAAAAATGCTTTTTAAAAAATCACTACAACAGCTATAAACTTCACACAACGATAGATTAATTTATTTAAACATTATAAAGAACAATTTTTAATAGGTAGGTTATTATATAAATTAATGATTTAATGCCTTTAGAAAAGAAAAAACAAAACAATAATAGCAAATCGGTTATAACTCTTTTTAAAATTGTGTACATTTAAATAAAATTTACTACATAAAAAAAAACACACACGAAATGTATCATCAGTGATATGTTAACTACAAAATATGAAAAATTAATTAATGATAAACAATTGTAAATGTAAATACGTAAAAATGTAATCTTCATATTATTTCATTCATGTTTTGAAGGACGCAGTAATAAAAATAATATAAAACTATAACCGAATAAAATTGAATATAAAATCAAGTGCTAGATTATTGATTAATTTATAATTATTGCATTGTGCTTATTTTTCAGTAATATAAATATAAAAAAAAAATTAAATCGTGAATTATCTGATAAATACTTTCAATTTAATCATATTTTAAATACAGAAAATTTTATGCGTAACTTTTTTTTAAAACCAAAAACAACAATAAAAAAACTCAAATTATTAAAGTTTTAAATGGAATTAAAAATCACACAGGTGCGAATTTACCTCTCAAATTCTTCTTTATTCTTTTCGGCTCAATTTTCACATCCTTCCGGGTGATGCCCGCTAGAATACAACTACTTCTTTCCCTTTTTAAATTAATATGCCGTATCTTGAAATCCACATTTTATTTCCTCATTCTTTGTTTACTAATTAAAAAATTAATAATATTCATAGTTTGATTGTCTTCATAGTACTGCATATATTTAAATTTTAATTTTGAGTTATCTTCTTTAAATTATTATTGTGGCCACTTCTCGTATATCAGTTTTTGATTTTGTTGTCACATCCGGTAGTAGGTATGTCAATTCAATAATTGATTTTTTTTATATTATTTCTTTATTATTTCTTTAAATTATTTTCCCATTTTATTAAAAAAAAATCAGGCCGCGGCGGTGCGCTGCGACAATGCACGCCCACCGCCTGGCAGTGTCGCCATGTAATATAGGAAAGGTGTCAATGAAGAAGACGTGTGGTTGGTACTAAAACTTTAATTAGACTCCTCATTATTCTACCTTAACACTAAAGTATATTAACGTGGGATCACTACACTACAGCCGGCACGAAATACGTCAAACTTTTTAGAGGCCAATTTCGCCTTCTTTTCCAAGTGACCACGAAACTGCACGTCACTCGATATGTCGACGCCGAGAATTCCGATACTGGCTGAGGCAACAAGGGGAGTGCCTTGAAACTGAGGAGATACGACAAAGGGGTTCTTTTTAACGGTTAATGCGCAAACTTGTGCCTTCCGAGGATTAAATTGGACTAGGTTTAGTCGCCCCCAATCCGACACTTTGTTCAGCAAAGACTCGACTTCAGACACAAGTTTGTCCCGGTACTCGAAGACATTTTCCCGAAAAATATTGGCACGGCCGGTGGACAGAGCAACACCAGTGCTGTTATCTGCATAGCAGTGAATGTTACCGGTTTGCAATATATAATTGATATGCAGAAGAAACAACGTTGGTGATAGCACGCAGCCTTGTGAAACGCCAGCAATAATAGGCTTGCAATCAGAGCTTACACTATCTACAACCACCTTGATGCTCCGATCTGCAAGAAAGCTGGTGATCTAATTGCACAATTTCTAGGGAAGCCGATAGGAAGGAAGTATCGAAAGAAGCGCTTTGTGCCAAGCCCGATCGAAGGCCTTCGCAATGTCCAAACTAACGGCCAATGCCTCCTCCTTGGACTCTACTTCCTCCGCCCATCTGTCATAAGTCAGTTAGACCAGGAGAGCACCAGCTGATCAACCATGATGAAAACCGTATTGGCGATCACTGATCTGCTGGTGATTATCAAGGTACCTCATGAGCTGGCAATTTACAACGGACTAAATTATTTTGGAGAATAAGAAGGTGATAACGATAGGCCTGTTGTTGGACGGGTCTGCGCGGTCACCGTTTTTAGGGATCGGGTAGATGGAAGCCGTCTTCCACGGCAGCGTATTCCCCCTCGTCATCGAGAGTCGAGTTGGACGCAACGAAAGAGCCTAGCAGATCGGCCCATACCGCAAAGGGGGGCTGTGCAGCACAGGCCGGAGACGAGATGGCTGACAGAAATTTCCCTAGACGGCCTTGGATAGAGACTAGAATGCACGTGTTCCAGAAAGAAGGCGAACTAGTTTCTCACCAATTCTGTCTATGTGCTCTAACTTTGCCTTGGTAATGACTCTTTTGACGGACCTGGAGGTTCCTTACCCCGAAGTATCACATCAACGACAGAATCAGCAACAACGTTGGGATCGTCCAGCGAGAACCAAACCCACCCCCAAGGGTAGGATACAAAGAAAGACCGCGTCCTGTCCCAATCGGCTGACCAATAGTGCTATACACGGCGGCAGCCTGCGGAATATAATCGCGATTTCAACGTGTGTGGTACCACACTCCGGACAAGACAATGGTCCGAAAGGCCCAAGGGGACGTCGACAGAAATCTGATATCCGTCTGGATGAGAGGTCAGCAGAAGGTCCAAAAGGAAAGGTGCATGATCTTCCACATCTGGAATCCGCATAGACGAAGTAACTAGTTGGCGTGAACCGAGCCATTCGACGTTATCAGCGTTAAAATCGCCGAGAATCACAATCTCTGTGGAGGGGAAATGTTCTTTTCATAGTTCAGACTATCATTTTCTTGTTCTTCACCAACGAAATCATCACGTAGAGGTGAGGTTCACATTTGGAAAATAGGTTATAATACTTTTACTTGGACTTGAGATTCAGTTCACTTTCAAGTATCCTTTAAGCAATAATTAAACTGAAAATAGCACATAACAGAAAGCTGTTAAATAAATTACGACACTATAAACTTTACGCCTGTCATTCAGATTTATAGGCTGAGATTACGGACTTCCATTTGGCACAGTAGTCCTGACACACCTCTTCCGCATGTTTTATACATACATTATTGTCGGTAATTTTTTACCTTTAATATATCGCCAGTTTACTCGATAAACTTCTGTCTAGGGTTAGAGTGTCCCTTGTCGGCAACTATATGCATTCTGCATATAACATTTGCTTCTTCACTATTTTGCTAAATATCGTACCGGTAAGCAAAGTGTATGGTGACACTCCACTAGATGAAGTGTTGACCTGGAAATAGACGCTGTAATTTGTGGTATTCCTTGAGGGAGGCCTATGCTGACCTAGAATTATGAAGGGCTGTGATGATAATGGTGATGATGAGGATGATGACGTGTTCAATACACTTAGGAATTTCTGCTTAATATTATTCTCAACATCTAGAAAACCCACTTCTCTCTTATTCCACGATTTTTCTTCCTATTGATACAATATCAAGCATTAATTTTACTCCAATGCCACCAATTTTACTATACAGTAAAATTATCTTTATTTCCATCATTTTCCAACAGTTTACTGCTTACTCCAACCTTCTAGTACTGCTAACATGAAATTGCTACGCGATTGCAATATCACATGTCTCGATTTTGCATTTATATATGTATACGAGTATATGTATACTTTTTATTAATAGATGAAAAGTAAGAAATGGACCAAAATAAAAAAGCGTACTGAAAATACAGATTTAATCTACTGTGAAAAATAATCGAATTGTTTCCGTTGATTTGTCACCTACCTAAATTTTACGTGAGTGTTCGAAAACGATTGAGGTGTTTTGTTATTTTGACAGTTTTACTAGAAAATATTTTTTTAAATCAATCTTAAAGACTGCTACTACACGTACTATGTACATAAAATACATATACATACATCTTTATAAAGATTTTAAAATTAATTAGCTGAGATATGCGTAAAAAACTTTTAAATGATGTGGCTTGTCTTTAAGATCTAAGCGGTCAGCCGTCGCGGACTCGTATCATTTTTCACTTATGTGGTTGAGGTTCAGGTTAGTAGTGACGCAATTGAAGAATGGCAGAAGTTGCTCTTCAAATAAGGTAAGACACTTTTTAAGCGGATCGTAACCAATAAATTATATTAAATATTTACAGTGAAGCTTATAGCAAGAAATTCCCTCTCGTACTCACAATCTCAGATGTCATGGACATGACGCTGCTGGGTGATTTTCAACTTAGACTGGTGGCTCTTACCATCAGACTGGTCTCAGGCAAATATATTGGAACCTTGGTTCTTTCTTTAATACAAGCTGTTTTGAAATTGCGTAAGATTCGTCCTATGGATTTAGAGATATGACCGTTGAGTTGCCTCTACACTGTCACATCTCTTGATGATGAAACAAAGAAGCCTAGTGAAGCGGTGTTCCGTCCTTGGACTAATAATATAAAGGACCTGGAGAATGGACTTTAGGCCGGAACACAGCATTGTAACCACTGTTGTTAGGCAGTAGATATAGGGAAGAGAATGGTACTTGATCAGACGAACTTGACGACAGGAAAAGAGTACTACAACCTATGTAGCTGGGCACATGCATACCCTCATTAAAAAAATATCAGTGAAATAAAATAAAATATATATTCTAAAATTCACAATTTTCTTGTGAACTGCTATTTTTAAAATGTACTTGTACACTAATGTTCACTTCCTTATGAGATTTCTAGCACAGGTGAACGAAACGGTAAAAGGAACTCCACTTATATCACGTTTTATGTTGATTTAATGGTTAAATCAACATACCAACCAACAACATAACATTATAACTTTTTATTAGTACATTTTTTATTTATGAAACATATTTATAATTTAATAACTTTATTTTGTGCCAGTTAAAAGGCTAAAAATTTTAAATAAATTTAAAAGAACCCGAACAACTCGACTTCAATCCTTTTTAGCACTGCCTTATTGGTAAATGCAGTTTGATGCGTTTATTTATAAAGTGTTCAGCGGTAAAAGTAAACATCGTTGGGAAAGCTGCTTGTTTGAAAAGTAGATATTTCAAGAACAAATGAAGTCTGTTAACGCACACTGGAGCAGCAGATAATTTCCACCATAATCTTCTAAAAATGAGAGAAAACCTGCACTTTGTAGAGAAACGTAAAGTATGGGTTTTCTCGATTTTCCAGAGTGATACTTCTTATGAACCTTCAAGAAAAGAGCCTACTCTTTTTTAAAACCCGGACACCCTTTTAAGTCATAATCTCTTACCATCAATTAAGCTGCTTGCTAGTTTACCCCCTCCTGTATACATATGTAAAAAGATTATATTCAGGTTTCCAACTTCTAACCCAATTCTGAAGTTAATACGTAAAATATTTAAATCAGGCCTGTTAACATTTTTGAAATTTAAATGGAATTGTTAGTTTCAACCGACATCAAAAAAGGAGAAGATTAGCAATATAAAATATAATTTTTTAATTAAATAGTTTATTATACTTCAGGGGTGGTACTATACAAATTTAGAGAAAATAAATGTAAATGGTAAAAGATGATTTTGTAAATATAATTATTATAGACACCACTAGGGTAGTGGTATTCCTTGGTCCATTTAAAAGGGTATTAAAACATAAATTATATTAAAAATTAAAAGCAACTTTAAAGAGAACTGAACGATTTTAAATGAGCTTGAGTGCCTTTAGTAAGCGAAATGGAATGACGAAGTTGAGTTTCTGGCTCATAATGACCTCGCTAGTACGAGTATATATAATAATATAAAGAGAAATAATAAACTTGTTCACGTAGGAGTATCACGTTTTGTCTGTAATCTCCGAGGGCACAGGCTGAATACATAGAGTAGTAGTACCTTTAATTTAGATCGCCTTTATCTAAAAATATGTTTAAGTAAGTAATGTCTTCCAGATTAAATTTCGGTCAACGCAGCCGGTATTAATGGAAACTAGTCATCAGCAAACGACAGAATTATAGTGCTAGTGTGTGCGCAAACACAGTTGCGCTCTCTATTCTCACATTCTCGTAGTCTGAAGGAATAGAAATATGACGTGACCGGAGGGAAATTAGGCGCAGCACCAACGGGTTTACGTGCTTCTCGAGGCACGGGGGTGAAAATGCCACCAAATTCCTGACTTCGAGCTACTTTGAATTTCCCTTTTTACACCAAGCTAGGGAAGTACGATAACAATGTTGGTACCCTAGATTTAGGACAAACTGACGTTAGAAATAACTACGATTGGCAAGGATGAAAACTGGCAGCGATTACAGAATAGCAAGGGACACACTGAACCTAAGCGTGAAATTGACGAGGCACGTCTAATGACGTCAAGGCTCCGTCCCACTCGTGCTCTAATCCAAAGCTCTTTCCAAAAAAATTTCAGCACGAGTCACAAAATCGTTTTCAATACTTAGAAAACTGCAAAGAAGTGGATGATATAAATGACAAGTTTGTGGAAACTGTTAATGCGGTTGAAGCTAAGTCCTGTAAAACCCGTCGCAGAAGAACACGAAAACTTTTAGATCACACTCTTAATCTTATGGCTATTAAATGGAAGATGAAGCTGCAGTCGTCAGCAGTTTTGACAGCATACCGGCAACTGAATGGACAGACCTCCAAATGCATGCGGCGGGACTTACGCAACTTTAATACAGCTCGTATTGAAGAAGCGATTGACCGGAAACAGGGCTCCAAAGTCATTGCCAGAGATCTGTCTGCCAGAAAGAGCCAGCTGTCAAAGCTGAAGACCGAATTTGGCAGCATCGTTCCCGGGACACCTGAGATTCTTAGTGAGATTGAGGGGTTCTATGGGCAGCTGTACACGTTATCGTTGGAGCCACACGAAATTGTGAGTGACTTTGCAAGAGCAGGTCTTAACAGGCATAATTCCGATGATATCCAGGACGTCAGTCTGAGCCAGATTAGAATGGCTCTGCAGAACCTTGGCAAGTCTCCGGGCAAGGACGGAATTACAGCGCTTCTGAAAGTGAGTGGAAAACCAATACTTAAAGTCCTTTAGAAGCTCTTCAATTCCGTCCCCCATGGTAGCACTACTCCTGAGGTGTGGAGCAGAAGTGCGGTGGTCTTGTTCTTCAAGAAAGACGACAACGCTCTTTTGAAGAACTACAGACCGGTTTCCGTTCCGAACCGCGTCTACGTGTTGTTTTTGAGAGTTATTACGAATCATATCCCACGCAGTGCAGAAAAGAGTCAGATGGAGTGGACTATGAGAAAGACTTTGATTCCACCGAAATTTGGGTGGTGCTGTAGTTCTTTCGTGGGTGCAAAGTGGACTGTCAGTATATTGAAGTGCTGAAGTGTTTGTACAGTAGAGATACAATGTCTATCCAAGTACAGAATCAGAGTACGAAACAAATCCAATTGCAGCGAAGTCTAAGACAGGGTGACGTTATATCCCCGAAACTCTTCATTACTGATTAGAAGACGTTTTAAAGCTACTGAACTAGAACGGATATGGTATTAACATCAATGGTGAGTACATCTCTCACCTTTGATTTGTCGACGATATAGTCCTTATGAAAGAATCGCTAGAGGACCTAAGGACTATGCTCAATGACCTCAAAAGTATCTTCCAACGGATAAGTCTTAAAATGAACGTGGACAAACCGAAAGTCATGTTTAATGTCCATGTCTCACCTATGCCGGTGGTTGTTGGGAGCACTAAGCTCGAAGTTTTTGACTAGTATGTGTACCTGGGACAAGTTGTCCAACCAGGTAATTTCAACTTTAACCGAGAAGTCAGTCAACGGATTCCACTCGGCTGAGCAGCGTTCGGGAGATTGCGACACATCTTCTCGTCAGGTATACCTCAAGATCTCAAATCTAGATTGTACAATCAGTGCGTATTGTCAGTGATATCCTATAGATCTGAGACGTTGTCCTTCACTGCCGGCCGTATAAGGAAGCTCAAAGTTGCTCAACGAGCTGTGGAAAGGACTATGCTTGGAGTTTATTTGCGTGATAAACGTTGGAATGAGGATATCCGCATTAGAAACAGAATAACCAACATAGCGCAACAGATTAGGAAACTGAAGTGGCAGTGGGCCATCGACATAGCTCATAGAAGCGATAACCGATGGCGAAAAAAGGTTCTCGAGTGGCAACTTAGTACCGGCAGGCGAACTGTAAGGCATCCCCACATTAGATGGAGTGAATACCATGTAAGACATGCAGGAAGTCGACGGATGCAGGTGGCTCAGAACCGAGTTTTGTGAGCTTTTTGTACTCCTTGGGGGAGGCCTATGTTCAGCAGTGGACGTGTGAAGGGTTGTAATGATGAATGATGATGATAATTTGTTACTACATGGAGAGTTATATCAAGATAAGAATTATATCTGAAAACATATTAATTAGTATAACAATCCAGCTATATTTTTTAATAAAATGGGTTATACATTTTGGTTATATTGATTGAATTTTTCTTTTAACTATTATAGACGACACTATCAGGGTAGTGATATTCCTTAAACGGGATAATTAAAAATCAAAATACGATTTCAAGAACTAAAAAGAAAGAAATAATTTCACATTAATAAATAATTAAGTTTTAATAATTAAGTTTTAATTTTTCTATACATAAATAATGAAGTTTTAATTTTTCTATACATTATGCCTTAGAACCGACTTAATAAATGTGAAAATATTTTATTTATATAGTTATATGAACTTAACTTTTACTCTTTATTAACGCACGCACGCATGCTTGCACATACACACACACACACACACACACATACACACACACACACACACACACACACACACACACACACACACACACAACATGTAACAAATGCCCTATGGTTACCGTTAAGTACGTTTTAAGAATCAGTATTCAAATGTATAAACTATTTTTTTTTTCGGAAAATTCGACCATTAAAATTTAATTTTAATTTAAAATTAAATAATTTATAATATCCACATACAAGCAATGCCCACTTAAAGTAAAGGATTTTACTTGTTTGAACAACAATTTTTTTGTATTCTTATAAAAACGGAGGTAAGCGAAATTGTGTTTCCTTGACAATGCTTCGCAGAAATATTTTCCTACGAAAGCTAAAAAGATTTTTTCTAAAAATGAAAACAAGCAAAGAGCTTAAGGGCAAATAAGCCTGTGTGTTTATATCTACCGCTGAGGGTTAAAGGCTGTTACGTTGCCTACGGGTTACATCGCTGTTATTAGGAGCTTACTTCTTCAAAGACATATAAGTGAGTCTTAAAGTGATGAATATAATATTAACTTCGGCCTCTGAGTATTATTGCGAAAATTTAATGTATGTTTACAAAAATAAATGTAGCTTTAACAGAAAAATTAATATACACTCTCTAAACAGAAATAAACAGGACCAGGAACAAATATATGGTAGTAATAGCAGGGATTCGAATCCTGTCATTAATTTATTCCACGGGTGAATATATATATATATATATATATATATAAAAGATCCCAAAAAATATAAAAGCTTTCTCTATAACAACGTACAATTTCTTTATTAACGAAATATGTGTATGTAGTAATAAACTAGCTGTTACCCGCGGCTTCGCCCGCATGGTCACTGGGAAAAAAAACCATTGCTTTTTGAATTGAAAGAAAACTGATTTTTATAGATTTGTCAGAGATGTAGCCATTAAAAGGAAACTGAACAAATTGATTCGTCAGCCTATTTAAATGTTTTGAAACGCAGCGTATAGGAAAACATGAAAATAGCCTGTTTATTCCAAATGGATATGGGATATTTTTTTAATTATAGGAAACTGAGCATAATTATCCGTCAGGGATACAGACTTTTGAAAAGAAACTGAGCTAAATTGATTCGTCAGAGATGCAGTTTTCTGAATTGAAACGAAACTGAGCCAAATAAAAGATCCGTCAGAGATGAAGCCTTTTGACTTGAAAGGAAACTGAGCTTAATAGGTCCGCCAGAGGTGCAGCATTTGGAATTGAAAAGAAACTGAGCTAAATAGGAAATTTTGAATTGAAAGGGAAGATCTGTGGGAATTCTGATTAATTGATTGTGGGAATTTTGGAAAAAAAAAACTAACTGAACACTATTTTAAGACGCTACTGTACACAATGTTATATGTATTTCCATTCGGTGGAAATAATGTGGAGATTTTGGGCATTTGACACACGCGAACATGCTACATACAGTTTACCATGAGAGAGGTTTTTCTAAGTTGACCCCCGCTACCTGTAACGGTTGCCCTTGCACTTTATTAATTGTCATTGAAAAACTGAGCTTAAAAGGGAACTGCAACCTTTTGAATTGAAAAGGAAGATCTGTGGGAATTATAGGGATCCGTGGTATAATAACATTTTCACCTTTTCCTACGCCTGTCAAAATTGTAGCACCGATTATGTTCGATCCAAGATGTGTGACTCGCAGCCTCGTCACGTTACATAACCGAGGAGCATATAAATTTCGCATTAGCATGACTGGGACGCCTAATTTTAATTGAAGCTTATGTGAGGGCACACCTGACAACTCTAGAGAATTTAAAAACTCTACGGGATATGAAGTGCTCCGTTCTGTGCCTATAACTGTGTCTACTGACAAATACTCTGTTATTTCTCCTGCTACTTCGCTTAATATATCTGAATTTATTTTGTTAACGCTCTCATTTTTTGGTGCAAGAATCGCCCTTTCACATAACCATTTGTCTTCATGCATGTTGTTCGTTAAATCTGAATAAACGCTCGCAATTAATTCGGAATGACTCTGTACTAAATTACAAAAATCTCTCATCAATTTAACGCAGCCCTCAGCATCCGTTTCCAACCGCCCATCGCCAATTTTTAATAGTGTGTCAGCATAGTTTCCAGCATTGATATCATTATACAAATGCACTCTCATATTCGTAGTTCAACTGAATTTTGTCACCTTGTTCCATAAAATAGACGACTTGAGGCATGCTTTAATTTCATCTGCAGGTGTGCCCTTTTGAATAACAGGAAAAGTTTGGCGAAAGTCACCAGCCAGTAAACCCACCATTCCTCCCTTTACATCGGTATTGCTGCGCAAATCCTGGAGCGTTCGATTTAGTGCTTCTACAGCTTTTTTATGCAACATTGTACTTTCGTCCCACGCTAAAAGTTTTCATTATCGTAGCATTATACCTCGTGCACTATTTTTGCTAAAGTTGCAGATCGGCAAATCTTCCTGGGCTAGATTTAGAGGGAGTTTTAAAACAGAATGTGCAGTGCGGCCCCCACTTAGCAGCGTGGCGGCTATACCGGAGGAAGCTAGGGCCACAGCAATGTTTTTATCTTTCCGTACTTGCGCTAATAATAAATTTAACAAAAATGTCTTCCCAGTTCCTCCAGAGGTATCTAAAAACAAAATTGCACCATTTCCAGATTCAATTTGTCCTAATACTTTGTCAAAAACTCGTTTTTGTTCGGAAAGCAAGCGGGGTACAAATTCGGCTACTTGCTGCTGCAAAGCTGGTATATCGTAGTTTATTTCACGTATAATTTCATCACTTGTTCATTTTTGGTTGTTCGTTGAGGGCTTATCATTCCAAAGTCGCTTAATTTTTTGCCTACTATTGCTATTACTTTATCTTCAATTTTTCTAAGTGTTTCATTATAAATGTGTTCATTGTATGTCATGTTCGCGTGTGTCTGCTGTAACCTTCGCAAAATATCTTCCGCCATGTACTCTTTATATTTGTCCCACAATTCATGTGCATTAGATAGCCCGCAAAATGATATGAGAGTTGCATAAAGATCCCTAATTTTGGCTGGTGACTGGCACTGCACAGCTTCTTCCATGATTTCATCCCAGTGATTATCGTTTTCTAAAAGATGCAGAGCTTCACATGCCTCTCTATAAGTTACGTATTCCTGACCGTTGACAGTTTTAAGGTCTTTATATCCTTTAGGACATCGAAAATGGTGCAGCAGCAATCGTAAACAGAAACATTCAATATTAGTTACATCGACGGTATACACACGACCAGGGGCATCTGATGACTTTACACCGGGCCAATTTGCAACAAGCGCGCCTTGAATACGGCATTTCAGTGGAAATGCCGTATTCAAGGCCTAAAGGAGTGCCTTGATAGATGTGTTTCAAGTATAATAGCGGGGGACTTCAGAATATAACAACGTTTTTGCAAAGGGGTCGGTTTGACAAAGTTGAAAGAAGGCTGTTAGTGTAGTTTTTGGCGGTGATGCAAATCTTTCTTGAAAATTATATCGGTGAAATATACACGCTCTCCATATTCTAAGTGCACAGCAAGGTGAGTAACTGTTGGGTGCTTTTCGTGTAAAGGAAAGCCAAGTAGACGCCACGCTGCGTCGTTACTGCTGACATAACGCCCTGCTTGAAAGGTCTGTACTTCATTAACGGGATTTGCCTCACCTTCACTCCTGAGATTAAATATTGCTTGGTCGCTTCCTTTATTTATGTACTTACAGATATACTTGATTGCGCGGACAGAGCTACATGTTACTACATTAATGTGGACATTAAACATTTTACATAGAATGGGCGAATACGGGACAATCAACAGCTGTTATCTAAGGTTTCGAACGCTTCAGAACGAGATTTGATTGTAACTTTCCTGCCAGCTGGGAGCTCTATGTCTGTGTAAAGGGTAGCCATTGTCATTGTGCACTGTTTGTTTTAATAGCTGTTTAGGGAATTTCTTTTTACATTTTCCTTCTTTCATACATGGCGACATTAAATTTCGTGCTCCACATGGACCGTGAATCATATTTCGGAAGATGGTATCATACAATTCTTTATCTTGCTCAGGCTGGGCTGCAACTTCTCTTTAAGCCATATTAGAATGTGGGCATGAGGTAATCCTCTTTTTTGCCATTAAATTGAATACTTGAAGCAATGCACCTCTCCGAAAATTTTCCCTTTGTTAATTACATACATTAATTTTTGGACTTTTAATCTAAATACTCTAGGAACTAAATGTGTCTGTAGTATTTTTTGGCCCTGCATTAGCTCCTCGGTTATTTCTTTCCATGTGGAATTGCAAGTAAAAGTAACAAAAAGATAAGGTCTTCCGTAAGTTCGTACATAGGCGAATGTGTCTTGTGTGTACTCATCTAGGTAGCGGGGACTGTTAACGAATGATGAGGGCAGAATTACCATTTTACCTAAATCTCTGGAGTTTACATTGGCGTCGCTAGAAACTGCAACTTGTAAATGTATATAATTCTCAACGCGCAGCTTTTTTTGATTTAAAGATATATAACGGAAATGTTCACTTTCTACCTTCACATACATTTCTACCAAAAATTGATGAAATAATTGTCTACACCTCTAAAACGGTGTTACAAAAGATAGAAATCTCTCAACGTGCTATACTCAAAGTTGCAACATTTAAACCTTTTCTTTATCCTACATCACAGTTTTATGATAACTGTCAGGTCCTTACAGTAAGACAACTGTTTATATTAACTATCATTCAGAAACAACATAACTTATTAGTATACAACCGATCGAACTTAAATAAACGCAGGAAATTTTCCGTAGATACAACTAATTTTAAAACAACTTTTATAAGAAAATTCTTTGCATTTTTGGGACCACACTTATATAATAAACTAAATAAAACATTGGACATTTACCACCTTAATAAAATAAATTGTAAAAAAAACTGTACATAATTAACCTACACTACTAACCTACAAAAATTAACTTAAAAACCTACAATATTAACCTACAAAAATTAACTTATAATGAAACTAAAAACCTGCTTAGTATTCAGACTTAAAAATAAATTCTTATATAACTGTCATCTGTAATACTACCCGTATAAAATCGTAATAACTAGACACACACACAAGCATGTGTGCAAACACACACACACACACACACACCACACACACACACACACACACGCGCGCGACATACATTTTACACGCTCCTCTCCCATGACTGCTCACACACATTACACTCATAACACAATTACTTCTTACAGTCATACATTACACATCCTATGAGAGAGGAACGGCATTAGTAGTATAAATTATTATTTTGTTTCTACCTTGGTATTAGTAATAAGTGGTAACATAGTATATAAACATAATATGTGATACTATTAATTTCATTGTACTTAGGTTATATTAGCGGAATGTACAAAATTTTAGATAGTATTTGATTATTTAACTTTTGCTTGCATCCTAATATTTCTATAAATTAACGGTGAGGATATGGCGCTGACAGCTGATGCACAGGCCTCCTAGTTCGGCTGCAGATGCTATGTTTTCAAGTATATGTACTAATGTAACTTTATTAAATAATGTTATGCAAATATCGTGATGTACAACCTTTTGGAAATAAAGAACTTATTATTATTATTATGTGGGGTATTTATATAGTTTTCTCAACTGGTTGGTTTCTATAAACATATAATTATAAATTAAAATGAAAAGATAAATATACATAAATATCAATAAAATAAAATAAATACAAAAAATACACAAATAAATAAAGATCCAACCAGATGGAAGCCCTCGGCAGGGGAGACCAAACGGCCTAGGGTTAGGGGGAAAGGGAAAGAAACCGACGGACGATGCGGGCGGTATCGAGGACCACTGCCTTCTGCATTTGAGCCCGGAGCGGTCCGTCACGGAGTCCCAGTCGCCTCAGATGACCCGAGAGGCTGACTGGGATTAGCCCATTCGCAGAGACGACTACAGGAATAATTTCGGTCGGCCAACCACCTCCACATGTCGGTCACCTCGTGAGCCAGGTCCAGATATTTTGTTCGCTTATCTGTTTCAGCTTTCACGAGGTTCTCGTCATACGGAATGGTAATGTCGACCAAAAATATCCTTGACTGTGCCCGTTCCATCAGCACAATATCAGGCTTATTCGCAAGAATAGTCCTGTCTGTGATGATGGCCCGGTCCCAGTAGAGCCTGGCGCGGTCATTTTCGAGCACGGCTTCCGGCAAGTACTTGTAATACGGCAATTTCCGGTCCACGAGACCGTATTTCAGAGCGAGCTCCTGGTGTAGAATTCTGGCTACTAGGTTGTGCCTGTGCAAGTACTCAGAGTTAGAAAGCACCGAACAACCGGAGATGACATGCCTAAGGGACTCCCCGGGATGGCGACAAGCTCGACAGATGTCGACGGTGCCATCCTTTAGGATGTATCTCCGATAGTTGTTGGTCTTAATAACCTGATCCTGTATTGCACCGACAAAACCCTCGGTTTCCCCGAAGAGGTCAACGAAACGTAGCCAGTTGAGGAAGGCGACTGTATCTACGAAGGGCTCATGTAGAGCCCTGTAGTACCTCCCGTGGAGCTCCTTCTCCTTCCATACGGTCTCCAGGTCGGAAATGCTAAGCACTGCTGGGTCCTGCCATTGCTCGTTGGCCAAGGATAGAGGGGTAAGCCCTTTATCACTAAAAATAACGTCATTATAGAATGGATCATCCGATCTCGCCAGGAAGTAATGACAGAGGCTGCACACTTCACGATTATGTATAGTGAGCGCGCTCAGAAAGCCACGCCCACCATATTTTCGCGGCAAGTACAGCCTCATTACCGACGATCTCGGATGATGCATCCTATGGGACGTCATGGTAGTGCGGACTTTTCTATCCAGGGCGTTAAGTTCAGTCTGAGTCCACCTGAGTATGCCAAAGGTATACATAAGGACAGGTATGACCCAACCGTTATATGCGTGTGTCTTATTCACACCGGACAAAATGCTATTAAGCACTTTGGTGAAGCGTGCATAAAACACGTCGCAAACTGACTGTTTCATACCAGCCTCAACGATACCGATGTTCTGTGACATACCCAGGTATCGGTATGTTTCAGCCTCGGAAAGGGTCCTTAAGTTGACTGGCATAGATAAATCTATGCCCTCAGAGTTAGCAACCCTTCCCTCTCAACATGGAGGACCGCACACTTATCCGTCCCCAGCTCCATTCCAATTGAACTACTAAACTCACAAGCGATTTTTAGCAATTCCATAAGATGGGAGCGACTGGAGGCGAATAACTTAAGGTCATCCATATAGAAAAGGTGAGTCACTTTTGTCCCTCCTTTCCGTAGCTGAAATCCTCTCCCGGATCCCTCCAGTAAGGTACTGAGAGGGTTCAGGGAGAGGCAGAACCAGATTGGACTCAGATAATCGCCCTGGAAGATACCCCTTCTTATCCTTATGTGGTTCTCCGCAGCCATCATCCGCTCACCCAGATGACAAAGGATCGTACTCCACTGCCCCATACACTGCTCGAGGAAGTCTCTCACTGTACAGTCTATCTTGTACAGCTCGAGGACTCTCTTTAGCCACGTATGGGGCACCGAGACGAATGCCTTTCTGTAGTCTATCCAGACGGCGGAGAAGTTCCGACGGTTGCGTTTCACAACTTTGCCAATGACCGCGTCAATGAGGAGTGGTTCTTTAGTTCCACGACCACCGCCCCGACATCCATTTTGAGCGCGTGACATTATCTGATTTAGCTCCAGGTGACGAGTGATTCTCGCGCTCAAAATGGATGTCAGTGTCTTATATATGGTGGGTAGACACGTAATGGGGCGGTATTTGCTCGGGTATGTGGTAACCTGGTCTTTAGGAATCAAATGATGATCCCAGTAGTGAAGAGGCTAGGGAGCGACTTCTGGTTGAGAGCCTCTTGAAACTGACGGGCGAGCACAGCGTGACACACCATGAACCCCTTCAGCCAGTAGTGATGCAGCCCGTCAAGATCCCCGGACTTTTCCAGTTCGGGGCTCTACGGACCGCCTCAGCTACGTCATCCGGCGTTATGATGACGGGGTCCATGGGCGTAATACTCGCACCCTGACTCGCCACAACTTCCGTCCAAGGGCCCTCGCTGTGGTTTACGGGCTCTGACCACAGGCCACGCCAAAATGCGACAGTGTTAGCTTTGTAGAGCCTCTTCTGATCACTCTGGAAGAGACGATTCTGGTTGAACCGCCTTGACCTCTCGGTAAATCGGCGAATCCGCTTCCCCCAAGCAGCAATCTTTTGCTTCAGGTCGTCTATGCGCTCCGTTAGTTTCTGCGTGATATCCGGCTGGGACAAACTGATATTTGTCCCAGCAAACGCCATTCTAACGGTGCGCACAACCCTCGGTCTATTATTACCCGACCTGAAGCTTATCAGTCTGCCGATAAGGGCCCTTGCCTTTACGATACGGTCCTCAATTCTTTTTCTCCAGGCTGGGATGGCGCTACTTTGTTTAGTAGCGCGTCCAGCCATGGGAAGTTTGGCGCCAATAATACGGCAAGCTGCCACTGCGGCGCCAAAAAGAACTGAGTCCGTCTCGCAAAGGTCCCGGCTGGCTTCCAAATAGGTTACCAGCATTGGGTTAAGAGCCCTCACGACAGCCCGATTTCGCTTGCTTAGGGGTATGCGGGGGAAGTCGCGGTCGATTTTTGAGAGGCATGCTGCGCGTTTCCAAAATCGCCTCTTCCAATATACTCCTTATTTGCTCTAGTTCGTGGGAGACCATTTCATCATCGTCTGAATCAACCACAACTGGAAGATCCATGGCGGCTTCTGGCAGCTGGTCTGTACCGCCTGAGGAGCCTCATCCCCAGCTGTAGCCAATTCATTCGATGAGGGAATGGCCTCACGTCGTAGTCGTTCGAGCTCGGCATCATCGAATATTTTCGAGCACATGATGTACCGAACTCGGTCTGCCAGGTTTTGTTCCGTGACAGGAATAGACGGCTCCAGCTCAGCAAAAAAGCAATGCATCCGAGCCCGATACGCTATCCCCGCAGTTTCTTCCCCTTTCGCCCTATAGTACGCCCGCAATGCGTTTGCGTTCATATCCCTTGTCCAACGCATGCGGCGTACTCCACCAGCAGCGGATGCCGCTTGCCGAGTCCGAGAGGACCCTGCCGACATCAAGCCGTCTGGTGGGGATGATGGATGCGGGGGGCTGTTAGGTGATCTTGCAGCTCCTCGCGCTCGGCTGGCGGCCCGCATTCTGCCGCGTCCAGCGCCAGCTCCAGACGCGCCCCGGCGACCCCCAGGCAGCGGCCCTATACGTTTTCCAATCATATCCATCATCCATTTTTGGGCGCCAATTAACGGGAGACGCCCAGGCCCGGCACCGTTTCATTGTATCATTGTACGGCTGTAAGCACAAACGGGCCTTTGCACCCTGAGTACTTCCGAGGCACGGCGCGCACACCTCTTGGCAAGGCGCTGACTGACTGCACCGACGTAGCAGTTTTGTCACTTAACTGTTTCGTCGGCGGGCGATGGGGTCGTCACTTCCCTACGCCTTTTATTTATTTATTATTATTGTGGGGTATCTACATAGTTTTCTCATCTGGTTGGGTTCTATAAATATATAATTATAAATGAGAATGAAAAGATAAATATATATAAATATCAACAACATAAAATAAATATAAAATACTTAAATAAATAAAAGCCCAACCAGATGGAGGCCCTCGGCAGGGGAGACCAAACGGCCGAAGGTTAGGGGGAAAGAGAAAGAAACCGGCGGATGATGCGGGCGGTATCGAGGAGCACCGCCTTCTGCATTTGAGCCCGGAGCGGTCCGCCACGTAGTCCCAGTCGCCTCAGATGTACCCGAGAGGCTGACTGGGATTAGCCCGTTTGCAGAGACGACTACAGGAATAATTTCGGTCGGCCAACCACCCCACATGTCGGTCACCTCGTGAGCCAGGTCCAGATATTTTGTTTGCTTGTCTGTTTCGGCTTTCACGAGGCTCTCGTCATACGGAATGGTAATGTCGACCAAAAATATCCTTGACTGTGCCCGTTCCATCAGCACAATATCAGGCTTATTCGCAAGAATAGTCCTGTCTGTGATGATAGCCCGGTCCCAGTAGAGCCTGGCGCTGTCATTTTCGAGCACGGCTTCCGGCAAGTACTTGTAATACGGCAATTTCCGGTCCACGAGACCGTATTTCAGAGCGAGCTCCTGGTGTAGAATTCTGGCTACTAGATTGTGCCTGTGCAAGTACTCAGAGTTAGAAAGCGCCGAACAACCGGAGATGACATGCCTAAGTGACTCACCGGAATGGCGACAAGCTCGACAGACGTCGACGGTGCCATCCTTTAGGATGTATCTCCGATAGTTGTTGGTCTTAATAACCTGATCCTGTATTGCACAGACAAAACCCTCGGTTTCCCCGAAGAGGTCACCGAAACGTAGCCAGTTGAGAGAGGCGACTGTATCTACGAAGGGCTCATGAAGAGCCCTGTAGTACCTCCCGTGGAGCTCCTTCTACTTCCATACGGTCTCCCGGTCGGAAATGCTAAGCACTGCTGGGTCCTGCCATTGCTCGTGGGCTAAGGATAGAGGGGTAAGCCCTTTATCACTAGAAATGACGTCATTATAGAATGGATCATCCGATCTCGCCAGGAAGTAATCACGGAGGCTGCACACTTCGCGATTATGCATGGTGAGCGCGCTCAGAAAACCACGCCCACCATGCTTTCGCGGCAAGTACAGCCTCATTATCGACGATCTCGGATGATGTATCCTATGGGACGTCATGGTAGTGCGGACTTTTCTATCCAGGGCGTTAAGTTCGGTCTGAGTCCACCTGAGTATGCCAAAGGTATATATGAGGACAGGCGTGACCCAACCGTCATATACGTGTGTCTTATTCACACCGCACAAAAGGCTGTTAAGCACTTTGGTCAAGCGTGCATAAAACACGTCGCAAACTGACTGTTTCATACCAGCCTCATCGATACCGATGTTCTGTGACATACCCAGGTATCGGTATGTTTCAGCCTCGGAAAGGGTCCTTAAGTTGACGGGCATAGACTTAGTCTATGCCGCTCAGAGTTAGCAAACCCTTCCCCTTTCAACATCAAGGACCGCACACTTATCCGTCCCCAGCTCCATTCCAATGGAATTGCTAAATTCACAAGTGATGTTTAGCAATACCATAAGATGGGAGCGACTGGAGGTGAATAACTTGAGGTCATCCATATAGAAAAGGTGGGTCACTTTTTGTCCCTCCTTTCTGTCTGAAATCCCCTCCCGGAGCCCTCCAATAAGGTACTGAGAGGGATCAGAGAGAGGCAGAACCAGATTGGACTCAGACAATCGCCCTGGAAGATACCCCTTCTTATCCTTATGTGGTTCTCCGCAGCCATCATCCGCTCGCCCTGATAACAGAGGATCGTACTCCACTGCCCCATACACTGCTCGAGGAAGTCTCTAACTGTACAGTCAATCCTGTACAGCTCGAGGACCCTCTTTAGCCATGCATGGGGCACCGAGTCGAATGCTTTTCTGTAGTCTATCCAGGCGGCGGAGAAGTTCCGACGGTTGCGTTTCACCACTTTGCCAATGACCGCGTCAATGAGGAGTGGTTCCTTGGTTCCACGACCACCGCCCCGATATCCATTTTGAGCGCGTGACATCACCTGATTTAGCTCCAGGTGACGAGTGATTCTCGCGCTCAAAATGGATGTCAGTGTCTTATATATAGTGGGTAGACACGTGATGGGGCAGTATTTGCTCGGGTCTGTGGTATCCTGATCGTTAGGAACCAAGTGAGTGATCCCAGTAGTGAAGAGGCTCGGGAGCGACTTCTGATCGAGAGCCTCTTGATACTGTCGGGCGAGCACAGCGTGACACACTACGAACCCCTTCAGCCAGTAATGATGCAGCCCGTCGAGCCCCGGACTTTTCCAGTTCGGGGCCCTACGGACCGCCTCAGCCACTTCTTCAGGCGTTATGGTGACGGGGTCCATAGGCGTAACACTTGCACTCTGGCTCGCCACAACTTCCATCCAAGGGCCCTCGCTGTGGTTTACGGGCTCTGACCACAGGCCACGCCAAAATGCGACAGTGTCAGCCTGATCCGGTCCTGGGCCCGCTCCACATACCTCTGGTCGCTCCAATGATTTATAGAGCCTCTTCTCATCACTCTGGAAGAGACGATTTTGGTTGAACCGCCTTGCCCTCTCGCTAAATCGTCGAATCCGCTTCCCCCAAGCAGCGATTTTTTGCTTCAGGTCATCTATACGCTCCGTTAGTTTCTGCGTGATATCCGGCTGGGACAAACTAATATTTGTCCCAGCAAACGCCATTCTAATGGTGCGCACAACTCTCGGTCTAATATTACCCGACCTGAACCTTGTCAGTCTGCCGATAAGGGCCCTTGCCTTTGCGATACGGTCCTCGATTCTTTTTCTCCAGGCTGGGATGGCACTACCTTGTTGAGTAACACGTCCAGCCATGGGAAGTTTGGCGCCAATAATACGGCATACTGCCAGTGCAGCGCCAAAAATAATTGAGTCCGTCTCGCAAAGGTCCCGGCTGGCTTCCAAATAGGTCACCAGCATTGGGTTAAGAGCCCGCACGACAGCCCGATTTCGCTTGCTAAGGGGTATGCGGGGGAAGTCGCGGTCGATTTTCGAGAGGCATACTGCGCGTTTCCAGCATCGACTCTTCCAATATGCTCCTCCTTTTCTCTAGTTCGTGGGGGACTATTCCATCATCGTCTGAATCAACCACAAATGGAATATTGACGGCATCGTCCACATTTGCAGTTTGCTGCGCAATTAGTGGCGCCGCATTCCCAGCCGTAGCATTTCCATCCGATGAGGGAACAGCCTCACGTCGTAGTCGTTCGAGTTCGGCGTCACTAAATATGTTGGAGCGCAGGATGTACCGAACTCGGTCTGCCAGGTTTTGCTCAGTGACGGATAGAGATGGCTCCAGCTCTGCAAAAAAGCGATGCATCCGAGCCCGATATGCCAAACATCCAGTTTCTTCCACTTTTGCAACCCCCCCACGCAAAGGCTTTCCACACCCAACAGCCCCCCCCCAACAACGACCCCCCATTTTATTATTATTATTATTATTACACCGGGCTAAGAGGTTAAAATCATTTTCTCGCAACATCATATGATACGCATAAAAATCGATACATGATATTTAGGCTCCTTTGTGACAGGGTTAATGAGTGGAATTTGAAAATGATAACCCTCTTGTCCTTTGCAATAAATCAATGGGTATTGCAGATCGTCATAAAACTTGAGCGTATCGGCTACCCGTTGCAACGTATCATCATGTGCTCGCAAGACAATGTCTCGTGAAGAAAATTGATCACCACTAATTACGGCTGCTATTTCGTTTATCAAAGGTGCATTGTAGCGCCTTTCATGCTCTCCTCGGGGGGTCTGATCTGCGTGAGTGACGACTTTATAATCATCTTCAGGTAGGTTTTCTAAAGCAGTTTTAAATGTTTTGACTAAAATGTTACGTTCATGCAAGAATCTTTGAATTTTGAACACTGTGTCTCTCTCAACTCCCTGGATAAATTGACAGCGACGGTCTACCTCAATTTCTTCGTCACCAATAAAATATACTTGTAAAAATTTATGCTGTTCATTTTCAGCTGGAGAAAGGGAACCAATTCTATAATAAATTTGCCCTTGCACCGTAAATGTAGGCGAAAATCCCGGAATTATTATTTCCCGAAGGACGTCATTTGAAAGCATGAGTTATGTTTCCGGATCCTGTTTAAAAAGCGCCGTGACTCATTAGCATCATATAAAAAGGGAGTTTTCAAAGGTTCTTCTGGTTTACCAAGTAATGGAAGAGACAAATTGCTATTGGAACTGCACATGCCTGCGGTCTCATCTTTCCATTTTAAAGCGCTGCAAAATTGACACACCTTGTCCATCAGTCCGATAACAACTAACCTGTGATTTTTATAATCAATCAACGGATCATAATTGAGTGCTGCGTCATTAAAAACCGACCAATTGTTTCTTTGAAAATTTTGTCGTCATTCAGCTTGGAGCTGTGCACTTGCATCTCTTAGCGCCTGTGTCTGTTCTGGTGTTTCGGATGCCCTTATAGTAGATTGGCGTTCAGCTTTCTCAAAGAGTCTGTGTTGAGTTTCATCAGGTTTTTCCGCGGCTTTTAAGGCGGCCTGAGGTTCCGCTTGTTCGAATAGCCTTTGCCGACTTTGAGCAGGTGTTTTAGTAGCTCTTAAAGTATATTGACGCTCTGCCTGTTAAAGACGCCTTTGCTGACTTTGATCAGGTGTTTCAGTAGCTTTTAAAGTAGCTTAACGCTCTGCCTGTTCAAGACGCCTTCGCTGACTTTGAGCAGGTGTTTCAGTAGCTCTTAAAGTAGCTTGACGCTCTGCCTGTTCAAGACGCCTTTGCTGACCTTGAGCAGGTGTTTCAGTAGCTCTTAAATTAGCTTGACTCTCTGCCTGTTCAAGACGCCTTCGCTGACTTTGATAAGGTGTTTCAGAAGCTCTTAAAGTAGCCTGACGCTCTGTCTGTTCAAGACGCCTTTGCTGACGTTGAGAAGGTGTCTCAGATGCTCTAAAAGCAGCCTGACGCTCTGCTTATTCTTGCCTTCTCAGTTCAGCATCTTCTAAAGATTGTATCGATCGAGCTAATATTTTCGCTTGTCTTTGAGAAGATACTCTTGAAAGGCTGGACTTACGTTCGCGAGGCATTATGATGTAACAAAAAACCTATTTGTAAAGAAAACGTTAAAATACCTAAAAGGAATTAAATTTCCTTTTAAATATTTTTTTAAAAGCTAATCCAAAATATCTAAAAGGAATAAATATTCCTTTTAAATATTTTTAAAATAAAACAACAAAACCAATTCAAGACACAACACGAATCCGAAAACGATAGCCAAAAAAAATGGAATTAACTTAAACCAAATCACGAAACAAATCGCAGAAAACCGAAATCGAAAGCAGTAGTCAATATAAATATAACCAACGAAAAAAGAAGTAAGTGTATAGGTACCGTATACACTATCTATACTATTAATATTCCTTTGAAATATTGTTAAACAACCTAAAACAACGAAAACCAATTCACGATTCTAAGAAAAAAAAAAACAAAATCCAAAATCAAAGCCAGAGTCTAAATATGTATAAAGGAATACCAACCAAATCAACAAAACTGATCCAAGAAAATAAACAAATCCGAAAATGAAAGCCAATATAAATCCCTTCAACCTTAACCAAATCACAAAGCAAATAACAAACAATCGAAATCGAAAACAGGTAGTCGAATAAGCTACAAAATAGAAACAATTTAAGCGTATAGGTACCGTATGCACTATAAGTTGACGCGCAGCTCAACGGCGTTTAAAAAAAAACTAGTAACGACATCTAGCGGAATCAATTTAAACCATGTATACGTTAGTTAATAAGAACCTTCAAATAATATTTTTCTTATAATTTTGCACAATTTTTCTTATTGTAATACCCACCACTATTCATTTCCGTTCAATAAATATTACTAAGGCTTATTAATAAGGCTTACTAAGAACTGTTTCTACCACAGTTAAGTAATAGTTAAGGGTGAAAGCGTGACAGGTGGTGATGGTATTTCTGAGCCTTACTTATTATCACGCCTGTAACCCTTGCGGGGTAGGCAGAGCATCAATGGATTATTTAATATCGTCTGCGAGGTTATCGCCTATTCTGTGAATTACAATGCACCAAAACGTTTGAAGAAAATCAACTGGTGAATTTTATGTTTTTTATCGCTCTCTTCTCGGTCCTGCGTGGAAAAATACAGATCCATACATTTTTTATCTTAATTTTGGTAAAAAGACATAATAATCCAGATATTCTGACCTTCTGTGCTCGTCTATCATATCGTCGTCCGTCTTGTAGAATCACGGTGGCGCCACCTAGCTGAATTTAATTCTGCAACATATTCGAGTTTCCCACGGGAATGAGATGTTTTTCCGCGGAAAAAAGTAGCCTATGTCACTCTACAGCCACCGAACTATTCCCATACCAAAATTCATGCCATGCCGACACTCTGTTACGACGTGAAAGAAGGACAAACTTTTGCAACATATTCTATTTTCCCACGGGAATGAGATGTTTTTCCGCGGAAAAAAGTAACCTATGTCACTCTACAGCCACCGAACTATCCCCATACAAATAATCATGCCACGCCGACTCTCTGTTGTAACGTGAAAGAAGGACAAACAAAAAAACAAACAAGCACACGCATTTATAATATTAGTATGGATTTTTGACTTTATAAAAAGAGTTAATACGTATCAAATAATAAAGCTAATGATCATATGGTTAACAATAAACTCGGGGGATGTGATCGTTTCTAAGCGTGATGTGAATAATTGTACAACGTATTTTATAATATTATATAATTTTACCATAGAAACAAAAGGGTTTCTTGCTGGTTCATCTCAGAACAGGCTTATTCCCGAACCAGTGGTAAAAGTACAAAATTAATTTCAATAAAAAAATATTTTATCCTAGTTTCTTCTATTCCTGGTTTCCAGTACGCATTAGTATTTTATTACGTTATAATCCGAAAAAAGTGTGTAGTGTTCGTATTAATATAAGAAATCATTATGTACAATTGAATCAAGTATTGAAACATGTTACAAATTGGCTGACACATCACAACCTAGAGTTTAATTTTAATAAAACCACCAAATTTATGCAATTCCGACCAGCTCAAAAATCACCAATAAATATCGCTTTTACTTATAGCAATATACCTATAGGAACTGTTGACAACTTCAACTTGTTAAGCTTGGAAATCGACTGCCATATAAAGTGGAAAGCCCATATAAATAAAGTAAAAAATAGGCTATCAAAGTTCACTTAAATATTACGAGAAATAAAGAGAACCACAGATGTCCCCAGCGCTCTGTCGGCATATTACGCATACACATCTTCGTGACTGTCATACGGTGTCATGTTGTGGGGAAATAGAAAAGATGCACAGCAATTATTTATAATGCAAAAAAAAAAAATTAGAAGAATCTTGGCAAACATAAAAATTCCAGAAAGTTGTAAGCCCCACTTTAAAAAGTTTAAAATTTTGACTTTGACGTCTATTTATATTTGGGAAACAAACAAAATTGTAAAAAACCACCCAGAACTATTCACCGAATTAAGTGAAACAAATTACAAATACTTAATTAGACCAAATAAAAATAGGCTACTATTGCGAAAATTTACACCATCATTACATAGCTCTAATTCCTACTGTATGACAGTAAAATTTTTTAATAACCTTACAAATAACATAAAAAATCTAACGAATACTGTATTATTTTTATCCAAATTAAAGTTATATTTGATTGAAAAATTTTTCTATAATTTAAATGAATATTTTGATACAAATATTATTTAATTTGTTTGGACAACTTGGCCTGTGCCTATCTAATTTAATTTTAATTATTATTGTTTATTTAATTTAATTTTTACTTATAATAATAATAATTATTATTTTACTTGACATTGTGATTATTAATTTAATTAAATTTACGGAATTTTAAAATAATATAATATAATTTAATAACGTAATTTAAAAATGAAATCTAATTGCTACGCCCAAACTGAGTTCAAATGCGGACTATTTTTTTTTAAAACATCTCATCTATTGTTACCATTTGATTGCAATAAAGATTATGATTATGATTACATACCTTATGTAAAATCTATCAAACTCTACGTGCCAAGGAAATAGACGTACTTAAAAAAATATAATATATATACACACACTCAAATAACCCTCTTTTTATGTAGTCGTGTAAAAAAGAACACAGAATACATTTCAACCAATAAGTCTGATATAGTTAAACATTCTCTGTTAGGGATTTGATTTTGTAGCTATCTATTGTGTGGCGTAAAGCTTGCAGGATTCTCTTGAATTGTTTTCTAATAACAATAAGAGCGACTAAAAGTCAAAGAATAATATCTAATTCAAAATCATTCTCTACATATACGAGTATTGCGTGCCGTCATAAATATATTGCTGTTAAGATATAAAGAATATAATAATAATAAAGCTTTATTTTAATTCCATGCATAGTACATATTAAACGATACAATTGGTAACTTATTAGTTATTACTCTATAATTTTTAATTACATTTGTTTTTCTTAGATGAATTTAATTTCTAATTATAAATTCTATATTGTAATTAGTTTAATTATTATTTGCTTTAATTATCAACTGCCTAATTATTTAATGCATGGTCCCCGATTCGGGTAAAAGCCTCCACCAAGGAATGCCATCCTTCTCTGTCATTAGCTCTGTCTAGCTAACTTCCACCCGTGCACGCTTTTGATCAGAAGATAATAAAAAAACTTACGTTGAGGGTGCAAATGTAGACCATATATAGTTTTGATAGTCGTCCTTGGGGGGTTTTGGTCGAACTCTCCCGCGGTACAAAACAAATATAAAAATAATATCATCAGAAGTCGGTGCTACGACATAAAGTATTAGAATTATAGTTTCAACTTTAGAACCTGTCAAATTGAATTAGTTTTATTATTTTTATTTCCTTGAAGTTGGCTTAATGGATTGTGGGTATTCTACAATATATCACGGTCCCATTTCGTCTCGTGATTTTACTCGGGGACTCAAGATCAGAAGTCGTACTTACAAACACTAAAGTAACGGGCCATTCATAGTCCTTAATATATGCGGATGCTTAAATACAATCCCTATTCAATAAATCCCAGGTAAAATACAGAGGTGGTATGACAGTTAGATAGCCTCTTTAAGTAGTAGAGCCAAGCTGCGACTATATCATGGTTGCAGCACGAAAGCGTCGGCTTGACTGAAGAAGACTCATGCTCCCAGATAATATCATACACAAAATACCATATACAATAATATATATATATATATATATATATATATATATATATATATATATATATATATATATATGTATGTATATACATATATATATATATATACAATTTATTTTGTCTACAATCTGAACACAATTATAAAATGCTAGTTAGAAGTACTCATGGAATTGCTTTGACTGTGGCTTCACTTCAGATCACAGCTACACTGCTTGAGGGTGGACGAACTGTTCATGCTACCTTCAAGTTACCACTCAATTTAACAACAGGTGATACTCCTATTTGAAATATATCGAAACAAAGTAATTCAGTTGAAGTAATAAAAAATACGAAAATGATAGTGTGGGGTGAAATAACCATGGCTCAAAAGGGTGACGTAGAGGCTTTAAACAGAATTCAGATATAAGAGGAAATAAGAAGTTATTGGGTGGTGTAACGGTTTTGCTGGCTGGAGATTTTAGACAAAATCTACCAGTAGTGCCAAAAGGAACTAGAGCAGACGAAGTCAGGGCGTGTGTTAAGAGATTCACTTTATGGCCTCTGATTAAAATTCTAAAGCTCTCGAAAAATATGCGGGTACACTTAGGATAAAAAGAGACTGCTGGTGGATTTGTGAATCTATAACTTGAAATCGGCAACGGCGATTATTCGATAAATGACGGAATGATAACCATCCCTGATAATTTGTGCACAGTTTTATTTACTTTACAGGTGTTAATATTCAAAAAATTACCCAGATATTGCTCACATCCACGATACGCTAATGTAATGATTGTGTGTGTTGTTGTGTGTAATGTAATGGTTGTGTGAACGTGAAATATTAACCCCGAAAAACGAAAAAGCAGCGGCAATTTACGATATACTGTTAACGTCTTTTAAGGGGGAAGAAATGGTGTAAACGTCAATAGACTAAGTGGTTAACAGAGATGACGCAATTAACTACCCTGTCGAATTTCTTAATTCACTGAAATTATCGGGTCTTCTACATCATAAGCTTACTCCGCGCGTGGGCACTCCTGTTATGTTGTTGGGAAATTTAAAACCTCTTCAATTATGCAACGGAACCAGACTAAAAATAAAAGCGTTACATTGCAATGTAGTGGAAGCCATAATAACAACTGGATGTGCGCAAAGGGAAACTGTATTTGTACCAAGAATCCCCTTGATCCCGAATGATCTCCCCTTTGAATTCAAACGAAGACAGTTTCCAAAAGTCCGCTTTACAATGATCATAAACAAATCACAAGTGCAGACATTAAAATTTGTGAGTGTAGACTTGTGAGAAAATTGTTTTTCACACGGACTATTCTGTGTGGCTTGCTCACGCTTAAGCTAGCCAGTAGTCTGAAAATTTTGGCATACAGTAATAGATTAGCAAAAAAATATGGTGTATAAAGAGGATTTGTAGCTCCAGTTATAATTGTGGCTTGTACCTGCATACTCTTTTTTACACATTTATTTATTTCTTTTAGGAAGGCTTACAAACTAAGATCTTCGTAAAGTTACAAAATGTTGATAAAAATTGCTAATTACAAGCCTCCACATATTACTTTCATCAAAATTTATACAAATTTAAAAATACTTTAGGGAATACTTAAACTATTATAAAAACAATAACAAAAAAATGCAAAAACATTTACCAAACAAAAATGAGTCAATGAGTAACTTGAGTCATGCTAGTCGCGGCTGCGAATGAAAAATTCTCTGTTCATCTCTTTTTTATAGATTTCGAACTAGTGGAAAATAGGTCAATATCTACTAGACATGAAAGCTTATTAAATTCCATTGTGCTACGCAGAAAGAAGGAATTTCTTCTATAATTCGTTGAAGCAAGAGGTATATATAGCAAGGGTCGCTGTCTAAATCTCATTAAATCGGTCCGAATCATTATGTGAGTAAGTAGCTCAGAAAAATCAATAGATCCATTTACTATATTAACTAGGAAACAAATATCATTGACTTTACTTCTATATTCCAACGGCAAAAAATGATATCTCCTACATCTTTCAAGATAATTGGCTGAGTTTTTTGTGCCTTAAAGTCGAGGTATCTCAGAAATTTTTTTCTGTATACTTTTGATACGAGCTATGTAAACTATATATTGTGGGTTCCATACTTGGGACGCATATTCTAAGTGGCTACGTACATATGACCAATATAAAATCTTAATATCTTTAAGAGAGCGGAAGCAGTCTGAAGTTCTTAAAATGAAACCAAGAGCCTTGGATGCCTTATTGACAATATATTCAATATGTTTGTCGAATACCAATTTACTATCATATATTACGCCGAGATCATGAATACGATTTACCATGCTAATCGTCTGATTATTAACAGTATAACTAAATCCAATTCTAGATCTTTGTCGTGTGAATGTTATATGAGAACATTTGGAGATATTCAATTGAAGCTTATCGAGTTTACAGTAATCAGAAAACCTGTTAAGTCTTCTTGAAGTTGTTTAACTTCTGTAAGATTATGAATAGTTTTAAGAATTTTCATGTCATAGGCATAAAGTAGTATAAGAGAATTTTCAAAACATGACTTAATATCAGCAATAAATATTGCAAATAAGAGGGGGCCAAGTCATGAACCCTGAGGAACATCAGATGGAATTGTGCACCAACCAGAGATGTAACCACGCAAAACCACAGCCTGTGACCGATTCTCTATATACGAACAAAACCATCTATATGTCACCGTGTATTCCCGCAGCTAATAGCTTTTGTAAACGGACACGATTGTAATACGATCAAAACACTTGCTATAATCTGTGTAAATTAAGTCTACCTGTGCACGCTGCTCCATGTCTTTAGTGATGAATTCATTGGCCGAAATGAGATTAGAAGTGGTTGAACGCTTTCGAAGAAACCCATGTTTTTCTTCACCCAAACAGTTTTGTACTGCATAATAGACTTCATTATAAACGATTCTTTCAAGGGTTTAAGATAACAGGCATAACTTCAAGATGGGACGATAATTTCCGGCATTTGACTTATCGCCTTTTTTAAATACCGGTGTTACGAAGGCAGATTTCCAAACTTGTGGAACTATTCCTTCTGTTAAAGATCGCTTAAAGATTATACTAATGGGTTTGACTAAGCTTTCAGCACAATTTATGATAAATATTGGTGGTATGTGGTCAGGTCACCAGATTTAGAGATGTCGAGGCCTTGTAATACCTTTAAGATACTTTTTTCTGAGATGTGTATTGAGCTAATACCGTTAATATTATAATCAGTTAGGAAATAATTTAGGATCCGAAATTTCCAATTCTGGTTTAACAAACGTAGTACTAAAATACTTAGCGAACAAGTTACTAATTCCTTCACCAGTGTTCGCAGAAGATTCTTCGTAATACATTATATTAGGAGTAGCAGATGCATTATCCCTACCTTTATTAAAGAACAAAAAATTTTTGGGTTACTAGTTATGGAAGATTCAACTTTATCAATATAGGATTCAAAGCAGTCTCGCTCTAACTAGTTATCCCTTTTGCGTAATAATGCAAAAGATTCGTAGTTGGATAAATTACCATATAGTTTAAACTTGCGATGATACCTGCGTTTTTCTTTTAAGACCTTTAGTAACGCAGAATTGTACCCTGGAGGATGTGACGAGCGTCTAGTGGATTTTATGGGAATAAACTGTTCCCTAAGTTCATATAATTTATTATCAAAAAGATTAACAACATTGTCTAGAGAGTCATTTCTCAAAAGCTCATACCAGTTTACCTGGCCAAGAGCTGAGCTGACAGCCGTGTAATCACTTTTGTGTAAAAGATAAGTGTTTTTCTTCTTATCAACTAATTTGTTTATTTCAACAGTTTACAGTAATTAAAGTAACAGTAGTTAAAGTTTACAGTTACAGTAATTGCAACTCCGTCTGCATACTAAATATCGGCCATCAAATAATTCACTGTTATGTATACTATCGACCAACCAAGTTTTGGTAAATATAATAATATAATACGAATTTAAACATACGTTCCTAAACAAGTTAAGTGTTTTTGTTCGTAAACTGCTACATTTTGGTAATATATTTTAATCAATTCCATGATTAAACTTAACTATAAGTAAATTCATTGTCACAATGCAGCATTCCAATAAAAGTAAATTAACTAGTATTAGAAAAGTAACATTTAAAACATAGAACGAAAATGCCATATAAAAGCGGGTAGATAATTTATAAAGATAAAATAATACGCCATCGTATGCAACACGGGAGTCTCGAGTGCTCATGACTAATGACCAATGAGTAAAATCATTGATATACGTACAAGACGATTACACTATTCCGATGATATCCCGCACGTCAGTCTAAGCGAGATTAGAATGGCTCTCCAGCACCTTAAAAACGGCAGGGCCCCAGGCGAGGATGGAATTACAGCGGAGCTTCTGAAAGCGGGTGGAACACTGGTACTTGAAGTCCTTCAGAAGCTCTTCAATTCCGTCCTCCATGGTGGCACTACTCCAGAGGTGTGGAGCAGAAGTGCGGTGGTCTTGTTCTTTAAGAAAGGCGACAACGCTCTCTTGAAGAACTACAGACTGATTTACCTTTTGAGCCGCGTCCACGTGCTGTTTTCGAGAGTCATTACGAATCGTCTCGCACGCAGTCTCGACGACTTCCAGCCTCCCGAACAAGCCGGTTTCCGAAAAGGCTTCAGTACCATAGACCACATACATACCCTGCGGCAGATTGTACAGAAGACTGAAGAGTACAATTTGCCACTTTGCCTGGCGTATGTGGACTATGAGAAAGCCTTTGATTCCGTCGAAATTTGGGCGGTGCTGCAGTCCCTTCAGCGGTGCCAAGTTGACTGTCTGTATATCGAAGTGCTGAAGTGTTTGTACAGTAGGGATACGGTAGCTATCCGAGTACAGAACCAGAGTTCGAAACCTATCCAACTGCAGAGAGGTGTAAGACAGGGTGACGTTATATCCCCGAAACTCTTCACCGCTGCATTGGAAGACGTTTTCAAGCTACTGGACTGGAAAGGATACGGTATTAACATCAATGGCGAGTACATCACTCACCTTCGATTTGCCGACGATATAGTCCTTATGACATAATCGTTGGAGGACTTAAGCACTATGCTCAATGACCTCAATAGTGCCTCCCAACGGATAGGTCTTAAGATGAACATGGACAAAACAAAGATCATGTTTAATATCCATGTCACACCTATGCCGGTAGTTGTTGGGAGCACTATGCTCGAAGTTGTTGACGAGTACGTTTACCTGGGACAAATAGTCCGACTAGGTAAGTCCAACTTCGACCGAGAGGTCAATCGACGGATTCAACTCGGCTGGGCAGCGTTCGGGAAATTACGACATATCTTCTCGTCAAGTATACCTCAATCTCTAAAAACTAGATTGTACAACCAGTGCGTGTTGCCAGTGATGACTTACGGATCTGAGACGTGGTCCTTCACTGCTGGCCGTATGAGGACGCTCAAAGTCGCTCAACGAGCTATGGAGAGGGCTATGCTCGGAGTTTCTCTGCGTGATAGACTCAGAAATGAGGATATCCGCAGTAAAACCAGAGTGACCGACATAGCCCAACGGATTAGTAAGCTGAAGTGGCAATGAGCCGGTCATATAGCTCGAAGAACCGATAACCGATGGGGAAGAAAGCTTCTCGAGTGGCAGCCTCGTACCGGTAAGCGTAGTGTAGGACGACCCCCCACTAGATGGAGTGACGACCTGGTAAGATATGCAGGAAGTCGATGGATGCAGGTGGCTCAGGACCGTGCTTTGTGGCATTACTTGGGGGAGGCCTATGTTCAGCAGTGGACTTGTGAAGGGCTGTGATGATGATGATGATGACGTACAAAATATTTACAAGCAAATATTGTTCATATTCGTTAGCAAAAGAATAGACCATAAGCGAACCAAGCTACATGTAATAAGATTTAAAAATAGTTTATCGACATTGGTAAGATGTTTAAAAATTATAATGTAAACGAATACGTAATTGCACAACAAAATGAGGAATACGTAAACACACCGCGATAGTGTATGCATCTCAAACTAACATATTAAAATTTTGTGTAGTATAAAAACACATTATGAATAATAGTAGTAGAATGGAAAGATAATAAGTTTAACATCACACAGACAGTAAGTTAACATTATGAATAATAATAATAGAGTAAAAAGATAATAAGTTTAACATCACACTATTTTTGAAAGGTCTCTTTCTGACTTCACCATAATTATATGCGATGTATCGGTTTTTCTTATAATATGTATCTTGGCATGCTTGACCCAGACATAGCGAAAATTCATTTCAACTGCTGCCTTTTTTTAGATAGTAAGGTCTTATTATGCACGGTTAGTAGGTCGTTAACAACTTATTAAATGCACTTGGATTAGTAAAAATTTCGTAACAACTTCATAGAAAAGACCTAAACTAGCTGCATTATAAATTTGTAATGCTATTGTGAAATGTGAGAAATAAATATTTTATGAAGAAAACGACTCATGTGCTTTAATGCTATAGCTTTTCTTTTTTCTATACAGGAGAGGCGGGGTAGATCTTTCTTACTTACTACTTTCACTAAATTTTTAGTTGGTAATTGTTGCAGGCTCACTCAAAGTATTTATACGTGGCTATTTTTCGTGGTACTTTTGGTTTGTTTTGTTTGGTCTAGCCTATTTTTCTCACTCTAACACACGCGTACACTATTTATCTTTCTCTTTTGGATTGTCAATCTATTCTAACGTCAATTTATACTAAATCTATATTTCTATTCCATATATAGATTATTACACAATATTTATTGAAGGCCATTTTTTTATTTACCATTGGTTCGGAAAATACTAAAACCCAGCGGGATGTTATTTAAAAATATATTTCACTTCAATTTGTTTCTACAATTTTTAAATAAATTTTAACAGAACAGGCGTGGTGGCGATTACCTCATATTCAAGGGTTATTTTCATTTATGTATTCGTTGATATTGTTAGGAGCTTAGGTTTCGTGACAATAAAAACTGCCGATTAAATTACCAAAACTGACACTAATAATTAATAACACTTAACACTTTAGTTCGCAGGTATATCGCTTCGAAGTCTTTGCTTGATCGCCAGTTTAATACAAAATCGTTCGCGGTTCTTACTGGCTATATATAGGGCCTTTTCCACTAAAACATCTAGAATTTTCCAGTAGAATGTCGAAAGTTCTAACATAGAATTTTCTAGAAAGCTCTCCTAGTTCTGCTACTCCATACTAGATGGCGCTAGTGAATTTTCAAGAAAGATCTTGACGCCCCTAATGCTGCTACCTGATACTGAATGGCGCTAATAATAATCCACCATGTACCAGGAATTAATTGCCCCTCCTTAGGCATGCTCGTCCCGAGCTCGATCGGCCCCATAATAATGCGCCCGTCGATCCACATGGACGATCTTAGGAGTACATCTTGCACTTTTCTGTATCCGGTAGGTTACGTCATTGATCCTCGTCAAAAGTCAAAAGCTATTGGGCCTAATGGGACAGCTTGCTACTTCAGGATGGAGTTTTGTGCCGTAAGTGGGAAAATGGTTGAGGAGACAGCAGTCATTTGCAAATGGTTGTCTCTAAAGGTAAAGTACCGGATGTTCTACAGCTGTACCATAATTATTGTTCAGGAGGCCATCTGGGAGTAAGACGAACTCTATTGAAGATCCGAGAACGGTTTTACTAGGTCCACTGCTGAGACGATGTCGAGAACTGGTGTCGCAAATGTACAAGTTGTGTGGCTGTAAAGGGACCTCAGACTCGTGGTAGAGATGCAATGAAAGTGTACAATGTTGGTGCACCATGGGAGAGCCCTTGACGTTGCGGGGCCATTTCCTGAAAGTGAAAGTGGTAATAAATATTTTATGGTTTTGATGGATTTGTTAATTAAGTAGCCAAAATTCTTTGCTATTCCAAATCAAAAAGCTTCAAGAATAGCAGATAAAAAATAGTTCATAAAGTCTACTATCGTTTTGGAGTACCTTTAGAGATTTACATCGATCAAGGAAGAAATTTTGAGTCTCAAATATTCCAGCAAACTTGCCGATTTATACGTACTCAAAACTAGAACAACTTCTTACCACTCGCGATCTGATGGATTTAAGCAACCATTAGAGAGGTACCTAGCAAAAGTTGTGGAAAATCGGCAACAAGATTGGGACAGGCACATACAACCGTTTTTGTTGTCATATCGAAGCGTTTTCCACGAAATTAAATCAGAGAAACCAGCTTTCGCAAACTTTGGAAGAGAATTAAGGCTACCTGCAGACCTGACAACCGGAATACCACCTGATGCCCCACGCAGTATAACCTATTGTGCAAATGACTTGCGGAACAAAATGAATGAAATTTACGAGTACATCAGACAATCGGGCCAGCAAGTCTCAGAAAAGATGAAAACCCGGTATGACCGCATAATGATCAATAAAATGTTCTACGTAGGTCCACTAGTGTGGTTGCACAATCCAGTTTGCAGGAAAGGGAAATCTCCTAATCATCATCATAATCATCATCATTACGGCCCTTCACAAGTCCACAGCTGAACACATGCCTCCCACAAGTAATGTCACAAAGCACGGTCCTGAGTCACCTGCATCCATCGGCTTTCTTCATGTCTTACCAGGTCGTCACTCTATATAGTGGGGGGTCGTCCTACACTACACCTACCAGTACGAGGCTGCCACTAGAGAACCTTATTAACCATCGGTTATCGGTTCTTAGAGCTATATGGCCGGCCCATTGCCAATTCAGCTTTCTAATCCATTGGGATATGTCATTCACTTTGATTGTACTGCGAATATCCTCATTAATCAGTTTATCACGCAAAGAAACCCAGAGCATAGCACTCTCCATAGCTGGCTGAGCAACCTTGAGCGTTCTTAGACGGCTAGCAATGAAGAACTACGTCTTAGTTCCATGGGTCATTACTAGCAACACGCACTAGTTGTACAATTTAGTTTTCAGAGTTTGAGGTATATCTGACGGGAAGATGTAGTCTTCTTGTAATGAAGTAAACCTGACTTTTATATAGAAACAACCCTCGCCAATAACGCTCTATTAATGTCATACTCATAAAAACTGCGTTTTATGGTAATACTTTACTGCAAATCATATTCACCATCATTATCATCTACTTAAAAATATGCAACAATACATAGAATAGTAGAATACACGATAGAATGGCTGCCAACCTTATTTTGTACCGAGGTTCGGCGTTGCCGGGAGCACACATACAAGCAATTACGTCGTTTTATTAATTAATCACTACTACAAACCCGATTCGCTGTGTTGACAGACGGATTTTAATACATATTTATTTGTATTTTCTAAATAATTTGGCATTTTCTAAATAATTTGCATGCGAAATTTGGAAACGATCTTAACGTCAAAACACATCTCGTGTTCACATTTATACGTCTGAATTGACACGTTAGTGGCACTTTAGTGGCTACACGGGCTCCGCCCATACCCCCGTTCTATTATGTTTGTATTATAGTATACTATGCAATAATAAATTTACATAGATATCAAAAACTATGAAAATATAAGTAACTATAGCATTTTTTATAGAAGTGACTACCGCAGCCCATGACCAATCGCAACACCAGAGGCATTGCAGAACGCTAATTCGAGAACTGGACCGTAGTCCACAGCAAAATAACTGGCAAACCAGTAAAAGAGGGCTTGGTTCCTTGATATTACGTAAGCACAAACATCGACCGTAGTCGCGCATGTCAATGTACGACTTAAACACTTTACAGAATACGAACGAATCCAGCCACAGTGAATGAACGTCACACGGTTTAGGTAAATAGGCACACTGGCCGTAAACCCTCCGTGAGCGTCAACGCCTACCAGACCGCCGCTCCTGCAGACGTGATGTAAGTGTATGGCATCACTACCAATTGCATGATCAGCACGGCTACTAGCCGCAGAGCGTGTTATGAGTCTACCGCTCACCTCAAGGGAATGGTGTTCCACATTGTGCGGCTTTCGGCCGCAGCATTGAGAGTCTCCTCAGATCCTCCCGCCAGCTACCACTCGCATGGGGTCGACACATATGCTCCACCAACCAATACAACGGCAGATATAGCCAAAAGGCAGTTATAAGATGTTAGTAATAATTGGCCATCAGATAGGTTTTGTGTAACTGACGTTGAGTAAATGCATTTCCAATCCTGTTTGTCTCACCCACCAACAAGTTGCCTTCAATCATTCAAAGATGGGAAAGTTACAGATATATATTATTGTGTTGTTATATAAAACATCGTAGAGGGCAGATAGTCTGCAGCCCCTGATGAAAGGACCCGACTTAGGCAAAGCTACTTAGGTGTGAGTCAAAACTGGACGCAGAGAGCGCCATTAAGAATAGCGTCTCACCAAACAACCATTGCAGGGACGCAATGCTGCAGAACGCAACAAGCATTAATACGACTATCGTCGGGCCTACACCACCCCAAGGTCCCCCATACATTCCAGCGGACATTACCACCCGCATACCTTCACCAACCAGAACCAAAAAGTGCGTCGAATCAGGCACAGCACACCCTCAGATCCATCACAAGACACAATACCGCAAGTAGCAGTAAGCATCAATGCAACTTTGATCCCTATTGTCTTTGGTAACAAAATTTGTATTGTTGTTAAATAAAAAATAACATCAACGTATCGTAGTAGCACTTAAAAGTGCTACCAACCACACTCATCCCAATCCAAAACATAGACGACGTATCGCTACGTGCTACGACGCCGCCCACAAACAGTATGGTTGTGCAATGTCGGTAAAGCCGTATTGCTACAACAAACCCGCTTACCACCGACACCAAGATGATATGTCTAGGATACATTGGTTAGCACGTCCAAGTTTACCTCGGACTAATTGCTCGTGAAGCAGCATATACGCCACCATAATAATCCTTTTCATGTCCCTTATATAGGACTAGTCATTTTACTACAGTACTAAGAGCAGTCGGTCATCCGACCACCCCATATAATGCTTATGCATCAAGGGGACCTTCTATAATAATGCTTTTGTATAATAGACTTTACTATCATAAGTCCCTAATGTAGGACTAGTCATTGTGCAAAACTCGAAGGCCTTCGAGGCCTTCGCAATGTTCAAAGTAACGGCCAATGCCTCCCCCTTGGACTATACTGCCGCCGCCCATCTATGATTCAGGTAGACCAGAAGATCACCAGCTGATCGACCACGATAGAAACCGTATTGGTGATCACTAATTAGCTGTTGATTCTCAAGGTACCTTATGAGCTGGCAGTTTACAATAAATACTATTGTTTTGGAGACCAAGGAGGGGATGGCGATAGGCCTGTAGTTGGACGGGTCTGAGCGGTCGCCTTTTTTAGACTATGCCTAAAGCGTAGGAGTACCAGAAAAGACGCGTTAAGGCCGGTGCCAGATTTGGCACCACCAAAATTTAGGGATTTCACCCGCTCTTAGGGCCTTAATGATTGTAAATACATAGGTACGTAAATTTTTTGAAAAAAAAATGTAGTGACAAACGAACTTACAGCCATTCTGATGGTAGTTTCATACATGATAGAGCCATGCTGGAGCTATATTATGGTTGTTGCACAAATGAGTTAGCTTGACCGGGATGGACCACGCTCGCATAGACTACTGGCGTGAAATATTTGGTTTTCTTACATTCTGTATCTGCGGCCAAATAGCGGTGCTTTTACTGCTGGGTTCCAGTTTGATAGGTATAGATAGTCAGTCTAGACACACGCTATAAAACTATGTGTTTAGCTGCAGGTGTACATGGACTGCAGTAGCCATTCATTATCAGGTAAACTGCAAGTTCGTTTGTCACTTCTGATTAGTAAAAAAGTCAATATTTACTTTTTCCAACTCCAATTCGTTTTTACCGCGTTCTCACTTTTCTAAGTGCCCCTCTTAATAACACGTATTATGTCTCTAATTTCGCGATTGATCGAAAATTTATCGATCAAATTGGGTACATATTAAAAATGGGTCAACTTATGAGTACCCTTAACCAAGAGCGTCACCAGGCGATGGCGAAGGGTGGTTGGAAATAAATTGATATATAGTGTATGGGAAAGTTTAAGCACAAGAGACATGAAGCTTTACACACATTTGATTGTACAATAAATGAGACTGATTTGCATTTGACAACATTTTTTTAATCTCTACGTGGGGGGGGGGGGGGAGTTTTCTCTTCTTGCCCATCCTCCTCGACGATGCCCTTGCCCTATTCTTTATGAATAGACGGCATCTATTCGTTGTGAATACGGCATATATACGATATGAATATTAAGTAGGTAAGAGAGGTGTGTCAGGCTCATGCCAAATGGAAGTCCGTAGTATCTGCCTACCACTCTGTGTGGCAGGCGTGAGTGCTTATCTTTATGTGCTCATGTGTTTCCACAATTTTTTTAACAGGGAGAACCTAAGATACCTTAAATATTTGTTACTTGCCCACAGTAACCCAGTTATCCTTGAGTAAAATTGACCCTCATATTTCTTGTTGTTTATTTTATGTAGACAGCTTACCCATGAACCCTAGAACTTTATACTATTTGTTATCTTAATAGGGTGTCTGCTTAATAAAACATATTAAGTTTTTATTTTTAAGGACTGTGGTAGGTAAGCCAATGCTCGTTTTGAAATGTGTAAGCCTAGTTCTTTATCTTTTCTAGTACTAATTAAATAGTTAACTTTAAGTGTTAATTTTAATTTAACTGCTTAGTGTACTATAATTCTGGCCTACGCAGATAACTGTTCTCCATTAAGCCTGGCCACCGTGACCAAAATTAGGTCAGGCTATTCATTATTATTTTAATAAAATGTCCGTGTGAAGTAAAGCGTGGGGGTTCACATATCTCAATATTACAAAATATTTAGACGACATGTGAAGTCTGGCAACATGTTATCCCCTATTTTAACCCCCTTACAAGAGGAATATTGTTTCTGATAAAGCTTAAAATTCCAAGTAATCATGAGGGTGTTGCAAGAGGAGACATAGTTAAACTGAAACAGGTATTGACCAGCAGCATCTTCCTGATAACAATTTCATAAAAAAATATCCCCAGATGGGACAACGTAAGGGGAGCTTATGTTCAGCAGTGAATGTCACAAAAAGTGCCTATAAGAAGTATTTTTAACGTGCAAAAGCTACGCTGGAGCTCTATTATGACAGAAGCACGAATGAGGCGGGTCGACCGAGGAAGGTCCACGCTCTCACACAATTTATGTATACACAATAATAAATCTGTAGAAAAGTCGTGCTTGTAATTCTAATATTTTCTTTAAAAATAAACAAGTCTAGGGAATTAAATAAAGGTCGCTGAAGTCAAATAGAGGTTTTTAGATTTTTGTCTGTCTGTTCTTCTGTCTGTCTGTCTGTATATTTACGACTGACGCAAAATCTACATGACAGATTTCCTTGAAAGTTTGTGTATATGTAGTTTGAAATCCGAGGCCATTTATAAGCTACTTTTTATCCGATTACGCAACTTCAAAAAAGGAGAGTTAAGTATTTATTTCCTCAAGATGTTAATTTCTATTTTATATGATAGATGTGTTTTTTTATAAATAACATATTTATTAAGAAAGTTTTTAATTAGTTTTACCGCTGCATATTAATTTAAAATACGCCGATAATCTACGTTTCACTTTTTAAAACAATGCCATCTAACGTAAAGTACAAAAAAGTAACATTTTGCCTCAAGTTACTAATAAATAAAATAATATAAATAACAAATATTTATATTTTTAAATAATTAATTTCATAATTGATATAAAATTCTAACGCTAATTTTTCTGTTCTTTTATTTGAATTTAGTAGAAATAAATGAATTTTATAGTTCCTAATTAATTACTACAAGAGATAGTAGTGACAACTATGGAAAATTATAAAATCTGAGATGATTGTAAGTTTAATTTCCTAGTCCATAAAAAGTTTTAGTACATATTAGTTTTTATATCTATAAACAAACTGATTAAAGCTGAAATTATTGCGAAACTGTCATTTTCATTATAATTTAAATAAAGATATTTTATAAATGTATTGTCCAGGTCTTAGAGTTAATAATATCATAAAGTAGTCTTTATTAATATTATGTTGCGTGAATTTTTCATTTAAAACTATTTGTTGACTATATTTTATTATATTGACCAAAGCAATGAATAGAGATCGTTTGGTATTATTAACAACTAAACACAACATTGTTATTTCTTGATTTTTTTATATCGTAATTACATACAAATATTACACACCGCTAGCAGTGCTAATAGCACACTCGTATTTTAGACAGATGCAGAATTTTCAATAGAATCTACACCAGAAATGAATGAATGTTTGCGGCTTTGGTGTGCGGTTGGGCCACTTTTGTGGTATCTCAATTTATTGACACTAAGTACAAGAGAGTTTTGGTTTTATAGTTTTAATTCAATAATAGCACCATGTTCTTACTGATAAATAAACTAATAATGACTAACTGATGAAATTAAAGGGAATTCTATTGAAAACTTATTCTTACAGCTTTAAAAAATTTTAAAAATACTTTTTTTAAATTTTAATATATTGTTATCTACTGCCGATCATAGGCTTAACGCATTGTTTATCAAATAGGCCGGATATTTGCAGTAGTAGCCATAAGTTTTTTTACTACTTTGCGCTGTTATCAGAAAGATGCTGCCCCCATCTTCTGTTTTTAGTTTCCCTGTGTCACCTTTTACGACACCCACGAGACGAAATGAGGTACTAGTTTCTTTTTCGCCGCCACTCTGGCTAATATATTTCTACTTCCGTTCATCGTTTTCCCCCATAGATTACTAAATAAGTGGGATATTTGCCGTAGTTGCAACGTTTGGCAGGCGGGTTGCCAACTGCATCTTGTATTATTTTGATCTGTAATCAGGAAGGTAAATAAAATTAAATATAAATAAAGTTTATGAAACGTCAGTATACTTAAACGTAAAAAAATACTGGCAACCATTTGATGCTAATCAATATACAGGATGTCCCAGAAGTCGACGTCAAGCCGAAACTTTCTGATAGGCGAGGCCATACTAGTTACCAGAAAAATATAAAAAAAATCTAAGTCATGTATTTCAGAAATTATAGTAATTTTTTTTTGATAAAATGTACACCATGAGATAGTTTTTTCATTCCTGCTGCTACAAATATTTACTTTTTGCCATTTTTTTTCTCTTATTTCATCTTGAATAGTGCTTCTGTAACCTGTAATCCTAAACCCTGTGCCGATCACTCCAGCTTGAAAGAAAATGTAATTTTATACCGAACCAAGTTTTCAGAATTAGTTTTTCGCACTAGTTCAACTGACCGTCAGTTTGACAGGTAGATTTGAAAGTTAGCGCATTTAATAAGGATTCTAACGTGGTATAACACTTACTCAATTATTTCTTAGATCAGCCATAAAAATTTTTTTGTTAAACAGTCAGTTTTGAAGAATTTTTTGGAACTTACATTAAAACGATTCTAGTGCAACCAAAGTGTTCCTAATGACCACAGCGTGGTTTGAATGAAATAGAGAGGGACGTTCCATAAAGTGTGAGCGAGACAGATAGTGACGCTTATGAGACACAGACGCAAATACAAACTAAATTAATAAAATAATGGTTATAAAATTAAGACAGTCAGTTTCGTTTTTATGATAAAATTTATTACTTATTTTACAAAAGATGTTCAAATTGCCGCCTTTGAGCTGCAATACAAGCCCGACATCTTCTTAAAAAAGATCGTTAAATCAGGCGGGCGAATCTTCCATTATTACAAAATTCAACTGCTTCCGCTATTCTCTGTCTAAGCTATTTTAAATTTTCAATCGACTTGAATATACTTTTTCCTTCACTGCTCCCCAGTAAAAAAATCTAGAGGATTTATATCGGGTGAGTGGGCGGGCCACGAGATCGGACCAGCCCGCCCTATCCATCTGTCCGGATATTCCTCGTAAAGGTGTTCTCGAACTAAGCGGCTATAATGCGCTGGCAAACCATCTTGTTGGAACCACATACCTCTGAAAATAATAAGCGGAACGTCCTCCAGCAAATTGGGTAAATGATTTTGTAAAAAATTTAAATAAATTTCAGCATTTAAAACTTCTGGCAACTCGAAAGACTCTATGACTTTTCCGTTTAAAATTCCAGTCCAGTCAGAGCTATACTTTTGGGCGCACACGTACCGAACAACTTGGGTCCTCATCAACTGCTTGAAGGACTACTTCCTCGTAAGGTAATGAAATTCTACCTTCACCATGCATTTGGTTTGGTAGTCGGCCATCAGAGAAGAGTAGACGGTGCTCATTGGTAAAAACTCTGTGATCTGGATAGCGATCAGCATTGGGGTATCTCTCGCGATACCCTCTAGCGGCTTCACTAGCATTACATTGGCATTCCCCATAAATGAGGTGCATGTTGGCATATTCCTGTGTGGTGTACACAGCCATAGTATGGTACAAATACACAATAGCACGTTAGTCCAGGGATAAGCAAAGGTCGTCGTAAAAAGATCACAAATGTCCAAATCCAACTCCAAATCACACGCAAACAAGTCCAGTAAACGAAGCCAAAGTAGGAAGAACACAAGATATCACCAGCGATTACGAAAAAATGCTTAGTAAACGAAGTAGCGTTGCGTACTGATTTCACAGAGTACTTGACTGATTTGTAGTGCGTGTACCAATACCAATAGGAGGTGTCACTACCTGTCTTGCTCATACTTAGCATGGCTCTCTGTCTTGTTCACTCATTTGCGTCTGTGTCTCATAAGCGTCACTATCTGTCCCGCTCACACTTTATGGAATGTCTCTCTCTATCTCATTTCAACCACGCTGTGGTCATTAGGAACGCTTTGCTTGCACTAGAATCGTTTTAATATAAGTTCCAAAAACTTGTTAAAAACTGACTATGTTTAACAAAAAAATTTTTATGGCTGATCTAAGAAATAATTGAGTAAGTGTTATACCACGTTAGAATCCTTATTAAATGCGCTAACTTTCAAAGCTACTTGTCAAACTGGCGTTGTACAATTTTTTTCCAGGACGGTCAGTTGAACTAGTGCGAAAAAATAATTCTGAAAACTTGGTTCGGTATAAAATTACATTTTCTTTCAAGCTGGAGTGATCGGCACAGGGTTTAGGGTTACAGAAGCACTATTCAGGATGACGTAAGAGAAAAAAAATGGCAAAAAGTAAATATTTGTAGCAACAGGAATGAAAAAAACTGTCTCATGATGTACATTTTACCGAAAAAAAAAACTATAATTTCTGAAATACATGACTTAGATTTTTTTCATATTGTTCTGGTAACTAGTATGGCCTCGCCTATCAGAAAGTTTCGGCTTGACGTCGACTTCTGGGACACCCGATATAATGTGGTCAATGATTTGAATAGAATATATCAAGTAAACACTTTGCCTTGTTTTTTTTTATAGAAGAGGGGCAAACGAGCATGCGGCTCACCTGATGTTAAGTGATTACCGCCGCTCATGATCAACCGCAACACCAGGGGAATTGCAGGTGCGTTGCTGACCCTTTAGAAAGGAGTAAGCTTTTTTCTTGTAAGGTCCCCAGGTCGTATCGGTCCGGAAAAATCGCCGGTGGTAAACTATTCCACATATAGGTCGTACGCGGAAGAAAACTCTTTTTGAACCGTACAGTGGTGGACCGCCAAATATCCAGATAGTGTGGATGGTATCGGGACGTTTGCCGCGTAGTGCGTTCACGAAATTTGGCAGCTGGGATTAATCCGAACAATTTCTCAGAGCCTTGTATTAATAAAATACCTTGTATTATTAAACTCAAAATTATTTAGTCAAAACTATATATACTTTAATTATGAATAAGTGTAAATAACGCATCAGGATAATTTACACTTCATAAAGACACATCGGAAGACATGCCGGATGTAAAAAAGTGTAGACGTACGATTAACCCAAAAAATTTAGATAAGCTCACTTATTTATTTCTGTAGCATATTATATATCTAAATTTCAATCATTTACGTCCAATATAGACACATATACCGATGTGACTACAAGAGATCCAATTTTGCTGATTTTGGTGATGTAAAAAGCTAGTACGAATAATAGAAACGGGGACCATTTATACTGGAATTATATCGTTGTCCTCAAAGTAAAACAGAACTTTACTTACCAGAAGGACAGAGTGTTCGTTTGTCATCCTTATTCTGTAAAAAAAGTGCCTAAAGGTTTCATGGATTCAATAACCACCCCGTTCACATAATAATTACTCACACCAAGCGTAAAATACACACAACAGTGACGGGCAGCAGCGTCACAGGTGCGAGACGTCTTGTAAATTAATTGAATAAATAAATTAGATTTTATATAATAAAATATTTTAAGGTTTGTTTGAAGTCAGTCAGTCAAATTTTACTTCATACAATGTAACGTATTACGTGTCACGAAGAACAAAAGTATACGCTTGTTTTTTGGACTTGAGTCGCGCTTTCGATAGGGTAAACTACAACATCCTGTGGGATAAGTTAAAACTGGTGGGTGTTCCTTCCGAAATAATTAGAATCCTTATTAATTGGTATAATACGCAGGTTAATGTAGTGAACTGGGATGGCTCGCTCTCGGACGAGTTTGTACTGACTAGTGGAGTTAGGCAGGGTGGGCTGACTTCTCCTCTGCTGTTTAACCTTTACGTTAAAGCTCTAATTGAGGAGCTCAATGAAACGGGTATCGGCTGTCATGTAGGTGGGAAATGTGTAAACAACCTTAGTTACGCAGACGATATGGTTTTATTGAGCCCCTCAATCGGAGCCTTAAGGAAATTAATTTCTGTTTGTGAGAGATACGCAGCAAGCCACGATTTAGTTTATAATGCAGACAAGTCTGTGGCAATGGTCTTTGGAGCGCATAGTAAAGATGTTTGTTTACCATTATACCTCAACGGCAGAAATTTGAAGTTTGTGACGAGCTTTCGATATTTAGGACATATCGTATCGAGTGATCTGAGGGATGATCAGAACAAGGAGGAGAAAGGCGGTCCCTTGCTGTACGTGCAAATATGATTAACAGGAAATTTAATAAATGCGAGCGAGATGCTAAAATATTACTATTTAAAACCTATTGCCAATCGCTTTACACACCACATCTCTGGAATAATTTAAAAAGGAAAACTATCGAATTTTTAAGTTTCAATATAACGATACGTTCCGAATATTGTTTCGTTTTCCGAGGTACTGTAGTGCATCTACAATGTTCGCTGAGGCACGCGTACCGACGCTCGATGCTTTGATAAGACATCGTGTGGCCAGATTTAGAAGTAATCTTCTCAAATCTGGAAACACGATTATACTAATTTTAACGCAAAATTGTAGTGAAATATTTAAATATTGGTCTAGTATGTTAAGATGTAAGTTTTAATTTGTTTGATGGCATTTATTTAATTTATATTTATTTTTGTATTTCAATTTTTTATGTTTGTTGAATATAAGTAATTATGTTTCTTTTTTAAGGGCCTTTGTTATCTGTCAATAAATTATTATTATTGGGGTATCTATATAATTTTCTCACCTGGTTGGGTTCTATAAATATATAATTATAAATTAAAATGAAAAGATAAATATACATAAATATGAATAAAATAAAATAAACACAAAAACTACATAAATAAATAAGATCCAACCAGATGGGAGCCCTCGGCAGGGGAGACCAAACGGCCGAGGGTTAGGGGGAAAGGGAAAGAAACCGGCGGACGATGCGGGCGGTATCGAGGAGCACCGCCTTTTACATTTGAGCCCGGAGCGGTCCGTCACGGAGTCCCAGTCGCCTCAGATGACCCGAGAGGCTGACTGGGATTAGCCCATTCGCAGAGACGACTACAGTGATAATTTCGGTCGACAGACCACCCCACATGTCGGTCACCTCGTGAGCCAGGTCCAGATATTTTGTTCGTTTCCCTGTTTCGGCTTTCACGAGGTTCTCGTCATACGGAATGGTAATGTCGATCAAAAATATCCTTGACTGTGCCCGGTCCATCAGCTGATTTGAGTCCAGGTGACGAGTGATTCTCGCGCTCAAAATGGATGTTAGTGTCTTGTATATGGTCGGTAGACATGTGACGGGGCGATATTTGCTCGGGTCTGTGGTACCCTGGCCTTTAGGAACCAAATGGGTGATCCCAGTAGTGAAGGGGCTCGGGAGCGACTTCTGGTTGAGAACCTCTTGAAACTGTCGGGCGAGCACAGTGTGACACACCACGAACCCCTTCAGCCAGTAGTGATGCAGCCCGTCGAGTCCCGGACTTTTCCAGTTCGGGTCCCTACGGACCGCCTTAGCTACGTCATCCGGCGTTATGGTGACGGAGTCCATGGGCGTAATACCCGCACTCTGACTCGCCACAACTTCCGTCCAAGGGCCCTCGTTGTGGTTTACGGGCTCTGACCACAGGCTGCGCCAGAATCCGACCGTATCGGCCTGATTCGGTACTGGGCCCGTTCCACTTACCATTGGTCGCTCCAATGATTTATAGAGCCTCTTTTGATCACTCTGGAAGAGACGATTCTGGTTGAACCGTGTCGACCTCTCGGTATATCGCCGAATTCGCTTTCCCCAAGCAGCGATTCTCTGCTTCAGGTCGTCTATGCGCTCCGTCAGTTTTTGCATTATATCCGGCTGGGACAAACTAACATTTGTCCCAGCAAACGCCATCCTGACGGTGCGCACAATCCTTGGCCTCGTATTGCCTGACCTGAAGCATATCAGTCTGCCGATGAGGGCCCTACCACTGGGGTATTCTCGGCGGCATCCACGTGTGCGGGTTGTTCTGCAACTTGTAGCACCGCACCCCCAGTCGTAGCGTTTTCATTTGATGAGTTCGGCGCCATCAAATATATTTGAGCGTAAGATATACCGAACTCGGTCTGCCAGGTTTTGCTCGGTGACAGTAATAGATGGCTCCAGCTCAGTAAAAAGACGATGCATCCTAGCCCGATACGCGAAACCTCCAATTTATCCCCCTTTCGCATGCGGCGTACTCCACCAGTGGCGAGTGCCGATTGCTGGGTCTGTGAAGACCCTGCCGACACCAAGCAAGCTGTTGGGGATGATGGATGCGAGGGGCTGCTGGGTGGTCGTACAGCGCCTCGCGCTCGGCTAGCGGTTCGCATGCTGTCGCGTCCAGCGCCAGCTCCAGACGCGCCCTGACGACCTCCAGGCAGCGACCCTTTGCGCAATCTTCTGTGTTCCATCATCCATACAGGGCGTCATTTAACGGGAGGCGCCCAGATCCGGCGCCGTTTCATTGTGAGGCCATATGCACAAGCGGGCCCTTGCACCATCAATTTTTGCCGAGGCACGGCGCTCACACCTCTTGGCAAGGTGCTGACTGACTGCGCGGACGTAGCGGTTTTGTCACATAACCGTCACGTCAGCGGGCGATGGGGTCGTCACTTCCCTACGCCATTTTATTATTATTATTATTATTAATGTGTTATTTTAATTATTTGATTAAATAAATTAGATGTTAAGCAATCTCTTATATTTATTGTTTGATTGAATATATTATACTTTTTACAATAGTATATTTAAGACAAAAAATATCTTCAGGAATAAACACAAATTAACGCAATAAATCGTACTAATTGAGTGTCGGATATTAACCACTACCATCTTCTGTATTGTATTTTATCAGAATTTAATAATTATGTTAATTAAATTCAAAGCGTATATTTGCAAAAAATATGATAAATAATTGTAATTTATTCGTAGGAATATGTACGCAATTCATAATAATGTAGTTCTTGCTTTTATTCAATCATGGAAGCAAAATGGGGTTAGACCAGACCCCACAAGCAGTTTGAACTGGCAGCCTGCCTCGGCTTCTTCTCGTTGGTATGTATATTCATGTCAATATTTTAGTTAATGATAACCATCAGCGACCATTTGTTTTATAAGTTTTTGCATTTAACAAAAAATCTAGATTTTATAAAATATAGCCTTAATCACTTCTGGCATTGCTCTCAACTTGTTGGTAAAGTTTCATCGCAATCGGCTTTGCCATTTCTTAAATTCTATCCGATGGACAGACAGACTGACAAAATTTTAATTTAAACATATTTATCATTGTCTTAATGGAATTCAAATAAGCTCAGTAAAAACAGTAATTTCTCTATAAAACGCTAACACTTCAATTTTATTTATATGTATAGATGTCCAGAATATTAGTAAAATCTTTTAATATAGTACAAAGCCACAGAATCTGAGCAACTCTTGTTCCATCTCTGCCATTATCATCGTAATTGTTAATTGCAGTTTTTGGATCTGACCAATCTGACTTTTGCCAAGTGTTTGGTGGGGAAGGACAAAATCGTGATAAAACCTGCATATGTAACCCTACAGAATACAAGCGTAAAATAACAGCTTAATGATGTAGTGTTTTGTATAGTGAATGTAGAGAACCGAAGACCCTTTTTACTGAAAACAAAACATTCCATCTTGGTGACAACGCATCTGGACATTGATTCGTAATCGAGAATAGATATAGATGTTTATGGGTTACAGAAATTACTTACCATCACGTGGACTGTGTGGTCGTTTGTCAACTTTATTCTTTAAAATAAAAGGAACAAAATACTTCGAGGACTTGTAAAGTCCACTCATACACATTGTTAAAAATAAATGAAATTGTGTACCCAGCTGTGAGACTTGTATAGACAGCATCTTAATATTTTATTTTATTTTTAACCTTAGAATTAAAATCGAATACGCTTATGTCTTCTTGAACATGATACCGGTAACTAGACATCAAAATTTAGAGGAAAAATAACAGCTTTACTGAGACACAAACTCACAGTAGTCAGATAGAAGTATATGAGTCGAAATAATCTGCAGTAAGCCACAATCAGCAATAAGCATTCAGACAACTGTATCGGTTATTGAGGTGGATGACATCACTACATCAGCGAATCCATTCACACGACGCCATTTATTCCGTGACATTTGTCAGCACAGCAGACGGTTAACGCTAGCTCAGTATGATATTGTTTATGAGAAATATTGAATTTCATGCGGGATACTAGGCTATAATAAGGGCTAGTAGAGAATAGAATAAAAAATTATGAGATAGCGTCTTTTTGCATTAAATACAAAAAAAAACATATTTGAATTATTTTTTAATTTATACTATTCTAGAAAAACTGTGCTCTGCATGGAAATTCTAATAGTGTATTACACCAATTTTCAAATAGTGTTTTAAATGAATCATAGAATAATAAAAACCACTATAAATTTTATATATATTTTTTAAACCGAATAGTGCCATAAATCTTACTTCAAATTTGTCACGTGAAAACAATAGCCGCCATGCTATTATGCTCGTGACGTCACTTTCCTAAGATTTTACGGGTTTTTTGAAGGAATAAGATATTTTTGGATTTTTAAAAGAGAGTTAACATCTTTATCACTCATGTTTCGAGCATAAGAACACCGGGAGGTAATGGATTTAAGTGCCAAGTGATTTAATTATGAGAAATACTTCGTTAAACCTAGCAAGAAGATAGAAAATTCTTTATTGCACTCAAACAAAACAATTTGGTACAAATCGATAAAGATTAATAAATAAGATTAATAAAGATACCCGAATACATTGTCTACAAAAACTATACTATATTTCTGTGAAGATCACTTTGATGTAATTATGATTTATACTTAAGGCGCTACCTCCAGCGAACGACCTTGAGCGTTTTGTCTGTCGACGCTCGCTACAATATATCGCGTAAGAAATCGCCAAAAGACGCCACCTACTGCTACGAACGTAGTATTATTTTTTCAATTTCAATGAACTCTTCTATGGAAATAGACACGGCGTACAATGATAAATGTATTTTAATTTTCTTTATTCGGTATATTAGTTGCATTATATTAGAATTATGTATTCTAATATATTATCTAATTAATAAAAATGACTATTTTGATTATTTTTAACTATATACTATACTGCTAATATTGAATTAGCTTTTTTATAGTGTAAATTATAATATTCGTCGAAATATTAATTATGGATTCGAACTTTACATGATAATGGTGCTTCATTTTTGTTATTTTCATTTACTTACGTATTGAAAATATACTTGAATAGTAGGTATTATTATTTTATTTAGCTACTGAATTTTAGGATATGTTTTACCTTGAGGTCAAATATAATTTTGAGGAGCAACAGTTATTACCTACTAATCTTTTATCTGCTATTCCCTACTTAGGAGCAATATTAGTAAATTGAGTTTGAGGGAGATTTACTGTTTATAATGCTACATTTATTATTTTAATATTTACCTACTGGGTAGGTAATTATTAAAATATTAAATATAGCATTAGTAACTAAATAGATATTTTTTTTTAAATTTTTAAAATTAAAATTTTCGTATTTTTAAAAATTACTAAAAAAAAGGGTTTGAAATAATAAATTTTCTCACAAAAGAAGGGAACTTGAAAAAAAAGGAAAAAAAAGCGGGACCAAAGCCAAGACGCGAACCACGGAACTCCGATATCACGCTCGACCGACATACCACCTGAGCTATAACGACCGTTAATGAGTAGTCGAAATTTACCTTCTTATATTGTAGCAGTTTTTTTATTGCCTGAAAACATGGACAGAAGGACATTTTCTAAAAATAAGTCCAAGCGTTCGTCGCTAAAATCGTTAGAGCCGTATAATTTTCTCATCTGGTTCGGTTACATAAATATTTAAATATATAAAAATTATAAATTAAAATGAAAAGATAAATATACATTAATATCAATAAAATAAAATAAATACAAAATAATATTATATTATTATTGTTATTATTATTATTATAAGTTGTGGTTCGGTGAAGCTGCAACCTAATGGACCATGATATGAAAAGTGGTTGTTGACGTCAATTATTATTATTCTTATTATTTTTTCATTACTACCTTTTTCAACCTCACAAGATATTTGTAACTGCAAAAAAGAAAACTACGTATAAGTAAGTAAATCAGTAATATAGTGTTATGTATGATTCAGACTAAATAAAGGTTCCTAAAAATAGACGTAGATAAAGAAATTGCATAAAAAATTACTCAAATAAAAATGCAATAAACTTGTTAATTTTATAGGTAGTTAGTAAAATATTAAAATAATAAGTTTTTTAGGATATTTATGTAAAATATAAAGGTTATATTATGTTCTAACTACGTTCACGCTTGCGCATATAAAACCGCGGAATTTCACTAGTTTTATTATCAAAATAATAATTGTCAACCCTACCCTAAGTTTGCCTTGATTTTACCAACTCAAACTCGTTTTAGGAGATCAAAACATAGAGAGAAAGATAGGAGACTATTTTTTATTTAATATGGTTGGATCTTTATTTATTTGTATATTTTTTTATGTATGTATATTTATCTTTTCATTTTAATTTATATTTATAAAAACCAACCAGATGAGAAAACTATACAGATACCCCAACAATAATAATATAATAATAATAATATTCCACAAATATCACACAACGCCATCTAGTCACAAGAGCTTGTGTTATGGGTACTAGACAACTGATAAACATACTTATATATTTCTAAATACATAAATATTATAAATAAATCATCACACAAACATTTGTCCTGGGTGGGAATCGAACCCACGACCTACGGCATAGCAGTCAGGGTCACTAACCACTAGACCAACAGGCCTGACGATAAATAAAATAAAGTCTCTAGCTCGAGAGGAGAGGAGCCGTGGTAGCTCAGATGGTTAGCGCTTGCTAAAATTTTCACAGTGTGCGAGCAAACCGGGTTCGATCCCCGCCGGCACCAATAATATTGTAATTGCAATTTTAAGTGTTGATTTACCACGTGCTCAGTGGTGAAGGAAAACATTGTGAGGAAACCTGCATGTCTGAGAAATAAGAAAAATAATATTTCGAAGACATGCAAAGTTCGCCAACACGCAGTGGGGCAGCGCGGTGGATAATTCCTTTCCTAGGACCCTTTCAGAAAATAGAATAGAAATAAAAAAATAATAAATCCAAACTTCATTTAAAACCAAACATATAAATTGTAAAATAGCTGCAGGTATCTATAACCAAGTAAAAGATATTCCTTTACTCCAACTTGTCCATGTTTCCCAAAACAATTTTTAATTGATTTATTATAATGCGGATTTTTTATATTTAAAATTTTAATAATAAAGCATTTCGTACGTCTCAGCCGAGGCGCAAATATTTTTCGGCCGCAAATTTATAAGACCGATTTGTTATTCAAACATAAACATGGTTTTTTAATTAAATCTACCAATCATAAAACGACACGCATTTTTATTGAACACTTCCTATTCAATTCACAAAGTACCTATTATATTTGTTTATATAAAAAAAGTATATTTAAGTACAATCATAAAACTAAATGGAAACACAAAGTAGGAAAATGCATTGAGTTATAAAACACATAAATCAATGGGCAAATGTAAAAATACTGGAGGCAGCAGCCCTATCGCATGTTTACGTACCGCACGGCTGTAATATTTATTTCTAAGATACGGCCGAGTTACAATATACCGTGACGTAAGCGCATCGGTTGGTAGGTACTCAAATAATATTATGTTTGCGGCGAAATACGGACGCGCGGCAACCAGCGACGCGGCCACCTCGTATGAACGCATACAGCGTAATGCCGCCCGCACTCTGCGCACGCCCCTTTATCATAGAAGTCACACAATTTTCGGAATTATTTCAATTAAAAGAGAAAAAACGAACTTAAAAAATTAAATAAAACGTGGAGAATATAGATTTTTTAATTATCTATCCATTAGTGTTATCCTCAAATAACAGATTCATGTAATCAAGAATTTTAGTCATTTTTTAAAAGTTGATTTTAAATGTATTTATAGCACATAAAAATAAATTAGAACGTGGAATGCGATGATAAGATATCGAACATTAATAATGTACTTTTAGATGTAGTTTATTTTTCATAACTAATGAGATAATAGAGTCTGAAAAACGCACTTTTGCCAGGTTTTGGTCAGGGTAGCGTCTTAACTATCGTTTCTACAAAACAAAATATCATATTATGATGGGTATTACAAGTCAAATTTTGTAATACATTACGTTATCTTTTATATTGTAACTAATGATAAATAATAAGAAAATTTATATTAATTTCTATTACTAATTAACATAAACGATCACGTACTTTTGGCTCTAGATTCAAATATTGTAAGGCACTAATGGAAATAAAGGAAAATATTAAACTAATTTTTTTCATGTTTTGCCGTAAGGCATAAGAAAAAGATTTCAACAATCATCTGCAATGTCACTAACATGGTGCCTACATGTAATTTACAATGAACTCAGATTAAATATACTGATTCCTAACTTCTAACATTCTTTTGTTCATATTTATCAATCTATTTGATTTGATGACCTTTTATTTGATTAAAAAAATAGGTTCTAAGGTAACTTAATGTTGGGAAATAAGATTCTTGTAACACACAAATTCTAAATATTAATTTTCTACCCTAGAAAAAGTTGCATGTTATCTAAAAATAGACGCTTGTTTTCGATGCTTATAATAAGATCATCAATTGATTACAAAATAAATTACATTTGCTTTTGGCTTCCATGAACTTAAGAAATGCTTATTTTTTAAAGACTAAGGGTAACTAATGAGCACGCAGTCCATCTAATGCTTGTAATCATAGAAAAACATAACTATGCATTATCTAAATACACTCTGACCTTGTGATATTGTATAACTAAGTTAAATTCATCAAAAAAAAAGTTATATCTAATTAGTCGAAATTTGCACGCCTCGATAAGGCAGAATGTATAGGAACTTTCATGTTTTAATAATACTTTTGTAATATATACATACATTCTATGCAAATAAATAGTTATGAATAATAACAAAAGTTTGTTATAGCCACTTACATTGATATTTTAACATTTCTCAACTAATCAGAACTAAAATCGGGATTGAGTGTAAAAAAATTGCCACCATTAATTTATTTATCCTTGGTAGATTAGTACTTTCTGCTTTTACAAATTCGCCTTCTTATGATACCTTTTCAGTAAAAGTCGGAATTTAATTCAACAATCGTTATTACAACTAGTTTATTCCACTCTCGTCCGACAAACGGCCAGTGGACACGCACACATGCCCGGCGTGCTTGTAGTGCGTAGTGCAACCGATTCGCGCGCTTGTATGAAGCTTTATCTCTGTTCCGTTTATCTACATACTTATGTTGTACGTGAACAGCTCAGGTTCGACTCTCGCCGGCATTAATGATACTGTTAATTGTAAGTTTAAATGTGTATTTACTACGTACTCAGCGGTGAGTTTAAACATCGCAAAAACCTCCACGTCTATGTATAAAAATATTTAATAATTGTTGACAGTATAACAGCGTAAAATAGAATATCAAGGTCGTTGTATTTCGAATGGCATTTCATCTTAGTTCTCACAAATGTAGTTGTCTATCGCCCACAGTGTCCACTTACTTGTTATATAATAAGGGTGATTGCCTTTATTCTATAACAAAAATAACTGACTCTTTGGTCTAGTAGTCGTAAACGTGAATGCTGATCATGAGGTCCTGGGTCAGGTTAAAATCAGTAATTGGGTTTTTCTGTCAAGAAATTCTCAAAGGAAGTTTGCGTTGTTTCACCCCCATGCCTCGTAAAGTAAATAAAGCCGTTGATCCCGCGCCTGATGTCTCTCCGGTATTTTCGGTTTGTGACCCATCAGATTATGAGAGTGAAGGAATATAGTGTGCAATTGTGCTTCCGCATACACTAGGGCAATGTAATGCAGCTTCAAAGGCGGAAGACGTCTGGTACTTCGATCGTCTATCCGCCAACTAAGGCTGATGATTAAGCCAAATCCTCCCTGCAACGGGAGGAACCCTTGTCCAGTTATGGACATTTATGCGCTGAGATGAGGAAGAAGAAACAGCATTTCGTCAACAATGGACCGTTATTTGTAAGAAATATTTTTCTCATAAAACTGATGTGGCTTCCACATTTTTAGTAGAGACCAAAGTTTTTAATTGTAAATAAATTCTCGCTATCTCAGCACTCGCAGATTTCTGTGTAATTGCTCAAAAAGTTTTGAAGATGGATGCCGTCCGTCAATTTACGGCGCCATTACCATTAATCTCAAATTCACAAATTTAAATACCTATTAAGGTATCATTCCTTACTTATTGAAACGATTAGGCTTAAAATTTTGTTGTTATATTTCGAAATTGAAGGACATAAACTACATTATCATGTTTTATTTTATCGCTATGATTAAAGCACCATAATATTGTATCACCTTCAATTTAAAATCAGAAAAAAATCAATTCGGAAAACCTCTTAAAAGGCAATCCTAACTTTTTAAGTTTATTTTTGAATTGGCTTTAAGGTTACAGCTATCAAGAATTGTTCAAACATATATACATGTTTTTGTAACAAGTCGCATTGAAATATTTCTTTGAGGTTTGTGAGTGGTTCACGACAGTAGTCGCATGGTGGATAAGAACTACTTCGGAATTCCGCGGTCCGTGTACTTAACATTATTAAATCCATTTTATGTCATTTATTTCGTTAAATTGTTATAACATTAAAACATCGGATATGTAAGCTAAAGTGGCAAGCCCGAAAGTAAATTAATTTATAGATAAAAAAATTAAAGTAATGCATTTATATGAACACTATAGAATAGATTAGAATAGAATCATTTTTTTTAATATAGATTGTTTAGGCCTAATTGCAACGATATGAAACTTGCAAAGGCGCTGGTCTCGGGCGTGGAACCGGTTTGGCGGTGCGAGGTCTAGAATATTCTATTGGACGCGACAGCCGTGTCGATTAGAGGTCGGGGGTTACGTAAGAATCGTTACGTCGCATTACGACGCCTCCTTTGTGTTGTCTTATTTTGTACTTGTGTGTGGCAACGATGCTTTCTTTGAGTTAAGTTATTAATGTAACTTCGATTGCCATTAATTTGCGTCGACGTGTGGCCTGTGTAGTATTTTAATATCGTATGAAGGAATTTTGCTTTGTCGGTTGAACGCTAAACCTTGTGATCCGGGAGATCGCGTTCTCTTCGATTATATTTGTGCTAAGTGACGTTGAACTTGAGTTCTGATAACGGCGAACGCCTTCCGGAGTGATTGCACCTTGTGGAGCCGGGCAACGCATGTGGTTCTGCTATCCGATTACATCGGTGATATCAGGTTACATTACACACCTTCCTACACCACTCACACATACCATTTACTTGCCCCTGACGGCACCTTCTGGTCGACCCTACCTCCGGAACTCGGTAAGTTTGTGTTTTCTTATCCAGCCCTTATAAATTAATTATCCATAGGCCATTTGAGCCCGCACCCTCGGTTGCTCGTCGAGTTGGATTACTGATGGGCCCTAGTCCAGTCGACTTTTGTCGAGGCAACTGAGGCCCGTAACATTTTTTGAAAGCAGAGCGTGGTTGATTGTTTCTCCAATCACGTCCGGCCGTAATATAATAATTTTTTTCTTAGCGGATCGGTAGTTAGGACCACGTCCGTTGGGCTGTGCAAACAGGAGTGTAGTTTCGGTTCAGGTACCTGCGAGTCAAGTATTTCGGGTAAGTAGATTAAATTGCCGAAGGGTCGGTCTCCTGTGCGGGGCATCCTTGCTGACCGACTGTAGTGTGTACTTGCCGTGTAGTGTAATTGTATTTGATTTAATTTAATAGTAATTTGTATTTAGTGGAGATGCCATCGCACAAGCCAAAGGCGCTTCGCCTGCAGGCGGAGCTGCGCGGGGCTGCGAATGCCCATACCTTGATAAGGCGACCCGATAGGATCCAAAGTTTAGAGAAGTGGCTCAAGCAGGTCATGGCCCGAAAGGCATAGTGGAGGAGGCTTGCTCTGAGCTTTTGGTTTTGAATGCGGAACAGGGAGTCCTAGACTCCTGCCTCGCGGACTAAGAGCAATTCTTTTCGCTCACGGACGACTTGATCGAGGCGGGGGCCAAGTATGCTAGTGAAACGCATGAATCTCGGCTGAGTGGCCTGCTCGGGACCCCTCGGAAGCAGCCTACTCAGCCGGAGCTGTTGGGACGATTCCCAACTCTGGACCTGCCAAGGTTCTCCGGGGTCCTCTCCGACTGGCTAACCTTTGTTGGCCTTTTTGATAGCCTAGTGGACGCCAGGAGGGACTTGACACCATGCCAGAAGATGGCGTACGTCCTGGTCTCACTGGAGGGGGAGGCCTTGGGCGTTGTCGGTCATTTGAAATTATCGGACGACGCCTACCAGACCGCCCGGGACCTCCACGCCGGAAGGTAGGCCAACGTCCGGCGAATTGCGGACGAATAGGTTAGGCAGCTTCTAAACCTTCCGCTGCTTAGGGACCGGGCCAGACTACGTCCGGACATCGTAAATCCAGTCTTGTTAGCGTGTAATTCGTTGAGGCGGCCGGATTTACCGGTGGATGAATGGTCCTTCTTGTTGCTCCACATCGTGCTGTCCCGCCTGCCTCTCGATCTTCGGATCCATTTTGAGGAGAGGTACAGCGGGGACGGTGCCTCCTATATTCCGCCCTTTAGGGACCTGCTGCGGTTCTTGGAGGAGCAGTGCCTGCAAATTGAGAACGCAGCGGGCACATTCGACGAACTACGGGTGTCCAACAGAGCCGTGATCAGGGAGAGGTGAAGTCCACCGGGCAAGTCGTCGCCAACCCTTAGGGGGGTTAGACCGAGCGGAGATCCCGCGGGAGGGTGCCGCTCCCTAACATCTTACAGTAGCCAGGGAGGCGTCTCCCTGCTCCTATTGTCGAGCATCCGACCACCGGGTGACGTTGTGCCAGAAGTTATTGGGTAAGCCGGTCCCGGCGAGGCGAATCATCGCCAAGGAGCGCCGCTGGTGCTATTCGTGCTTGGAATGCACCTCCAACGAGACTGCCCGCACCAGCGGCCCTGTCCGCACTGCCAGGGCAACCACCATGCCGTTTTGTGCCTGGGTGCGAACGGCGCTTCCTCTCGGGGCTCTGCCGGGCCCTCAACTCCCACGGGCGGGGGCGCTTAGCCACGTCCTCTGTCGGGCGCCGCTCGGCGCTCCCCTGCCGGCCACCGTGCCCCTAGGTTTGAAGGGGGTCCCTCCCCCGACCAATCGGGGAGTCGTTCCCCCAGATGCGGCGGGGTCGTCGCCCCCCCTCGGTGTGTTGAGAGGAACTTCACGGCCACTCAGCGGTCAGCTAGGCCCTTCTCACCCCCGTTAGCTGAGAGGCCGCCTCTGGAGTACCAACCTCCCCCCTTTGCTCGGTACCGGTACTAGTCTGCGACCTGAATCTGTCTCGGGCCTCCCAGCCTTCATCCAGTCCTAACGTGCGCTCTATTGGATTCGGATTCACAACGCTGTATTGCCTCCACTTGATTGGTGGAAAGACTAGGGCTCCCCTGGAGCTCTGAATCACGTCCAATGGTAGGTATCGGAGGTGCCGAGCCTCCTGCTCCTAGGGGACAAGCGGAGTTGGTGTTTGGCCCGCCTGAACCTCTTCCGGGACGACGCTGGGATGCTGCGCGTTGGCGAAAGTTTGAAAAATTCTCAACTGCCGTACGGGGCTCGACACCCGTTACTGCTCCCTAAGGACTGGGTGTAACCCTCTTTAGGCTATTTTGCAGCGGGAGTTTTGGATTTTGGCTGGCCGACGCATCATTCGGAGCGTCTTTAAGTGCATACCTTGTTATAAACTGAAGGCCACCATATCGTAGCCGATGATGTTCCACCCCCCCCGGAGTCGGAACCAACTTTGCTGGCCCCTTCCTCGTCAAGTCCTCCGATCTTCGTAACGCGCGTTCACATAAGGCCTATCTGTGCGTTTTCGTGTGCTTCGCCTCACTAAGGCCGTTCACTTAGAACTTGTAAGTGCCCTCAGCACTGAAGCCTCTGTGGCCACGCTGGGCCGCTACATATCGCGTCGCGGTTTGCCGGATCTGATCCGGTCTGATTACGGAACGAATTATAAGGGCACGGATAGATATTTGAAAGAGGTCGTCGAATTTCTGTCCAGCAACAGGACTTATTTAGGTACTGCGATGTCCAAGAAGGGCATCCAGTGGAAATTCGACCCTCCGGCTTGCCCACACTGGGGCGGTGATTAGGGTTGCAAAAACACATCTCTATCGCGTTATTGGCGAAACTATTTTGACATTTGAGGAGCTTGGCACTGTATTCTGTAAAATTGAGGCGGTACTCAACTCTCGGTCCCTCTGTCCCCTCTCGTCCGATCCGAAACATTTGGAGGTTCTAACCCCGGCCAGCCGCTTAACGCCCTGGCCGAGTACCCCTTCAGGGAAACAAACTCTTCGCGGTTGAGGAGATTTGACCTGCTGCAACAAACGACTCAGAGTTTTTGGCACCGATGGTCTCGGAGTACCTACATCTTTTACAGCAGCGCGTTAAGTGGTCTGACAAGACGGATCCTCCTCGGGTTGGAGACCTCATGTTAGTTAAAGAACCCAACGCTTTGCCTTTGTATTGGCACCGTGGGCGCATTGTTAAGTTGTCGTATGGACCGGATGGGGTACCTAGGGTGGCCGAGGTTTTGGTTGGGGATTCGGTCTTGTAACGTGCCGTCGCTACCCTATCCCGTTTGCCAATTGACTCGCGGACATAAGTGCGATAACGGCGAACGTCCTCTGGAGTGATTGTACCTTCTGGAGCTGGGCAACGCATGTGGTTCTGCTATCCGATTACATCGCTGACGTCAGGTTACATTAAACACCATCCTACACCACTCACACATACAACTTACTTGCCCCTGGTGGAACCTTGTGGTCGACCCTACCTCCTGAATTCGGTAAGTTTGTGTTTGCTTATCTAGCCCTTATAAATTAATTATCCATAGGCCATTTGGGCCCGCACCTTACCATGGTTGCTCGTCGAGTTGGATTAATGTGGGCCCTAGTCCAGTCGACTTTTGTCGGGGCAACTGAGCGCCGTAACATAAATTATATATAATAATTATGGAGGGTAATTTTTTACTTTTACCACTGGTTCGGAAACCTCTGACCTCTGTCCTGGAAGAAACCACCAAGAAACCTAGCGGAATTTTTTTAAACTCCTTCACAGTTCAGGCTACACGCCTTTGGAACTCCTTGCCCGATTACATCAGAAAAGCTCCCAATAAGTACGCTATTAAAAAGTTGGTCCGTGAACATTTACTAAAGACAACGCATTTTACATGACTCATATATTTAATATGTATTGCCAAACAGACGTATATATACATAGTCATTTGTATATACTAATTATGTATACTTGTACGTACTGTATTGTATATTTAAATATGTATAACTGTATGCATTTATTTATATACTTGTATATATGTAAGGATAGATCGTTTATGTATAGTTTATTTATTAGTAATTTGTGTATATTATGTAGTTATCATTTGTATTGTGTTCTCTTGTTCTATATTGCCACACCTACGTCAAATTCTCACAACTCCATGGGTTGACTGGTAGAGAATGCCTCAAGGCATTAATTCCGCCCTTTGTATTCTTTTGTTTAAGGATGCAATAAAGAATAAAATAAATAAATAAAATAAATTTCAAATATAATATTTTATACAATTGCCATGAAAATACTTATATAGAAACAGCATGGTAGCAATCACTTTCTTTCCGGGGATTATTATTATCAATACACTAAGGGATTATTATTATAAATACAAAACACTACAATATACAAAGTACTATTTAGTGGTATAATAAGCCTAAGTAAACAATTGTTGCTTATTAAATATTTTAAGACTTTTGATTGATGAGATCCACATATTTATATTTATTTTACTTACAGAAATACTGATAACCGTGGTTATAATGTTGTTGCTCCTGCCATACATCTCACATTATTTAAAAATGGTCCCAACTACATGCTTATAAGGGCTTACAATTATTTACCTAATACTTTAAAAGCCCTCTAGTGTCGTAAATTTGAAATAGTACTTAAGAAAACGCTTATTGTAAAAACATGTTATAATTTGAATGAAATTATAAATCAATATTAATTATTTGACAATTTTCTTTATTTCTATTTACATATTTAACATTGTGAATATTTTTTTATCCAAATGTTTACACTAAATTTACATAATATAAATGACGAATGATCAATAGTTGAAAGAATATAATATTTGTTGAATTTTAATTTTTAAAATAAATGTGCGTGTATTATTTAGTCTGACATTTCATAAATTAATTAATAATAATTTATGTATTGTGAGCTATAAATATCGTAATTGAATTGAATTTTATATTGATTATAATTTAAACTCTGTCTTAATATATACTACTGTAATACTCTTAATAATGCCCGTACAGGATGTCTGTAAATATATGTTCTGTAAATATATTGTTCCAACTTCATACTTTGTGACATGCAATAAAGAATTATGAATTTTGTTAAGGGACCACTTTGATATCTTTGTAGCAGGGACCACAAGGTGAAAGAAAAGACTACGTTAATCTAACAATAATATTTAATCACAACTTTTAACATAAAATTTACAGCATATATACGTCCCACAGCTGGGCACAAGCCTCCTCTCATTCTAGAGAGGGTTTTAGGGTAAGGAAGTGTCCACCGTGCTGCCCCAATGCGTGTTGACGAACTTTACATGTCTTCCTCAGACATGCAGGTTTGCTCACGATGTTTTCCTTCACCGCCGAGCACGTGATAAATCAGCACTTAAAATTGCAACTAACAATTTCATTGGTGCCGGCGGGGATCGAACCCGGGTTACACGCGTTCTGTTATATTTACAGCGAGCGTAACCATCTGAGCTACCACGGCTCATTTTTAACATAATTAAACGACAAACTATAAAGAATCATTCATTCACCGTATTATAATTTGTGTATTTATTGTAAAAAAAGTCAAACATGTTTGGTAACAAAATGCAATTTTGATTGTGACGTGACGCACGGTATTGCACTACCCGCGTGATGAGAAAATAATAAATGTGTTATTTAAATGGATGAGTTAAGAAAAATATATAAACATTTTGTTTCTAAATTACTAAATATATTAACATAATATATCTTCTATATATAAAAATCAATTGTTATCCGTTAGTCTCGCTAAAACACAAAACCGATTTTGATGTAACTTTCGTGTGTGTTTTTTCACTCTAGGACGCGGTAGTGGGCGCTGTTGTCGAGATCTAGAAATCACCCGTGTGAAGCCGGGGCGGATTGCTAGTAATTAATAAAGATTATAAATATTTTAAGGCCTAGGATGGTGCTTGTGCTTGTGCTCTGACATTCCTTGGGGAGGTTTATGTTCAGCGGTGAATTTATAAAGGGCTGTAACGACGATTAAAATGAACATATTTCTAATTTATTTTTATTTTAATATTTGTCATCATCATCATTACAGCCATTCACATGTATACTGTTGAACGTAGCCCCCTACCAAAAGAAATGCCCTAAAGCAAGGTGTTTAGCCACTTGCATCTATTGATTTCCTGCATGGCTTACGAGGTGTGGTACGAGGCTGTCACTCGAGAACCTTTTTTCCTACCGGTTGACGGTTCTTTGAGCTAGGTTGGTCTATTTCCACTTTAGCTAACTAATCCCTTGGGCTATGTCGGTCACTCTGGTTCTACTGCAGATATTGTCATTTCTAAGTATATTACGCAAAGAAATATCCTCGAGCATAGCCTTGCTGAGCGAGCTGCTTGAGCTTTTTCATACGGCCAGCAGTGGATCACGTCTTAAATACATAACACGCCAGTGTGTGTTACCAGTGATTTTATTTGTGTAACATTAAAATATGTTATTGTAAAGTTGTTTTCTCCGTGTAAATTATAATAAAGCAAGTGAATACAATGTAAAGTATCAGACAGCGCGTTCAATGAAACAAAATTTGCAAATATTCACGCAATACAGATTTTTCACCTCATAAACTCGATGTGTACGTGTTTCATGTGCGGATGAACAAATTGGTGGTTGCGTAAACAATGAGAATATGTAACAATATATTTGAAAAAAAAAACACGTAGATTTTTTGTTTATTCTAAGAGATTATTTTAAAATAATTATTATCGCGTTATATCAAATGTCTGGCATCGGCCCCTTCAAAAAACTGCCTCATAGGGAGGAAAGTTGCCACATTTACCACCATTGGTAAGCGAGTTGACAACAACTTTTTGTTTTTATTAGGAAGACGGTGCTGCCACCTACTAATTTGTTTTCCTCTGTCGCCTCTTACGTCGTCCGCGGGACTATATGCGGTAGTGGATATTTATCGTGGTGAGTAAACAATACAAGTACAATATACACGTTATATAAAAAATAATTATAATTATAATGATAAATTCGCACATTGATATGTATTGGTTGCGTAAGAGAATCCACAACCGCATGTTATTCCGTAGGTGTCTTCAAAGCGACTGGAGGTGGGCAGTAGCATATTTCTGATAAGAACTCAAAGTAATAAACAAACTGCTGTTACTAACCCACCTGCCAAGTAAATATTCCCCTTATGAAGTAAACTAGGAAGAGCCTTTGTTGAGTAATGAACTTTTACTGCCTGTAAGGGTCAATCTAATAATAATGTCCTCCAGACCGAATTTTGTCACAGCGGCCTGCCTCAACGGAGGCTAACCATCGGCGCAGGACAGGATTATAGTGCCCAATTGTAAGCGCAAGCACAAGTGCACTCTCTATTCCCTCACTCTCATAATCCGATGGGACGGTAAACCGACACGACCGGAGAGAGATCAGGCGCAGGACCAACGGCTTTACGTGCTTTCCGAGGCAAGGGGGTGAGACACCGCCAACTTCCTGACACCGGGCAGCTACGGAGAATTTCTTGACAGAAAAACTCAATAATTGATTTTTATGGCCCAACCCGGGATTCGAACCCAGGACCTCATGATCAGCAGTCGCACTACTACAACCACTTGACCAACGAGGCAGGGTAAATCTATATTAATTACGGATCAGCGTCAAAGGTGGAAACCTCTAGCATCGCAATGACCACTCGGTCTGCCAGTTATAGTTTAATTCCCTTGACTGTAATAATATTAAAAATTGGCTTGGCTATTGTTTTCCATTGAATGGCTTACATAATAATACAAACAGTAATTAGTTTAAATATATGTACAATGGTGCCGAGTAATCAAGTGGTGATAGCGTAACAATATAACTACCTTATTTCATTCTGAGGATGACGTAAGTAGCGATAGAAGGAAATATGTAGAAAAAAGGTGGGCAACAGAATCTTCTTGATGACGTAACAATAATAATAATAAAAACTGTGGTTGGTAACCCCCATCATTATCAAAACCACCAGCGAGGAAGCTTGAAAATTCATCGTCTACATCAAACCAGTTGATATTTTAAGAACTACGAGATACGGGCGAGTCGTCAAGCCTCCAGTACGCTTTCGCTAAGGGGAGAGTGATGTAGCAGCCAGACTAATCAACCCTAAACGGGAATAAATAATATATACTCTGCTGCTACCATAACGAGGAAGGCGAAGATAAAAAACATTTATTTCCTAACTATCCCCGGTTACTGAGATACTGCGGACTGCATATAGATAATTTGACGTTCTTATAAAGAAACAAGAAGCAGCCGCAAATATCATTCAGCGCCACATTGTCTTCACACACCGTTATCGTCACGTATCCGTCGACCAATTGTGAGCTGTTTCTTCAACGCCGCAGCTCGCTTCTTCTTGCTGTTCCGGAGCTGTGTTCCACGCCGCCGCCACTCACCGACTACGCGCGCGCACTTTTTTTTTGCGCCCGAAGCAAATATGGGCAACCCTCCGGAAAGCGGGGGAGGGAGGCGGTGAATGCTCATAGCATACCACGCAGCCGGCTGCGTGGTTATGTGGAGACTTTTACCCACTAAACACCGCCTTTTAGGAAATGGCTTAACGATCTGACTAGAGATCTCTAAGCCGTATACGAACGCGACCCTCCTTGGCAGAAAGGAGGGCGCAAGCTCGCGCGCGCACCGATCTGCATGACTTTTATAGCCCGGTCCAGCGACGTAGCTTCGTGAACATCCGGGAAACGAAACGTACATAATAGTTGTATATTTTGATTAATTTTCATTGGTCATAATGTAAGAATTATAATTGGCTAGGGAAAATAAAAATTGTTACCATTGGTAAACCAACACCGCAGCTAGCCATATAAATATAGGCAAGGTTAACGAAAATATATTCCATTACATTCCATATTCATACTCCAATCGGCTTTACATAAATAGTAGTTTCATTTCTCCACCTTAAACCACTCGGAGTCTGTTAATAGTGGACCGCTCTTCTCCACTATTACACAGAATATCGGTGACAGATGATCCCACAGTCCACCTGATAATAAGTGGTAGCTGTAGCCCATAGAGAACCTCTATCTTCAATTAAGAATCAAAATGCGGATATAATGCAATATGCGGGTCTATAACTGAAGACCGAATGTGTTAGTATCGTTTACGGAACAACTGATTTTCTGAGTGAGATTGATAGGTTCTATGGGCAGCTGTACACGTCAATCGTTGGAGCCCACGCAAGTATGAGTAACGATGCAAGAGCAAGTCTTACTCGACACTATTGCGATGATATCCTGAACGTTTTTACATGGTGGGGCAACGCTGCAGCTGTTTAACAGTTGTAGCACAAATGGGTCGGCTCGAAAGGGGCAGGACGACGCTCTCACAGTATACCAGCGTAAAATAGTAGCGTAATGTTGCTGAGTTTCATATGGTGAGTGTAGAAAACCGGAGATCTTTTTTACTGGAATCGAGGCATTCCATCTTTGTCCTCAGGGGTGACAACGCATTTGCATTTTGATTCTTAATTGAGGATAAATGTGGATGTCTATGTGCCACAGCATACACTTACCATCAGTGGATTGTGTGCTCGTTTATCACTCAATACTATAAAAAACATCAGTCGATAGAATTTCTCTTCTCTCCAGCATTTTAAAAACAACAAATCTTCAAGCGAGGATGGAATTACAGTCGATCTTTTCATTCTCCACGGTGGTATTACTCCGGAGGCGTAGAGCAGAAGTGCGGCGGCCTTGTCCTTCAAGAAAGGCGACAACGCTCTCTTGAAGAACTACAGACCAATTTACTTTGTGAGCTGGATCTACGTGCTATTTTAGAGTCATTATGAATCGTGTCGCACGCAGACTCAACGACTTCCAGCCTCTCGAAGCAGCCGGTTTTCAATAAGACATTATTACCACAGACCACATACGTACTACATACGTACACTTTGTTTTGCGTATGTGGACTAAGAAAAACCTTTGATTCCATCGAAATTTGGGCGGTGCTGCAGTCTCTTCAGCGACACCAAGTTGACTGTTGGTATATCGAATTGCTGTAGTGTTTTTTCAGTAAGGCTACGATAACTTTTTTCTTATTATTTTCGAGCAACTTTGCAGGTGTAGAGAAAAAAGACTAATATCAATGCGACTTAAAATATTTATTGTGATCGCTGCTATACCTATAGGTCACAGCTGAGCCCTATGTCTTCAATGAATAGAAGAAGTTGCTTAGCTGTGAGTAATTTCACTTCTTCTGGAGAAGTACATAGTTTCCCATATGAGTAACGTTTGCGCGTTAAGCGCTCCTACGCACTAGCGGTTAACCGCGGGGGCGGCTAACTGCGCGGTTAGCCGCGTTTCCAGTTTATTATGCAACTTCTTGTGATCGTATGCACTTAACCACCTCAAAATTCTAACCACTGCGGTTGAACGAAGAGCCGCGGCCCTATTCGCGGCTGGCCGCTATTTTGTTTATACGCATATGTGTTTGTATGAGTTGCGCACGCTAGAAGTTGGACACAGTAAAATTCATTTTTGAAATTCAACAACGAGAAGTTATTTAGAGTTTTGAAGTAGCATCATATAAGGATATAGATTAAAATGGAAACAATGTAAAGGATGAATCTAGTATCTTTTTTTTACTTATTTTTGGTCTCGGGAGTAAAGTAGATAACACAAGCTACATCTACGGTATTCATTTGGTTTATGGCCTAACAAGCCTATTGTGCGATATAGCCGCTTATCTCGGTTCGTCGCAGTTTTACCGCGGTCGGCCACCATAGCGGTCAGCCGCTATTCGCTGTTATGTAACAGAGGTTCTGTTCCACATCCTTGAGTTGTTTAGTCCCAGGATGGACATGTGCTTTTTAAGGCAAGAGTTTCCAGTTAGTGCTCTTGCCAGAATACTCAATTTATTTTTGTTTAATCCCAGGGCTTCTAAAGCGAATACATGATTAGAGGAATACAAAATTTAGTATAATTTAAAGTGCCAAACCGCTCGGTATCACTAAATACCGTTTCATTACTGGTAAATTCAATCATCGTTAATTCAATAAAAAATAGCTACGAGTATATTAAAGAATTATCATAAGTTGTTTATACCTAGATTCTACGTCTTATACAACATTTGTTTGTTCATTGAGTAGTAGTAATTTATATCTGTTTTTAAAACTATAAATTGTTATAAGGCTACGTAAGGGAGGTGGCAGATTGACTGAATTACTTTGGTCCCCAGCTGTAACCAGGTCATCGTTTCAGTACTCTGGAACAGCTAAATGTTTAATGTTTTATTGTTAATTATACAAACTTTAGGTCTGCTGCCTTTAGTATTAACTAAGATCTTACCAGCAACAGACAATCCCAAAACTTGACCGTTGGCCACCCAAGGCTCTTGTATGAAGGTGAAGTCTATTTTGTCCTCTGTAAAGCAAACCTTCACCAAGGCAGAAGCAGCTGCAGCTGCAATGGTGAAGATTTACCTGGAAGACCCTGGTCTACCCTTCTAGCCTTTGGATTATAAATGGGCAGGGGTCATTTTCGCCTGCTGAGGACGAAGACGTCCTTTATTGGAGCTCTTGACCCATACCTAAGTGGCTAAGCTGCCTCCTATGGAGAGTCAGTTTCGCTGCGAAGCAGATGTTTAATACCCACTTGAGGCTTAGGTAGTTCGCATTCAGGTATTATAGAGAGCTCTGCCTACGACGAGGGTTTCAGTTTTTCAATTTTACCCACAATCCAGTCCTGGCTTGCCTTATTCAGGCACTTTACGATAATCTGACCTAGCTTGTGGGTGAAACCCGAAAATTTAAGTCCCGCTCCTAGTTGCGCCCTACAGGCTGTCTTAGCGATAGCCTGGGTTAGTGTTCGGTGAACCAGCTTCATCTGCTTTATGCTCATGGAAGTCGAATCACGAATTGCTACACGCGCGGAGACAACTACGGCATTAAAGCTGAGCTTTTTTTACCACGTTGCCAGTTTTACATATTTCTTGGACTGATTTTGACTTGGACTCCTCCTCAGACCAAATTCTTTTTTGTCGCCTTCGTAACAGGGGGAGGTTTGGGCAAAGGAATCTCATCCCAAGGCTTCTGAAAGAGGGAGAGAGGGCCTCGTCAGCCTCCTATCCCTCTTCCATGTTGTCCCACTAAGCTTGTAAGGTCTAGTGATCATTTTCTTGTCCCTTTTCTGGTTAGTTTCCGATTGTGGTTCGGCTGCAGACGTGCGCTCCATTTCACGGCTTGCCCTGCACCCAGTTCAGGGCGATGTGTTGCAAGCTAAAAGAGCCCCTATCAGACCTGCACGTAGTTCCATCAAAGGAAAATTTGGTTTTTCGGTTTTTTGGTTTTTGTCATTTTGGTCCCATGATTAGCTAGGGAAATATTCGGTCACCCCCCACAGAGCCCTGAATACCGAGGGAAGCGCTTCAATACTACCCGAATTGCCTTAAACTTGAGTAGAAACCGTTTGCAATTGGACTATCCCCAGCCACGCATCCACCGGCACGGTACGCTGACGACCTTGTATTGGGTTGGGATAGGAAAAAAAGGGGTGAGATAAAAGAAAAAAAGTTGATTATCTGAGTGTTTCCAAACCACATAACAGACCAATAACAGGCAGCAACCACGTGAAAGAAGAACTACTCAGACTTGCCCTGGGTATCAACACGCCCTGCGTTCTTCTCCAGAGGTATTCGCTAAACTGCTCGCTTGACAGGCTGGCAGAATAGGTGTTAATCTAGTCCTACTGATAATGACAAAATATGAGAATTGGGAGCAGATTAACCCTCACATTACGATGACTATCCGAGTACAGAACTAGAGCACGAAATCTATCCCTCCATCTCAGATAATTCTATCCAACTGCAGAGAGGTATAAAACAAGGTGAGGCAAAAAAGTAAAGTAACATTACAGCCTATATACCTCCCACTACTGGGCATAGGCCTCCCCACATTTCTGAGAGGGTTTTAGGGCAAGTAAGTATCCACCACGTAGCCCCGGCGAGTTGGCAAACTTTACATGTCTTCGAAATATTTTTTTTCTTATACCTCAGACGTACAAAACTCGGTTTTCTCACGATGTTTTCCTTAACCGCCGAGCACGTGGTAAACCAGCACTTAAACTTGCAATTAACAATTTTATTAGTGCCGGTGGGGACCGAACCCGGGTTACTCGCGTTCTGTTATATTTACAGCGAGCGTTAACCACCTGAGCTACTACGGCTCTCATGGTAGCCTATAACTTCACCCTGTTTTGAACCGCTACGTTGGAAGACGTTTTCAAGCTACTGGACTGGAAGAGATACGGTATTAACATCAATAGCGAGTACATTACTCACATATTTGCCAGCGATATAGTCTTTGTAACAGAATGGCTGGAGGACATAAGCATTATCTTAAAAATAATGAAAATTATACTTAAGATAAGAAGGCGGCCTTGGATCGTTTAAAATTGAATAAAGTACAAGTAAAATTCTAGAGCATCGCCTTTCACGTATAGGTAGCCATTTAAGCTTTGAACGATAGGATGATATGTAGTCATACTTACGTAAAATAAAAACCTTATGGAATTATTAAGAACGCGCTCCAACTTGTTTAGAAGATTTTCAGACAGATCTGGGTAACATATATCGGCATAGTCGATAATAGGTAGAGTGAGGGAATAAGCCAGCGTTATCTTGGTTTTGAAAGGTAGGAAATTTTTAAGACGATAAAGGGAACGCAAGGTAGCAACAACTTTACGACTAACTTCAGATCTGCAATTTCCAGGTCATAGTTTTATCCATGTACAGGCCAAGATTTTTTTGGAATCACAATATGGAATCAAAGTTCCATTTTAAATTACAGGAGAGAGATTCTCATAATGAACCTTAGCCAATAATTGCGAACTTCCGAATATTATAACTTTGCATTTGGCAGGATTAATAGAAACGCCATATTTACATGACCATTCTCTTATGGCTTCCAGGTTATCATTTAGTTTGTGTATTACAAGGTTAAGATTATTTAAGCCTGACTGTACATAGAGCTGGAGATCATCCGCATACAGATGGTACGAACAATCTCAAACTGAAGAGATAGAATTTATAAATGAGGAAAACATAATAGGAGAAAGTATTCTGCCTTGCGGCACACTAGATTCAATTTTAGCCCATGCAAAAAACCGCTGACCTGAGCGAACTGATTGCTGGCGACCGCGAATATAAGAAAAAAAGCAGATCTCAGTGTATGAACAGGACAGAACAGTATGATATAGAAAGAATAGAATATTTTATTGAATACGGTAGATTTCCGCAAAGATAATATACTTCTTCTTCTACTTAATTAGCCCGCAGAAGTATACTAATAGACTTCTACGTGATAATTCGTAGAAGTATACTGGTGTATGACCACGTCATTCACTTAATACGAAGTGAACTGTGACTTTGTTTTTCGTGAAATGTGTGCTCTGACTACATAAATAATTCTTTAGTAAAATTTAACGAACCGTAATTTAGCCAATGGATGTTTTAAACTATTCGTTATATCCATGTATTTTTAGTCAAAATATTCACAAAACCGACTGAATACTTTCCAGTGCATTGTATACAATACTTGAAAATTTTGAATCCGATTCGCGAATTCAAATTTTGTTTTATTTCAATTTAGTGTGAATGAATAAGGCTTTTTGAATTTTTTAGTTATTTAAACAATAGTAACGCGTTTGGTCGAAATTCTACAATTGGATTTCTCTTCAATATAATAAATACAAAAAACAAAATTTTTAAGTACCTGGTAGCGTTAAAAATACAAATTTCTTAGGGATGACACCTATCAAAATAAACTTGGAATATAAAACGTACTATAACCATAAATTCTATTTCTACGAGCACACATATATTTAATTTTTATTTTTCAGACATGTAAATTTCGTCGACTTCACTTTGTTTCCGCAGAGCTCGTGGTAAATGAGAATTTAAAATTGCACATCAACAAAATAGGTGAGAAACTAGATAGCCTTCCTTCCTGTATACTAGTCTCTCACCAAGACTGTTAATGGAAACTTCTGTCAGCCATCTCTCCCATCTCTGCACATCGAGAACGACTCAATGGCCTCAAAGGAGAAATTCGATCTGCTAGGCTCTCTCTTTGTGTCCAATTTGACGCATGATGACGGGGGGGAGGGGGAGCAGATCGCCGACCATCATGCGGTGTGAATGCTTTCGGAGTTGGCACCGGTTTTAAGGCTTCTTTTCCAATACTCCTACTTATGTTACCCAGGTGTAGTCCTAAGCTCATGGAAGATAGCTTTAGTGCACCTGAAAAAGACGACCGCTCAGATTCGTCTACAATTCTATCACTATCATCTCCTTGTTCTTCAAAATAATTGCAACAATTACGCCAGCTCATAAGGTAGATGGGTGAAAGTAGTACAGTCCAAGGGAGAGGCGTTGAACGATAGTTTGGACATAACGCATGCCTTTGATTGGGTTTGGCACAAAGCGCTTTTTATAATGCTCCCTTTCTATGGGCTTCCCGAGTAATTGTGCAATTGGATCACCAGTTTTCTTTCGGATCGGAGCATAAAGGTCGTAGTAGACGGTGCATGCTACAATTATAAGCCCATTAAGGCTGTTTCTTCTGCATATCAATGATATGTTGCAAACCGGTTACATTCACCGTTTGTGCCATTGTATCTGGAGAGAACATCGTTGAATACCGTAACAAATTTTTGTCTGAAGTCAAGTCTTTGCTGAACAAATTCTCGGAATGGGGATGACAAAATCTACTGCAGTTCAACTTACAGAAGACACAAGTTAGCGCCTTTACTACTAAAAAGGGTTCTTTATATTTTTTTGTATCTCCTCAATTTCAAGGCACTCCTCTTGTTGCCGCGACCAACATCAGAATCATCAGCGTTGACATATCAAATGATGTGCAGTTTAGTTGTCACTTGAAAGAGAAAGCCAAATCGGCCTCAATAAAGCTTGGCGTGCTCAACAGAGTGTGAAATTATTCCATGCCGGACCACCGCTTGCAACTTTACAAGCGCAGGTTCAGCAACACATGTTATACTGTTACCATTGTTATCATAAATTTCACGAATTTCAGTTAATTCCAACCGCCAAATTTCACAAACGCACATTGCAACAAAACTCAGAATCCACATCATCTGAATGTTTGGCGGTCCACCACTGTACGTTTTACTAGGAGTTTTCTTCTTTGTCCGACCCTTCTGTTGAATCTTTTACCCCGAGCAATTTTGCCAGACCGATAAGATTTAGGGACCTTTAAGAAAAGAGCAACAAAACAGAAATTCCCTTGGTGTTGCGATTGTTTATAGGCGGCGGTATTCGCTAACCACCAGGTGAGCCACACGCTGGTTTACCTCTTCTTCTATAAAACAAAACGAGCTCACTACTTTTTACAGGCTGGCAGCATCTGCAATTCATCTGTTTGTTCATGAGCGTCTAACCATTAGCAGCCTTCTAGAAAGCTTAATTCTTCTGTTCGATAATAGATGGCGCTGTTGGTGGTAAGTTCAAGATTGACATTTTCTAGGAAGTCCTCCTCGCTCTGTTCCCCGACACTAGATGGCGCTAGTGCCAGTTACCAGACGTCAACTTAGGCGCGCAACAATATTACCTACTTTGAAAAACACTCCTATCCCCTCAATTGCTTACACTATTAGTTTCACAACTAAACCCATTACCACTACTACCAATACTACACTACGCAAGAAAAAACACACCAATGTTAATAATACGATACGTGCTTTGCCTATAAACGAAGCATCCTCAGGTATGGACTATGCGATTGCTAACCTCTAGTTTCTTAGACTATTTTCAGCTTGTTATTATTTTCAAATAAATATTGGCTATTTAATTCTTACATGTTTAGTTTATTGAATTTCAGAAAAGTAACGCCTAATTATACATTTAATAGGTATGCTGCTTAAAATATTTCGTTTGTAGACAAATTGAAAGAGTTAGAACTCGGTAAGCTAATAAATGCATTAATATGATATTAAGTGCAGATCGTTGCTTCTCAGTAATCTTCGAGTGTTGGGGTAAACAGAACCTTTTTTGTAATTTGGCGGGGTATACCACGAGCAGGTGATAATCAATAGAATTAGGCGTTACTTTGCGGAGAACAATTATATTAAAAATGTTAAAAATAAATTACGTAAACCGCATAATACAATTATTAAAATCCGCGTAATAATTTTGTCACGCGGTTTACGACGCGGATCTTTGCTAATTAAATTTTAACATCAATACTTAGCATTTGAAGAAGATACTAACAGTAGAATGAATTTTTTATATAATAATTTTGTATTGCTTATAATAACAGATCAAAATAATATTAGAGAATATTTAAATTTAATCGTTTCAAATTCCTAAATTGTTATCTATTTCCTACATCTGTAGAATTAATCGAATTAAAGAGATAGACGACGTGAGCCAATTAACGAAACCGCGACCATTGAATTAGCCACCATTAACAATAATAATATTTGGATTTTAAATGACCCCTAAGATACCGTGAACATGTTGACAGGTCCAAGTTTTGTGACCGCTAAGTACAGAGGACATGTATACATGTCCGCATTACGTGCTGCTATTTTCGTCATTAATTGATATAAAAATACAGTATATTTTCGATTGAACGCTATTTCATTCGATTCTGAATGAACTAAAGAATATTTTGTAGCATTATATTCACTCGGGTACATAGACATCATTTTGTGATTGTGATTTTAGTTGGATTTTCTTTCAAAAAAACTGTAAGTAATGTTATTTATCTTTACTACGTAATGTTTTTGAATGATTTAAGTTACAACAACAGTAACTTTTTATGTTTCAATTGATAAAAAAAGTAGAAATAAAAAACCTCTACGCGAACAATTCGTAACGGTCAAGATTTCTAATAAGATTCTAATAAGATAATAATAGTATGTTTCTTATTGGAATACCATAGTAAATACTTTTACTAGTAATTGCTAAATGTTATATCTATATGATTGTATAAGAAAAATAAAGGAAGACGATATAAAATATATACACAAAAAGGTTTTGAAAATGAGTTTAGTAAGCGCGCACAAACTGTCTATTGTCGAATTTTTAGCAAATGTTTGCAAGTGAAAATGTAGAATTATTATAATTACTACATGCATAATTTCGGTTCATTTAGGAAGAATATGTTGTATTGATTGTAAGGACATAAAAATAAAATAAAAACTTACGATATTTCATTCATAAAATAAAATTTATCGTCAGTAAGTACACTTTATCATGATCCGTTAGAAATAAAGAGCTGTACAAAATAAAATAAACATTTATATGTTATGGTTATTGTTTCTACTTATCGAAAATCTTATCGGCTTTAAATAACTATAACTAAAATCTCTTTAAACATAAATGAAAGGTCGTGAGAAACATAAATATTTAAAACAAGTGCCGCCAGCTGAGGTGACGACGGACGCCTCTGTACAAAGCTGTTTTTTGTTATGGCGGGCGCAGTGAGTGATAGGTTAAAATATAATATAAATTCGTTAGTGACACTATATTATATAATAATTTGTGACTTACATATTGTGTTTAATTAGGTATACTAGTGTATTTTTATTATGTTATCTGTGATGGCGTCATTTTGGAGTTATTCTCCAAAATGACGCCATCACAGATAACATTTTCTTTCTTTCTTTCCATTTCTATCTATGTTTTTCTTCTTTTTTACTTTTTAAGAGGTCTTCCTATAACGTGTTGGTCATGGAACTGATAAATAATTAATTGAAAACTTAAGTTAGAATATCATTTTTCAATTGAAACTCCCAAATCCAGAAAAAATAACATAAATTTTTATGTTTTAATTATTACAAGTGATCCGCCCTAGCTTCGAATGTGATTTTAGACATTTGAAGCCAGGGCAGGTCGCTAATATGGTGTTAATTAGATTTATGACAAACAAAGACCATTAGTTTTATCTCATAAGCTTATATTACTCTTAGTATTGTTCCCTATGTTTTAGTGCTGTTCCTTACAGTCGGTTCAAAATTCCAAATTTTTTATAGTATAAGGGTGACAAAAAAAAAACACAGTCCACCTGATGGTAAGTGAATGCTGTGGCCTACACACATCTTCATTTATCCTCGATTAAGTCTCATAACCCAAATGCATTGGCACCCCTGAGGACTAAGGTTGAATGCCTCTATTCCAGCAAAAAGTGTCTCCGGTTCTCTACATTAAACATACGAAACACAGCAAATTTTATCTCTTATTAAAGTCTGTGAGAATGGTTTAGAAAAGAAATTGTTACTCATATCTTATTGACATGAAAATAACTTCCTCATTTTAATTTTATTTATAATTGTTTATGTTGTGTATGTTATGTTATAAACAATATTGTGCATACATAATAGCAATAGGACTGCCAAACCTGACATTTGAAGTCGCATTTCGCACTAATTCAAGTGCATTGTGTAAGATGTGCTTAACTCAAACAATACTACATTTGACATTTAATAAATATTTTTTTTTAAATTATTTTACGTCGTAACCGCATATTTAGTTGTATTTTCCGTTACACATTTTTTTTAATCTCATAATGGCGGTGTTATACAAAGTTGTCATACGAATTGACGTTTAGAGATTGAAGTTATTAATAAACCAATTTTTACATCGTGCTTATCTGCTATATGTTTTTTGTAAATATAAACAAAAGGTGATAACATAAATCTTTTCTACATTCTCGCTAATGTGTTGTAAGGTTTTTTCACCAAATATCACCATCGTGATTCTACTACATAAACTTTTAAATTTTCTTAAAATACTATTGTAATCGTTAAACAGGGTATGTTGCAGGGCAGATCTTTGCCCTTTTTTTTTTTTTTTTTTTTTGCGGATGGAAAATCATCTAATGACCCCTTTCGCTCTGGGTGGAGCGTAAGGGAGTGTCAGACTTTTTACTGACTAAAAACCATCCGTGTTCCTTCAGTGCCCTTACGTTCCGGAGCCGCGGTATCTTTTTCGAATAGCCCGCAGCTCCGGCAGGCGTCGGCCCTTGCGGGCCCCATCACGCTGCTGACAGCTCTTTGAGGCGCGCGTGGAACAAAACGCGCCGTCGACACGGCCTGTCGTCGTTATTGCTCGCCGTCCACAGGCCCGCGCCTACGGTGGCCGGGGGCCACGACGCAGCCCCCGACGCCCGGAGCGTCTCCCGCGGCGGCCGGGGAGGAAAGCTGCTGTTCTTTCCTTCTCCCGCTCCGCCACCTCCTTCGCTAGCATCACTGCTTCGCAGAAGGTGGTGACGGCATCCTATTCCGTCTCGCTCCGGACCATGGCTTCGACCAGGGCCGGACGCGAGAGGTCGCCGCCGCCTATCGCCGCTACGAGGACACGGCGGTGCTCCGCCCAAGCAGGGCACACCTCCACGGTGTGTTCCACCGTGTCCTCCGGTCCATCCTCGCAGTGGGAGCACCCGGGCGTTTCCTCCCGCCCGATTCGGTGCAGGAACCTCCCGAACACACCGTGTCCGGTGAGGACCTGAGTCAGGCGGAAGGTGAGGATGCCGTGGCGTCTCTCAAGCCACTCCTCAAAGAGGGGTCTTATCGCCGCTATAGTGGCGTGCCCAGCACGGGGTTGCGACAGTCGCTCTCTCCATGTCGCCATGAGATCGTGCCGGAAGTCTGTCCGCTGCGCGACAACTTGCCGCGGCAGCGGGGTTTCCCCCCGGCATAGTGCCTCCGCGCGCCATTCGTGCAGGCGTGCGAGGACTACCGCCTCCAGATCCCATGGCGGCAATCCGGCAAGGAGGCTCGCCGCCTCGCGGGAGATCCTGCGGTAGCCGCGAACCATTTTCACGGCGACCACCCTTTGGGGCGCGTTCAGGTGGTGGACGGCAAGCCGCGCCAAACCACGCGCCCACACCGGGGCCCCGTAAAGGGCCATGGATCGCACGATCCCCGCGTAGAGCCTCCGGCAGGAGGCGTTTGGCCCCCCCAGGTTCGGCAGGAGTCGCCTGAAGGCAGCCCCGGTCCGTTCCAGTTTGGGAGCCAAACGTCGGAAGTGCTCAACGAAGTTCCATCGGCCGTCGAGGACGAGTCCTAGGTACTTCAGTGTCGACTCGACGCCGATGGATACCCCTCCTACCATTACTGAGGATCCCGGTGGTGGCCTGTTCCGAGGACCATGGAAGTGCATGGCCTCGGACTTGTGCAGAGCCACCTCGAGACCCAGTTGCCGAATCCTCTCAACGACTATCGCAACCCCGCGTGTCATAGTTTCCGCCGCCGCCTCGTACGACCCCCCTTGTGCCAGTACCAGCGTGTCGTCAGCGTAGCAAATTACGCTGACGCCGGTAGGGCGGTCGGCGCGCCGCCCCCAGTCATAACCGATGTTCCCCAGCGGTGGCCCCAGAACCGAACCCTGTGGGACACCGCACGACATCTCTCGCCGGTTCCACTCACCGTTGCGGCCGGGGTAGATGACGGCCCTGTCCGTCAGATAGTCCCCGACTATACGACGGAGACAGGTCGGCACCCGGTGATACCGGAGTGCCTCCCTAATGCAGCTCCAGGGCATGGAGTTGAAGGCGTTGGCGATGTCGAGAGACACCGCCAAGACAACCCCCCCCTCTGGCCACTGCATCCCCCGTCGTGAGGGCTCTCACGCGCATGATGGCGTCCACCGTAGAGCGCCTCTTGCGGAAACCAAACTGGTGTTCCGCAAGATCCGGCCCCGTCCCCGCAAGGTGCTCGGCGAGGCGGTTTGCAATGACTCTTTCAAAGAGCTTGCGCACCTCGTCGAGCAGCACTACGGGCCGGTATGCGGACGGAGAGTCCGCAGGGCGCTCCGGCTTCCGAATGAGGACCAGCTACCCCTTCTACCAACGAAGCGGGAATTGGCCTCTCTCCAAGCATGCGCTTAGGAGCCCCTCCAGTCGGGGCCCGAGAGCCTCCGAGGCCAGGACCCAGGCTTTTCCAGGCAAGCCATCGGGTCCTGGGGCGGTATTCCTGGCCTTGAGCCTACGTACCGCCACTCTCAGGTCTACCCCGGTGCCTTCCGGGATGGCGGCGTCGTCGTCCTGGGGGTCCGCTGCCGGCACCGCAGGTGGCGGAGCCATAGGCGGGGGCGGATGTTCCCCTCGCGCAGGGAACAGAGCGCTCACCACGTCCTCCACGAGCTGGGGCCTGAGACTCTGCGTCAGCGGGGGGCCCAGGTGCGGAGTTTATCCCGCACCATCTTGTAAGGGCGTTCCCACGGATCTCTGTCGAGAGTATCCAGCATCTCCTCACGGGCCCGATCCCGGGCCTGCAGGACAGCCTCCCGGAGGGCGGTCTTCGCTGCTCTATATCCCTCGTACAGCTCCGCCTCAATGGCTGCCGTGTTCGGTGGACGAATGCGGAGCCTGCGATGCTTGGCGTACAGGTGCCGCGCGGCGACACACGCCTCGCGCAGAGACGTCAGCTCACGCGACCACCAATACACCTGACGCCGGGCGCTTCCTGGCCGGACGCGGGGCATTGCCACGTCACATATCTCGGAAGTCAGAAGTTCTCCACGTGTGTCTGGTAGTTGCGGGTCCCTCTCGATACGTCTGGAGGGAAGAGCAGCAACTGGGCCGGTGCACCCTGGGCGCGGCGGTAATCTTCCTCGAGAAATGAGAAGAAATTCTTATTCCTTGGGGAATGTTGCTGCCGCGGCTAATTATTCTGACATGGTGGGGTCCGTCCCGGACCAACATTGCGTTCCTCTGCGTGACCCTCTGATCAGCAGAGGGCATAGCAGAGGAGCGAGGGCGGGCTCGGTGTGCACTTACCCTGCCTCCGGGCAGACAGTGAAGGATTCATCCTTTGCTGTCACCGCCGGTCTCGTAATCCCAGTATCGAAGTGTCGTGGATCATGTCTCGCGGCTTTGATAAGGACCGAGGGTCTTGGCTTAATCGCCCGGACCGCGAGGGAGAAAACCTCTATAAAAAGTTACTCCGAATCCCAAGCGGCGACGCACCGCGAGGGGATGGATGGCTGACGGGGTTCTATGAACAAATCAGCCGCAAGTGCGGTCCTCGCCAGGGTACCTGCAGACCCCCTGGCGAGTAATAAATCCTCTAATACTGCTTACCTTGGTACAGGGGTCTCTGCCTAGGTGGACGTTTAATTCCCCCATAATCGTGGGTACAAATATGGAAAAAAAACAAACAAACAAACAAAACCGCCGGCAACGGCAACGTAGAGGAGAGGAGGAACGATGCGGGGACAGAGTCCGACGCCGCATCGAGCAGCGTGGGAGGCCCAGAGAGCTCCCGACGTGCGGGGCCTGGGACCGCCTGGCCAGTCTACGTGAGCCTGCCTCTCGCGCGGCGCCCGAAATGCAGTGCCCAAGCCAGCCCATGCCAGTGGAGAACCGGGTTCTGAACCTGATCCGGCAGGAGCTGGCTGCCTTCCAGCACCGGGTCTCCGTGCTGGAGGGCCTCGTCCTGCGCCCCCCCCCAGGGGCAAACAAGACGGCAGCGAGGCCGGCAACGGTCTCGTACGCGGCGGCCACGGCTGCCGCATCCAGGCCGGGGATGTCTAGCCAGCCCTCGGGCGGGGCTGCAGTTGCCCCTCCCCCCTGAAAAGCCGGCTCTGGCAAATCCGGTACCGGGTGAACCGGCTCCGGCTAAGCCGGCGACGGGAAAGGGAGGCAAGACGAAGGCGAGAAAGGGCAAGGCGGCAGCACAGGTGGGGGCTGTACCAGCCCCAGTGCCTGCGGCGAATGTGCCAGCGCCAGCGGCAAGCCAGCTGCCGCCGCCGTCACTGCCCCCCCAGCTCCCTACACCTCCCGCGGCTGAAGCCGGTTGGCAGGTGGTCGGGAACAAGAAGAAGGGTAAGAAGGCAGCCAAAGAGGCAAAAAGAGCAGGAGCGGCAGCGCCAGTTCAGGGCGCGCAAGATCACGGCTAGGCTCCGCGCCCTGAAGACCGCAGCTGTAGTGATTACACTACAGCCGGACGCGGAAAAGAAGGGCGTTACCTACCGCGATCTGCTCGCGAAGGCGAAGGAGGCGGTGGATCTCGGGGAGCTCGGGATCACCGGGGGCCTCCGGCTCAAAGTCACCCAGACGGGGGCCCGTATGCTAGAGGTCCCCGGGGAATCCAGTGGCGCGACCGCGGACGCTCTGGCTGCGAAGCTCAGAGCGTCTCTGGACGCGGAAGAGGCCCGGGTGTCCAGGCCCGTCAGATGCGCAGACCTGCGCATCATGGGTCTGGACGACTCGGCATCGGAGGAGGAGTTGGTGGCCGCCGTCGCCAGGTCCGGGGGTGCACTACTGACCAGGTCAGGTCAGGAGCCATACGCCCGGACCAACAGGGCATGCATGCCGCCACGGTGTGCTGCCCTGTTACGGCGGCCAAAACCATAGTGGAGGGCCGAAGGCTGCTGGTGGGCTGGGTCTCAGCGCAGGTTAAGCTGCTGGAGCCCAGACCTCTGAGGTGCTATCGCTGTCTCGTGGGGCACCACGTATCAGTGAGATGCGCCTCGGAGGTTGACCGCAGTCGCCTGTGCTTCCGCTGCTGTCAGCCCGGACACATATCGGCAACCTGCTGCGCCACGCCGCACTGTGATGCATGTGCGGCGACCGGCAAGCCAGCCGATCACCGGGCCGGAAGCAAGGCCTGCGTGCCACCCGCCAAGGCCAAGGCCGCTGGGAGGGGAGGGCGCTCCGCCGACACCGCCTCTGTGGCCTCCACCGCAGACGCAACTGCCGCCGCCACCGCTGTCACTGTCGCCGCCGCCGCCGCTGCGACACCGACGTCCGCAGAGGTGCCCCCCGTGGAGGAAGCTGAAATGGAATGCCTATAACGGCCCCATTAAGCTTCCTCCAGGCGAATATCAACCACTGCGCCTGCGCTCAGGATCTGTTGCTACAGAGCATGGCGCAGTGGTCGATTAACATCGCTGTGGTCGCTGAGCCATATTTTGTCTGGCCTAGGGAGGACTGGGTGGCGAACCTTAACGGCTCAGTGGCCATCATCTCTTCGGCCGCCGCCGGTACCCCGACCCTTGAAGGTGTCAGGAGGGGTCAGGGGTGCGTAGCAGCACGGTTCGGGGAGTTCGTCGTTGTGGGGGTGTACTTCTCCCCCGAACCGATCCCTCGCCGAGCTCCACAACTCTCTTGCAGAGCTGAGAGCAGTCGTCGTCGGAAGTTATCCCCTCCCCCGTACTTGTCCTCGGGGGACTTCAATGCCAAGAACTTGGCTTGGGGTTCTCGTCGCACAGATGTGCGGGGTAGGATGGTAGAAGACTGGGCTCTGGAGACAGGCCTGGTCGTCCTAAATCGGGGTTCTGTCCCCACGTGTGTGCGGATGCGGGGCGAGTCGGTGGTGAACATCTCGTTCGCTAGCCCCGCTCTGTCGCCACGTGCCATTGACTGGCGTGTCATGGAGGGAGTGGAGACCTACTCCGACCACCGGTACATCCGGTTTGACGTCTCCAATCAGCCCTCGAGCGCGCCAGTCCAACAGGCCCCGAGTGGTCCGCGTTGGGCACTGAAGCAGCTGGACCGGGAGCTCCTCCTGGAAGCCTCGATCGTGCAGGCCTGGGTGTCATCCCCGGACAGGCCTGCTGACGTCAATGATGAGGCAGGGTTGTTTCAGGAGGCCATGTCCGAGAGATCTTTGCCCTTGAATATTCAAATGAAAATTTAAAATACCTGTTAATACCAATGCATACGAAATGATATTCATTGCAGTTAAACGCGCCTATAAATCATCACAATCTGTTTTAACTTGAACAACAAATTTCATGAATTTATTGTGACTACAATGTAATGGAGCACTAGCTGACTAAATAAATATTATAAAATCGTTAATCAACGGACAGAGATGTCATATTTCAAATTTTTTTTGTAAATTCTTGAAAAAAAAAAGAACGATATTAGCAACACTAGTTAACTGAGGGGATAAAATGTAGATAGAGAATGCTATAGACAAATAGATATCTTTTGTCGCAGTCACAAAACAGAAAGAGCAACTTACGCCGATGTCGTGTAAGAAATGAAATAGAGCGATGGGATTTTTTGTTTCGCTGAGTGTGCCATATTTTTTAAGGTTCCACACTACTTTGCTAAACAAAGGTTGACAGCTAACGTGTAAGTAGTAAGATATATTCTTTTATAAAATACAGTTTTACGTGCTTTATTTTAAGTAATTCATATTATTGTTGTTTTGAACCATTTAGACTTAGTATTTCAACTATTTAAAAAAGTAGTATTATAGGTTGTAAAAGTAATAGTGGAAAAAAGTGCCAGGGTTGTCTTTTCATTCGTAAGTCTCGTAAGTCCCTTTTTATCGGTTACTAGACATTCTGTAACATTTTATAAAATTTACATAATGTGTTTAATGTACTCTAGACATAAATTTATCGTTAAAAAGCAAAAAAATAACAATTGTAAATTTTAACCTAAAATCTTTGAAGTTGCCAATATTTCTATAAATGATTAACTACTATTATAGGAAAAAATAGTATGTATTCCAAAGTATTTATTTATTAAATAACTGAAAGATTTAATGGTTTGTTACAGTTTTGCTGAACATGATAATTTACGTTGGAATTGGATTGTAGTTACAGGACGAACAGATTGGACACCAAAACTATCATCAAAAATTTGCAGCAGACATTTCAAGGATAAAATGTTAATAAAAAATAAGAAACTTACTCTGCTATTACCTTATGCTGTACCTGTTCTGGTAAATATTCAGTTAATAATATATTATGTTTTGATCCAGGTTTAATGAGATTTTTATATATGTTAAGTGTTTTTACAACTATTTAGTACAATTACCGTGTTAGTTGCAAACATTATTTTGTGCATTTTATTAGCAGTAAATGACTGAGACAGGCTTCTCTTAGACTCTGAACGCGATTCAAATTTTAATAATCAATACTAAAACTTGAATTTCGTTCAGATTTAAAATATCAAGAATTTTATATTCAATTTTGTGTGTCAAAAACACCTTTCTAAACCTATTTCGTATTAATTAATGTTTTGAAGATAAATTACTTTTTTTAGGAAACAAATGCCTGTAACCCATTATCTTCCTCCATCAGTTTACATGAATACTAAATAAAAATAAAATTATTTTCCCTCGACCCAATACAGTATTTTGAAATGTATTGTATAGTATTAAAATAAATGAAATTCGTTATAATCTTGGTAAGTTAATTCATTATCAAGCCGTTCGATCAAGGGATGTTATGAAAGCTAAAGTGTGGCGGATTTAACATACAAGCCGCTTGATTTCAGATTGATCCTGCTGTTGACCAACTGCCGTCGACTAGTGGTCAAAAGTCAGTTGAAATAGTAAACCCTGCATTGCATTTGAACTCAAGCATAAAATTAGACACCTTCATACGAAGCTTATTTTTTTAAAGGACAATAATCAATAAAAGCTTATTATTAATGAACATGTATTATTTACTTACAAAGTCAGAACATAAGAAATGGCAGTTATTAAGAACCACATCATCATTATCCATCCTCACCCTTCTGCCCTTATCGCAATTGATTTAGATTTTCTAGCATGTCTTCGCCTCCGCATCGCATGCATGCCTATAGCATGGTAGAGCCATGCTACAGTTTTATTAGTAGTATAGTTGTAGAATGAATGGGTCAGTTTGACCGGGGAGGACCACGCTCTCACAGAATACCAGCATTAAATAATAACTTAATGTTGCTGTGTTTCTTATGGTGAGTGTAGAGAACCGGAAACCCTTTTTACTGAAAACGAGGCATTCCGTGTTAGTCCTAATGGCTGACAACGCGTCTGTATTTTAATTCTTAATCGAGGATAGATGTAGATGTCTATGGTCCACAGCAACCACTTACTATCAGGTGGACTTTGTGCTCCTTAGTCACCCTATCTAATAAAAAACCTATCGATGATAATCTATAATAGCAGTGTCTCTTTTCAGGCTTTATATACGTTCTCATTTCTTATTTTATAACTAGTTTTGGGGTAAATTTTTCCTTGCATATATAACTCTAAATATAGTGAAGTATTATTTTCGTCTCTTTTTACGGCTGAAATTGACATGCTTATGAACTAATAATTATTGAAATGATATTTTTACACAAATATTCACATATATGACTTAAATTAGATAATGGTAAGTGATATGGTATCGTGATACAGTCTTGGGTGGCAATCAAAGACTAACTTAGTAAAAGTTTATTATACTTATATGCATCGCATGTCTCGTACTTTTTGATATGTAATTGTCTTTAAGCTGGCATTACATGCCCAATATATAGACATGTCTATCTTTTTTTTTATTAAGATATATCATTATCGGCACAAAAGTGGTCAACAACAAAACAAACAAAAAGTGGTAAGTTGACGACTGTATACACATATGTCTTGAATTAGACTTAAGGTATTTTAATAATTGCACTACTCAATAAATTAACAAAATTACGAAATTATTGAATTGTCATCGATTTATGTCTGCAAAATTTCATATGATTAAGACTTCCAGAACCAGGTTAAACTGAATTTAAACGTAAGTACATACATACATAGCATTAACTAGTAACTATGTAGTGAAGGTGTAAGGATATCCAGTATCCCATATCGTTCTGAGGTCATAAGAGACAACTTAGGTAAATAGACAAGGAAATAGGCAGCAGCGTCTTCCTAATGTCGGTTAGAAAATATAAATAAAACCAAAAAATCCTTATTTGATAATCTCTGGGGAGACCTAGGTTCAAGAGGAGTTCATTGATAGGCTGAAAAGGACGGATATGAACATAAATACGGGCCAAACTAGTAACAGTGTGTTAAAATTAAAACGCCGTATATAACAATTTGATGAATTGCAGAATACCTGCAGTGTATGATAAAAGCTAATGGGTTGTTTACTCAAACATAAATTGCGTCGTATTTGACTTTACGGTGAATTGAATGGTATTGTATTGAGTATTGCATTTGCCCAACTAAAATTATGTTACCAGATTACATATTCTGTAGGGAAATATTGTTATGGGAACGCAAATAAGTGAGGAAAATGAGAGTTAATAGCCTTTTGTTACGCTAAGACGATTAACTATCTGGGGCTTCATCATCCCTTTCTATCAGGTTTGATTGTAGTTAAGTACTGGCTGATGAAGAAACATAAAAATAACACTGTTAGTACCGGTGAAAAAAAAATTAAAAAAATATGTCTAGTTTAAGTTTTATGCTCAGAAAAATGTTTTTTTAAGCATCAAGGTACACCCTTGATGCTTAAAAAAACATTTTTCTGAAGAACATTCTTCTTTCAAATATTACAGTTATATTTTTATAGGATGACAAACAAGTGCACAAGTCACCTGCATACTGTGGTTCATAGATATCTACATTTACCTTCGATTAAGAATCAAAATGCAGATGCGTTATCAACCTATTTCAGGTTCACTATACTAGCTTCTACTAAACAATGAAAACATACAAGTAAATTGTATAATGCCTCATGGAATTATTTGGTGTATTTTTTTACAAACATTAGTTATAAATGTAGTCTAAAGTGATGCTCAAAAACTGGCAGAGATAAATAAGAAAAGAAAAAAAAATGAGCGTATTATCAAAAGTCATAGAACAAATTGTTTTATATATGAGAAATATTACTGAGAGCTATTTGTTATATATTAATTAATAAGTTGTATTGGTCTAAATGAGATATCGTTCCAATAATAAAAATTGGGTGGTTGACGGAACTTCTTTTCTGTATAGAAGTTTGTCCCGGTTGGAACCGGCCAACAGTCCGTGCACTACTGTATTCCAGTTTGATACAGTATAATAACAGGCTGTGATGCAATACAATTTTAATATCAGAGGTGACAATTCATCTGAAGCTTTCTTTGTTTGAGGTTAGGAGCAGATGTTCATGGGTTGTAGTAACCACTTACCACCAGGCGGACTGCAAATTTGTTTGTCACTTCAATTTTACCAAATAAGAACTCTTGACCGTGATTTAAGCAGGTTTCTACATAATCGATGGTGCTATTTATCGTTCAGACTGTCACTTTGTCGTTAGAGCCTAGAGTCAGCAGCGAGCACGACGTGGAGGTGAGATTCACATTTGTAAAATAGGTTACAATAATTCCCCTCACACTTGATATGCCTATAAATCTGGATGACAGGCGTTAAGTACGGCATAATTTATTTAACAGCTTTCCGTTATGTGTTATTTTCAATTTTATTATTTGTAAAAGGATATTTGAAAATGAACTAACATTTTCAAATATCTTTATATATATTTCTTGGGTAGATAGGGTAGAGCCGTGGTAGCTCAGTGGTTAACGCTCGCTGTAAATATAACAGAACGCGAGTAACCCGGGTTCGATCCCCGCCGGCACCAATGAAATTGTTAATTGCAATTTTAAGTGCTGATTTACCACGTGCTCGGCGGTGAAGGAAAACATCGTGAGGAAACCTGCATGTCTGAGGAATAAGAAAAAAAATATTTCGAAGACATGTGAAGTTCGTCAGCACGCATTTGGGCAGCGCGGCGGACACTTCCTTGCCCTAAACCCTCTCAGAAATGAGGGGGAGGCCTGAGCCCAGCAGTGGGACGTATATAGGCTGTAACTTTACTTTACTTTAATATTTCTTGGGACTATTGAATATATATTATAATCTACATCACTGTTTCAACTCAAACAATAATAGTATTGATAATTTTAATATACGGAGTAATTTTATCATTAAACCGACTAAGTGCATAGAAGATTTCAACACGAAGGATGTCGTGTCCGTCCAATATTATATTTAAATGAAACTAAGCAACGTGGATATGTACTACCATAATATAACAAAGAAAATAAAAATGGTTTAACAATTACTCTAACTTATAAATAATAAGAGGGGAACGAAAGTTCGTTTGCAGTATAGTAGCGGCATAAATGATTCCAACATTCGTCTACGTGCATCATCACACCTCCTGGAGGTGTAGTAAGAGGCGAATATGGAAAACGTCAGAAAAATGTAACGGCTTTCGATATAGCAATTCGGAGCTATAAACAAATCGGTTACGTTAGAGTCAGACATAAAATACCCAGACACTGGCCAGCAACGTCAAAGATGCAAGATGCAATATTGTATTGCTATCGTCAATTTGTTTGCAAACCGTGAAAATTATGATAAATCACTCCTGAAGAAGGAGAGATCCAGTTCTTGCACTAGACTTTTACGGGCTAATGATAAAGGATAGAAAAATAATTGATAATTTTTTTCCTTATAAAGTAATGCAATTAAATTCTGATCCCCTTCAAACTTTAGAATAATGCTATCGTCTCTGAAACACTCTACACTTCGGATCCACTTTTGCAAATTGCTTTGTTAATTTTTATTGCAAAGTTGTAGGTTTTTTTAATATAGGAGTAATATATAAAAACGAGCATACGGCTCACCTGATGGTAAGTGATTACCGCTGCCCATAAACACTACAACACCAGGAGAGTTGTAGATGCGTTACCGGCCATTTAAAAAGGAGTAGGCTCTTTTCTTAAAGGTCCCTAAGTCGTATTAGTCGGGAAAAATTTCTGGTGGTACTCGATTCCAAAAATAAGTTGGGCGAGGAAGAAAACTTCTTTTAAATCGCTTAGTGGTGGACCGCCAGACATCCAGGTGGTATGGATGGTATCGCGAGTTTTGTCACGATGTGCGATGGTAAAATTATGAGGCTGGAATTAGTCCAAACAATTACTAAGAGCACTCCCTGTGGTAGATTTTTTATAGGATAAAATACGCAAAGAGATGCAACATCTCTTCGCAGTGCCGTTGAGTCAATCCTATCGGAAAGTGCTCGGTCGCCAACGATTCGAATAGCTCTGCGCTGGATGCGATTAATTGGAAGGAGATGGCACTGGGGAGCCCCGGCCCAGAGATGGGAACAGTGTTCCATGTGCGGCTGAACCTGCGCCTTGTAAATTTGCAGGCGAGGAGCCGGCATGAAATACTGTCCCGCTCCGCTGAGGACGCCAAGCTTTTTAGAGACCAATTTGGCCTTCTCTTCCAAGTGACCACGAAACTGCACGTCACTCAATATGTCGACGGCGAGGATTCCGATACTGGCTGAGGCAACAAGGCACTTCGCCTTAAAACTGAGGACATACAACGAAGGGGTTTTTTAGCGGTAAACGCGCAAACATCTCTCTTCTGGGGATTAACTGGATTAGATTTAGTCGGTCCCAGTCCGAGACTTTGTCTCACAAAGTTTTAACTTCAAACACAAGTTTGTCCCCGTACTTAGCGACGTTTGCCCGAGAAATAATGGCACGGCCGGTATATAAAGCATCACCAGTGCTGTCGTCTGCATAGAAATGAATGTTACCTGGTGTTGGTGAGAGCACGCAGCCTTGTGGAACGTCAGCGTTAATGGGCTTGTAACGGAGCATGCACCGCCTACTACGACCTTGACACTTCGATCAGCAAGAAAACTAGTGACCTAATTGCACAATTTCTCGGGAAGCCCATAGGAAGAAAGTTTCGTAAGAAGCGCCTTGTACCAAACCCGATCGAAGGCCTTGGCTATGTTCATACTAACGGCCAATGCGTCGCCTTTGGACTCTACTACCTCCGCCCATTTATCAGTTAGGTGACGCAGAAGATCATCAGCCGAGCAACCGTGACGGAAACCGTACTGGCGGTCACTAATCAGCTGGTGATTTTCAAGGTACCGCATGAGCCGGCCGTTCATAATGGATTCCACTATTTTCGAGAACAAGGAGGAGATTACCTTTACCTTTACGGTTACCTTTTTTAGGGATCGGTGCACGAGGGCTGTCTTTCACGATTTCGGAACTACGTCAAAGGAGTACGAGTACCGGAATAGACACCTTAAAACCGGTGCCAACTCCGGAGCATATGTCTTCAGCACAATAGGAGGGATGCCATCCAGCCCACTCGACATTGTTGACGTCCAGGGAGAGGAGTGCTCTGCGCACTGAGCGTTGAATAAACAGGGCATCCTTCATGGAGCACTCACTCCGCGGGATGGTCGGCGGTGTGTTTCCCCCGTCATCAAGAGTCGAATTGGACGTAAAGAGAGAGCCCAGCGGATCGGCTTTGTCCTTTGCTGCATGAGCCAGTGAGTCGTCCTCTTTATGCAGAGATGGGAGGGATGGTTGACAGAAGTTCCCTTTCACAGCTTTTACGAGAGACCAGAATGCACGTGTTTCCGAAGGCAAGACAAACTAGTTTCTCGCCAATTCTGCCGATGCGCTCTGACTTTGCCTTGACAATGACACTTTTGAAGGTTCTGGAAGCATAATTGTACTTCTTTTTAAGAGTGCTTGCACCCCGAGACGTCGATACGCGAGCCCAAATCTGGTAGCACTCCTGCTTATGACGTAGTGAAACGCGACCACGATGAGCGTTAACGGCACCTTACTCCGGATCAGACAATGGTCCGAGGAGCCAAGAGGGGCGTCGATGGAGACCTGATATACGTCGAGATGAGAGGTCAGCAGAAGGTCCAACAGGGAAGGTACATGGTCTTACACACCTGGGATCCGCGTAGGCGAGGTAACCAGTTGTGTCAGACCATATGCCAAAGCAAAGTCCGTTAAACGAGAACCAAGCCATTCAGGGCGGTGGTCGTTTAAATCTCTAAATATCACGATCTCTGCGGATGGGATCTGTTGTAGCATGGAGTTTGTAGCCATCTGGACGTGGTTCATGAGTCGGTCTGTTTCGACATTACCACTATGGGACCTATAGAGGCACCCGTAGATGCGAGTTTGGTTTTCAATTTGTTATTTTTATATTTATATGGTTTTCATTTGATTCGTAGCGACCGTACCAATTGGGGCGGTGGTGGTATTTTTATTTATCTGCGCTCTCATATACCTTTTCAGTAATTCAAGTTTCAAATAGTTCGCAGAATGGAAGCGAAGCTGAATTTCTCTTTATCGAAATTCTTCTTGGTCATACAAAATTACTTCTCGGAGTCTTTTACAGTCCCTCTCTCACTGTCGACTACCGCACCACGTTAGAAAATATTCTTGACAATCTTACACCTATCTATTGTCACAGTATTATTATGGGTGATTTTAATACTTGTCTATTAGAAAACAACGTTAGATCAATAAAACTTAAATTTATTATTGAAGCAGCAAATTTAAAACTTCTTCCTACTTCTGCCACACACTTTTTCCCGAACTGTGCCCCTTCTCTTCTCGACATAATGTTTGTGTCTTCACCTGACCATGTCTTAAATTTGGGCAACATGTTCAGTGCGTGTAAAGCATCCTACCTCTCCTTGGCTGACCGATGATATAAAAAAAATCATCCATATTAAAAATTGTACCAGAGCTAAATACAAGTAACAGTTCCTAGCAATTTAAATAGAGAGAAGTATAGATTAGTACGGAATCGTTGCAACAATATGTGTAGAAAAGCACAACTACGCCATATCCATGAATCAATAAAAGATCATGACCCTGCTTGGGTCTGAAAATTTAAGTCTTTAGGAGTTGGGAAATTACGACAAAATCCCACACACCATAACTTTGATCTCAATCAACTTAATTTGCATTTCTCATCTTCGTCTTGCACTAACGATAAAGCAAAATATACTTTGGATTCTGCTTCAAAAGCTCCCACTCCGGACACCTCTACTTTTAATTTTAGCCATTTTAACAGTTGTTATGTTAAGAGAACCATAATGTCCATTCATTCAAATTCGATTGGTAGTGACTGCATTAGTTGGAAAATGGTCATCGCTCTCATTGATCTCCTTTGACCTATAATCCCTTCTATCCTGAATAATTTGTGGCGACATGCACCTTTTTTATTTTGTTTTATTTATTAAACGTCACACACGCCGACGCGATGTTCGTGTCGGTTACTGTCGAGAATGCTCGGCGACGTTCGGGTTGCTTTCGTAACAGCCCGGGCGTCTTCGTTTTTCCCGGCAGTCTGCATTGAAACGGCCACAGTGATCACCCCGACGTGATCTGAATACGCAGCCAACAACCTTCGGAAACTTCAAGCTTCATCATCGTCCTAAAATACCCCACCCATTCGCTCCCGAGCAGATATCGACTGCAGTCTTCATATCCTGCAAGCCAGCTAAGCTTCACAAGGTTCATCGCTGCACTCGAATAATAATGCTTCCTGTTCCTTCAAGCTACACTCTGCGCTACAGTGTTCAGCACGACTCGCCTTACTGCTCGCCTCTGCTTCCCGGCACTCTCGCAGATTACTTCCCTTTTTCTAGGACAACTTTTACAAGGCAATCTCCTGACACTTGCACATTCGTCGGAAACGAGGCTGCAATATCGACCTCCGGTCTGAGTGGTGGTGATGTGGCGGCGCTGTCGTCGCACCGCTAGCGAAACACATTGAATCCTAAATCACGCTATCAAAATTCCGAATCATAAACAGTATAGATAAAATATCTCCGAACTATCACACGGAGCGCTGGCCACTCCCCGGGCAGAACACCTTGCCCGGCGGGAGATCTCCTCTTTTCCTACCACGGCCACACTGGTCTAGATTAATTGGTAAAATTGACTGGTCTTCTCTACCATTGAATTCTGCTTTTTTCCCTTCAACTTGGAAAGACGCATTTGTAGTTCCCCTTCCGAAAAAGTCAAATCCCTATAGTTTTTCTTATTATAGACCTATCTCTATTTTGCCTTTCTTTTCCAAAGTTCTAGAACGTCTTGTACACAATCAATTACGCGCCTATCTTTTAAAACACAATATTTTAAATCCCTTGCAATCCGGTTTCCGTCTTGGCCATAGTAAAATTACCGCACTTTTACAAATCACTGCTGATATTCGGTATGGTATGTAGAAACAAACGCTTACCATTCTCACGTTGCTTGATTTTAGTAACGCATTTAATACAGTAGATTTTGATATCTTGTTATGCATCCTGCGCTCTCTCAACATATATACAACTGTAGTTGATTAGTTTCGAAGTAACTTGTTTGGTCACCGACATCGAATTTAGGTGCAAGAGGTTTATTCCACCTGGACTACTACAGCTGCTGGTGTACCACAAGGTGGCGTGTTGTCTCCTCTCTTTTTTGCAATTTGCATTAACTCTATAAGTCGTAACAATTCTATAAGTCATTATTGCCAAACTAAAGCATGTTGACGTACGTTAAATTCCAGTCGCACAATTAACTTTTATTTCTTTATCATAATTTTTTACTTTATTTTTTATTTAAGAACATATTTTTCTCAGTTTTGTTTAGCATTTGTAACACAACGCATGCTGTGATTGCCTATAATTATATGAGAAGTTAATCATGTAAATTTATAACGCGCTAATGTAACCAAACATTAATTGCTGTTTCTTATGTTGGTAATCCAAATAAATTAAAAAAATAATAATTTGTCCTCTTCCTACCACTTGTATACTGATGATCTACAAATCTATACTCAGTCCTCTCTTGAAGATCTATATAAAGCAGTTGACACTATTAATGCTGATCTGACTTGTATTTCGAATTGGAGTAAATGTTATGGTTTAACGATGAATCCTAAGAAAACTCAGGTTATTATCATCGGTAGTTCTAGATTAATTGGTGAAATTGACTGGTCTTCCCCAGCCCGTTATTTTACTAGACTGCACTCTAATCCCTTACAGTAACAAGGTTAAAAACTTGAGGTTGTATCTTGACTCCTGTATGTCTTGGACCTCACAAATTAATGAGGTCAGTAGAAAAATGTTTGCTGCGTTAAGCTCTTTACGTACATTACGTAATTTTCTTCCCACAGCAACTAAAGTTACGCTCGCCCAGTCTCTACTTCTGCCTATCCTCGACTATGTTGATATTTGCTATCTTGAGGTTACCGAGGAGCAGCTCATTCAATTAATTCAAAATTTATGCATTAGATTTATATTTGGGGTTCGAAAATATGATCATATCTCCGAATTTCGCAAACAGCTCAAATGGCTCCCGATTAGCCTTTGCAGGTATACTCACATTCTCTCCTTCCACTCCTCTCTATTAAAAAAAACCGTATCCAGTATCTTCTCTTACCCATAATCGGTTCCTTCGATCCTCCGTTAATCTTTCTCTCTCTACACCTTTGCACTCTTCTTCCTTTTTCAAGAAATCCTTCACCATAACTGCTGTGCGATTGTGGAACTCCTTACCTCTCCATATTCGTCGTGCTAAATATCTTCACTCTTTCAAAAGTCTTGTTAAATCGTATTATTTAGAACGCTATTATATAAATTACTTTACCTTTCTCGTACTCTTTTCATTTAATCCATTATATGGTATTTTATATACAATTTTCACTTTTCTTCATTTGTATGTATTATTATATTTTTTGTTATTATTTTGTATGCCCCCCTCTATTTTAACTTTTGTTTGCATTATTCTTCTACGCAAAGGTTGTCTGGAAGAAATAACTTTCAGAGTGATAAGACCGACTATTGTACATACTTTAATTTAGTTTTAACTTTACTTGATGTTTCTGTATTGTGGTGTCCAAAAAAAGAATAAATAAATAGAACATAAAATAATGAATAATTAAATAGAAAATAAAAATAAATAAATAAATAAAATATGGTTGGCGTTGGTACCTTTAAGGCTGCCGAGGTGTCGAAAACAGATGTCCTTCCCAACGTACACGCATACTCCAGCCCGGGGCACTAAGAAGTTACGCCAGGAAAGACATGATATCAGCCGGAGAAGACACCCGAGTCTCTTGAAAGAGCTAGGCTAGCTTTGCCGTTTCCAGATGGAAGTTTTTTTCATTTTTTTTTTATTATTGAATTTATAAGACAGTGGTGTTACTTAATTCTAAACCCGCCAAACTTTTACGTTTGATGGCGAGAGGCGCTCTTTTACATAGCAATGAACCACCTAATGTACTCCTTATATTGGACACAATAATACACAATTATATAGTTAACACAGTAATATATAAACCTATGACATCTTGTTGTTATGTTAATTAGATCATAAAGTTGTGTTGTATATATATATATATATATATATATACATATACAATATGTAACGTAACTAATGCACACCCTCAGACAACCCAATTAGCGTATTATGTTATAATCGTAATAATGCACTGTATTTTTAGTTAAAAATTTTTATGCAATGGTTATTTATCAAATTAGTTATACTAATTCCGGAAGCACGCTGTGGTCACAGTACAAATCCACGAACGCAAAGACTTTAACGTGCTTGAAATAAAGTTCATTTTTCTTTAATTTTATTGAATGACAGAATTAGTAATAATACAAATAAAACTGCACTCTTAAAAGTCTTATTGCCTTAAGTTACGGTCCATTTCAGTTTGCCCCGACACAGATGCGACTGCAATTTACGCAGTTTCAATTACCTTTGGGATAAAAAATTACCTATACCAAAAATTACAGAAATCGACTCAGCAAACGATTCCGAACAAACTACTTTCTCAAAGTGCGTTAATTATGTTACAAGCTGCGTACATATTTAACTTTATTTATGTAAATTAATTACCTGATAGTTAAATATTATATTGTTATGGTTTATTAATATACTGTCGTATTTAGTTCTATTAGCCATCCTGTATAATGTTTTTTAATTTTCTCTTAAGTGATCTTTTACTAATTTTAACTTTATCTCAAAGATCTATTTTATTAAACACTTTAGATACCAAATACTAAGTTGTTCTCTTACCATAATAGTTTGTTATTTTTGGTTGAACCAGTTTGTTTTCTCTAACCCTATGTATGTTGTACTTGTTTTCAACATTAACTTTATATTCATCATTATAATAATATTCCAAACCTACCAAATAATCTATTTTTTTATCTATGGGAATAATTTTACAAATGGGAAACAACTTATTATAGTCTTTGTTGCATTTTTCTTTAACATTTTTACTAACTAGAAACTTAATAGTCTTATTTGTATGTCTTTGATATTTTTCAGATATGTAATAAAGGTTCGCCCATACACAAGAAGTCCATAACTCATTAGCGAGTCGGCAAGTGCAAAGTATACTATTCTTAACGTTTGTTTGCTCTATACATTTTTTAATTGGTAAAACTTACTTAGCACTAATCTTAGCCTATTGCAAATGTCATTTACGTGTATTCTCCAGTTAAAATTCCTATCTATTGTTAGACCTAAATATTTAAATTTATCCACATATTCCAATCTCTTACAGTTACAATTAAATTTATTTCTATGCATACATTCGTATGTATGTCCTATCAGTGTTAGATAATCATTTCTTACAGATTTAGCATTTCGATTATATGGCGAGTGTATATTATGCATACATTTGGTTTTTGTAAGATTTAGTATAATGCCATTGTCGTGCGCCCATTTGCTAATGTTTTCAAAATCACTTTGTATACACTTTTGTGCCTCAGCTATGTCCTTGGAGGCATAGACAAAATACATATCATCAGCGTACATGAACACCTTGTAATTATGTACAACATTTGACACACTGTTCACATGCATTATATATCCTCCAGGACCGTACACCGATCCAGTAGGCACACCTAAATCGACATCCGCCTCTTCCCCAACCACTTTAGAGACAATTGTGCTTATTTTTATATTAGTGAGGTAGTTTTTAAACCAATTATTTATGGGACCGCGTATTCCGCATTCGTCCATTGCCTGTAATAAGATATCGTGGTCTAAAGTGTCAAACGCCTTTTTAAAATCAATAAAAAGTAATGTTAGTGCGCGGCGTTAAGGTTTGAATGAAGTCCCCTAATGTTGCAGAAATTCACGGATAGCGTGGCAGGGTTCGCCTTTGACTAATTAATCCTTTTGCCCCAAACAGGTTTACTCTCGAGCGGAATTTGCCCCCCCCTCTTCCCCTCAGAATACGCGGAGAAGCCTGAGCACCTACGCTCAGGAGTGGAGTAGCTAGATCGTGGATGCTCAGCGAGGGATTCTTCGGGGTTGCTGGCACCCTCCTGGGGTAGTATTGCATTTAATTTCGCTACCATGTTGATGGGGGGGGGGGGCTACGACCTACTACCTCTACTTCACACTGGTCTTCTGGATTGGGAGAGAGGTAGTTGTACCACCCCGGTTTGAGCCGGCCCATGCGTGCAACAGCAAATGCTGCCGCGTAGCTCTACCACTGGTGTTACATTTTAAGCATATTCGTGGGATAAAACACCTGCTCATCTACTTAACCGATGTTAATATCTGTGTCTGGTATATTCTTTTAAGGTAAAACTAATTTCTACAATTTACCATTGTAAAGATTTGAAGCCAAGCGAAGAAGCAGCGAAACAAACTAAATTTCCATTACAGCTTATAAAAGTATACTGTTAAACATGGGCCTCCTCCATATTTTTCCTCACAGGCGAAAGTTTTTCATAAAATAAACTGGATGTTTTATAAAAAAAAATAATAAAAAAGATTAAATGTAACGCGAAGACCCGCTTTGTGATTTTCTTAGCGATTTTATTGAAAAAAAAAACTTGATAACTAATAAGTTCATAAAGAAAGAGACAGACAATTATATATATAATTTAAAAATTATATAATTTAAAAAAAAATTATAGCTCATCACGCAACAATAGGAAAAAAGAAACCTGTTACATAATGACATTTAATGAATAATTTAGTTTTTAATAAAAGTTTATCAATTTTTAGAGTATAATATTAATACACAAAACAATTCCTCGGTGGTTTGTTCTTAAATTGTTTGCACATTTTTAACATTTTTTTTGGATTTTTCCATTTTTATGAATATATTTGGTTAGAATATATAAAATATTAGAATATTTTTAATCTAATTAATACAAAATGTAACTAATGTTACAGAAATAAACATTAGCCTTTACAATTTTCGAACAAATTAACTTCCCCAACATGGAGTATAGAGGTATCTCTAGACTCCATATTCCCCACTATGAAATCTGTCAAACATTACACCTCATTTTAAGTGGCGCCGCCCTGGTGGCAGAAAAGTCGTGGATGGCCTTATTTTTAATATAGTTCAGTTCATTTGGGTTAGTCAGCGGTAAAGAAAAACATATTAGGCAAAACTTCTTACTCAAAATTTCATAAATAAATTAGGTTGTCCACACGCGGTACAGGAAAGAAAAACACAACCTGTCTATATGTATTACAGCACCACCATCTATAGATGATATTGTTTAATTATTGTACTTTAGATAGTAAGTTTTGTTTGTTAATTTGTTCGTTTATTAATTTTATACTGATAATAATATTAAATTTATGGCGAAACATAGTCTGAATTAAAGAGACTGCTAGTTATACTCTGCCTATCAGTTCGGGGATAACAGACGTAACGTTATATGTGTGCAAGTTTATTATTACTCTTTATAATGTTATATAAAGTTAAATTTTTTTTTCTTAATATTTATTATGTTATTCATTCTTATTTATGTTTAATGCGTTTCAGATATAATTATATCGTTATGAAAAATTATTTTACATAATTTAATTATGATTTATGATATAAGATTAACATGCAAAGAACAAATTCGTACATATAATTCGTACCTATACTTCAGAATATTAATCATAACTTTTGATAGAATGAACCAATTTTAATGAAACAAAGACTAAATTAAACACAAATATACGTTTTATAATTTCGTTACAAATTATTTTGATATAAATTTAGTACTTTGTATGTGATACGTTAACAAACAAACAGACATACAGACAATTCTAAAAATGGCAGAAATGTATTTATTTATTTATTTTTAGTCCCCCCTCCCAAATCACTTTTATAACAAAGATATAAAATGTACAGACATTTTGCAATTTACACTTTTATTATATGTATAGATATATACGAGTGCATTATACTTTTCAAATCTTTTGGTTAATAAATGAAAAAGATAAAATGGACATAAAAAGTCGTACCGAAAATACAGATTTCACTGTGATAAATAATCGAATTATTTCTGATGATTTGTCACCTGTCTCAAATTTATGCTCGCTGTTTCAAATCGAGCGTTATAAAACGATAATAGGTGTTTTGTTATGTTGACAGTTTTACAACAAAATGTTATTTTAAATCTATTTAAATTTATTTTTACGGGGTAGAGCCTTTTTGCAGTTATATTAGTAGTATAGTTGTAGCACGAATGGGTCAGCTCGACCGGGGAAGAACCACGCTCTCGCAGAATACCGTTTCGTATGGTGAGTATAGAGAACCGGAGGCCCTTTTTACTGGAAACAAGGCATTCCATGTAAGTCCTCACGGGTGACAACGCTTCTGTATTTTCATTCGTAATCGAGAATAGATGTAGATGTCTATGGACCACAGCAACCATTTACCATCAGGTGGACTGTGTACTCGTTTGTCACCCTATTCTATAAAAAATATATACTGCCATATATCATCATCACCATCATCATTACAGCCCTTCACAAGTCCACTGCTGAACATAGGCCTCCCCCAAAGTATGTCACAAAGCACGGTCCTGAGCTACTTGCATCCATCGACTTCCTGAATGTCTTACCAGGTCGTCACTCCATCTAGTGAGGGGTCGCCCTACACTTCGCCTACCGGTACGAGGCTGCCACTCGAGAACCTTTTTTCTAAACGGTTGTCGGTTCTTCGAGCTATATGGCCGGCCCATTATAGCCACTTCAGCTTACTAATCCGTTGGACTATGTCGGTCACTCTGGCTCTACTGCGGATATCCTCATTTCTAAGTTTATCACGCAGAGAAACTCCGAGTATAGCTATATATACTATATATACTATACATAAAATAAATATTGTTTTACATATTTTTATAAATATGTTAAAAATTTATTAGTCAAGATCTGCGTAAAAAATTAACATGAAGTGGCTTGTTAAGATCTAAGCGGTCAGCCATCTCAAAGTCGAATCAGTGTGTTTTCACTTGTATAGTGGTGTTGTGATTAATAGTGTAGGAGATAGTATATGAATTTGGGGCATCATGGGAGGTGCTCTTAAATTTAGAAAAGACACATTTTTTAAGCGAATCATAACAAATTAATGGTTAAAAAAATCGCAATCGAACTTCGGCAAGAAGTTCTCGCTCACATTCAAAATCACAGTTCATAACGAATACTAGTACAAACAATACCAGCGTGAAATAGCAGCTTTATGCTGCTGTGTTTCGTATAGAGAGAGAACCGGAGAACCTTTTTGCTGGAAACGAGGCATTCTATAATAACGCATTTGTATTGTAATTCTTAATTGAGTATGGATGTATATGGGCCACATTACATTGAGATAAAGACTGTGAAAAGGAACCAGACAAACATTAAACTAAGAAGAGGAATCGAGGCTTCTCTCGATCCGGCCTCCTATAACGCCTACGTTGGGTTCGGGAACAACGTATGTGATCTCCACAACAGAGTAACACACAAGGGCGATAAACTCTTCCTTTTCAGAAAATAGGTTCAGGCGGGGATTACGGGTCTTCCGAAGTCGTCCCGCTCCCAACGCCTTAATTCTTCGATATGGACTGTATCACTTTAAGGGGAGAATTCCTTGGGAATAAAACAGCAATTATCTTCAAACCGTTCCGTGAGAGAGTAATTACTTTTCCCTATCACTTCCCTATACTTTTTCTTTCTTCTTCTTATTGACTGCTGGTCTTGCACTTTTCCCGAACGATTTGCAAGTTGATGTCATCTACACGCACCTAGGTACGTGCAGGTATCGGGCCTCGGGGTATACCCCATTGCCCGGATATCCTCATACCCCATAACTATGGGGCAGTCACTTTTTGCCTATCTTGGCATGGCTATATTACATTTAGAAAAATCAATTTACTGAACTACCTCGAAGCTAAACGCGAAAGTGAGCCGCGCCATTTGTGCGCTTGCGCAACTCAATTACATCAATTTGTACTATCACTCTCTCACGGTTTGCTCAATAACTTTATTTGTATAAGACATACATTTATACAATTTACTTATAAAGATAGCACAAAAAATATCTATACTACGATATACATTACATTTTCATATCACAAAAAAACCCTTTATTTATTTAACAAAATATGCTTATTTTACTCACATGTTCAAAGTTGGAATTTCTTAAATATTTAACATAGAAAGTTAAAACAATGTTTTCCACTTGAAATTATACATATCTTCACTAATACAATAGTTTTCTCTATACATTTCACTATTACAACACTTTTAAATTTCTTATACAAAAACATTATTTCACTTATTCACAGGAATTTTCACATAAAATAACACGGAATTCACCTCTTTTACACGTACAATCAATCTGAAAAGTTTTACAAGTCATTTTACATAAATTGCTGAAATTTGCAAATATTTAAATTTCTACATATTTGGCCTCCTAAGTACGTGGCTAGCGTGAGTCTATGAACTCACACTATTTGAACAACTAACTTTTGCACGGCTATCGACTATCAGTATAAATGGAAAGTTTAGTATACACTAATATCAACAATACTAGGTAAATAAATGATTCTACACAATTCTCAAACGCCGTAAACTATTTCTAATCAGATTATTATCAGTTATCATGTTCCTTATCAAACAATATAAGTGAATGTTTTCATAAATGAAATGAAAATATTATTATGTTAGGAGACTTTAATGGAAGGGTTGGGGTGAAGAGGTCTGGTTATGAAAGGATATTGGGAACGTTTGGTGATGAAAGTAATTTATACTCCTCACACGAGTCGATCTCCTCTTCTCGGTTGAGTCGTGCCAACTCCAATTGAGACTTGGCTAAGGCAGCAGCTGCCTGTGCTCGTTCGAGCTCCGAGCGTTCCAATTTAATCCGTGCCTCTAATTCGGCTTTCATCCTCGCCGATCGCGATGACCTACTCCTACCTCTCTGTGACCCTTTGTCACTAGTGTGCCCGATTACTGTCCTTGACGATGCCGCTTCTTCGGTCCTTCGACCTACTTTTTCGACTACCGTTTCACCCCTGGATATAACGGATTGTTGTGCGGTGCTGGCCTGCGTACCACTGGTGTCCGTCCTGTTGCTTGTCGTTGCCATGGACGCCCCTGAGTCCCACGTGCATGTGGACGTATCGGTGGTGGCTCCACTTGAAGGAGTTGTTCCACTCGAAGCAGTAGCTGTGGTCGCTCCAGATGGTTCCGCCTCTTTAGCTTTTCTTGAGGGCTCTGTCCTTGTCTTGGTTCCTTCGCTTCTCCCTGTCTGGTCTTGTGCCTTCTTCATCTTGCAGGAAGGTGATTGTTGGCCTACGGTCCCTAACTGTCGCTACGGTCCCTACAACCCCTTACCTACAACCCTTCTACACCCCAACCTAACCCCATTACTCCTCCCCCCCTTTATCTCCCAACCCTACAACCTTACTACCACCCTAACAGCCCTATCAGCCCTATCAATCCTGAACAGGGCCTACCGAGGTGAGCCGTCCAGGGGATGGAGTCGTGCAGGAATGGAATGGAGAAAAGGTTTAGGAACTGTCCCGACAAGGAATATGACGAAACAGTCGAGCGGTAGTGCAAGCACAGTCTCGCTCGAGAGAACTGCTCCACCAGAAGGTGTTGTGCCAGAGCCCGACCGTTTGGCACCGTTAGGTGGTCGGGATGTATGCTGCACTTCGTCGCCCAGTCGCCGGTGACGCCTCGTCCAGGCGCCCTCTCCCGGCCGCGATGCAGTCAGGTGCCCACGAGCACCCTCGCCTGGCAGCAGCAGCAGTGGATGCTTCTTCTTCTTGCACCTTCTGATGACCCGACAGGAAATGCCGGACACGGTCGTCCGACAGGAAATGCCGGACACGATCGTCCGACAGTAAAATGCCGAGCACGCTTGCCCGACAGGAAATATGCCAAGCCCTGCTTGGCCACGATGAGCGCCTTTAAAAGGCACCTGCGCCTGGCTGCGATACGTGCCCCATGCTAGCACACGCCCCAAGCCGCAATCCCATTTTTTTTCTTCTGGTAGTTCCAGGTCCGGTCCCACTGCGCTGACCTGGTCTTCTGGCCTTTGGTCCTGTTGCCTCAGCTCAAACTTCCGGCTTCCTTTGGTTGCTGATCTTCACTCGGCTCCGAAGGTCTTCTTTTTCCATAACCAGCAGTCCACAGCTGGTTCCTTGATCCGGCTCGAAGGACCACTTGAAAAGGAACCAGACAAACGTTAAACTAAGAAACAGAAGGGAGGAATCGAGGCTTCTCTCGATCCGGCCTCCTATAACGCCTACGTTGGGTTCGGGAACAACGTATGTGATCTCCGTAACGGAGTAACACACAAGGTCGATAAACTCTTCCTTTTCAGAAAATAGGTTCAGGCGGGGATTACGGGTCGTCCGAAGTCGTCCCGGTCCCAACGCCTTAATTCTTCGATATGGACTGTATCACTTTAAGGGGAGAATTCCTTGGGAATAAAACAGCAATTATCTTCAAACCGTTCCGTGAGAGAGGAATTCTTTTCCCTATCACTTCCCTATACTTTTTCTTTCTTCTTCTTATTGACTGCTGGTCTTGCACTTTTCCCGAACGATTTGCAAGAAAAATCAATTTACTGAACTACCTCGAAGCTAAACGCGAAAGTGAGCCGCGCCATTTGTGCGCTTGCGCAACTCAATTACATCAATTTGTACTATCACTCTCTCACGGTTTGCTCAATAACTTTATTTGTATAAGACATACATTTATACAATTTACTTATAAAAATAGCAAAAAAAAATATCTATACTACGATATACATTACATTTTCATATCACAAAAAACCCTTTATTTATTTAACAAAATATGCTTATTTTACTCACATGTTCAAAGTTGGAATTTCTTAAATATTTAACAAAGAAAGTTAAAACAATGTTTTCCACTTGAAATTATACATATCTTCACTAATACAATAGTTTAATTTACATTTTCTCTATACATTTCACTATTAAAACACTTTTAAATTTCTTATACAAAACTATCATTATTTCACTTATTCACAGGAATTTTCATATAAAATAACACAGAATTCACCTCTTTTACACGTACAATCAATCTGAAAAGTTTTACAAGTCATTTTACATAAATTGCTGAAATTTGCAAATATTTAAATTTCTACATATTTGGCCTCCTAAGTACGTGGCTAGCGTGAGTCTATGAACTCACACTATTTGAACAACTAACTTTTGCACGGCTATCGACTATCAGTAAAAATGGAAAGTTTAGTATACACTAATATCAACAATCGAATAAATGATTCTACACAATTCTCAAACGCCGAAAACTATTTCTAATCAGATTCTTATCAGTTATCATGTTTCCATATCAAACAATGAAAGTGAATGTTTTCATAAATCAATCATTAGAAAATAGGCACTTGCTTTCATGCAAAACATATCAAACTCATATAAGACAATACTTATGCAATTAATTTCCATTAATTCTACTTATGCACAGCGATCATCTCGACCGGGGAACAAATCCTGGTCTCTAACTTTATTTTAATATTTCTTTAAGTTAACATAATTGGAAAGATGATTTCAAGCGGGAAACAAATCCGGTAACATAATTTATATCTTAAAAACTCCCTATATGAATTTATTAAGAGATATTACTAAGAAAACGATAAACTATTCCGGCCTGGGAGTCGAACCCAAGGACCTTCATATCATTAATTCGATATTTCTTTAAGATTCAACTAAGCATTTTCTTATCGGAATATTGTTGCTTGATAATTTGCTTTTTAGAAGCTATTCGTAATCGGTTAACTGATAAATTGAAATATTCTTATAGGCGCGTCGCCAACAGACTGTGTGCTCGTTTGTTAATTTTATACTGATAATATTTAATTTATGACGAAATGTAGTCTGAATTAAAGAGACTGCTAGTTATACTCTGCCTATCAGTTCGGGGATAAAAGGCATAACGTTATATGTGTGCAAGTTTATTATTTCTCTTTATAATGTTATATACTAGCGAGGTTATTTTGTGCCAGCAGTATAATGGCTTAGGGTACGGGTCACGAAACTCAACTTCGTCGTTCCATTTCTATTAGTAAAGGCACTCACGCTCATTTTAAACAGTTAACTCGAATTTAGGAAATGTTAACTGACATGATAATTACATTCTTTACATGTTTTACCTTATAAATCCTAAATTAGGTTAGAAGTTGTATAAGTAGTTACGATCTTTAATTTTTATATATAAAATATATAAAAAGGGGTAAACGAGCAAGCAAGTCATCCGATGGTAAATGATTACCGCTGCTCATAAACAACTGGAACACTACGGGAATTGAAGGGACGTTGCTGACTTTTTAATAGAGTAGGATCTTTTCTTGAAGGTCTCTAAGTCGTGTCGGTACATGAGAATCCAAAATCTATATTTTATATTTTCTATTGAGCGCAAGTCCTCTCTTATTTCTTAGAAGATTATTGAGCAAATTGTCTGCTGCTCCAGTGCGAGTTGATGTACTTCATTTGTCCATTAAATATTTACTTCTCAAACATGCAGGTTCCGCCCACGATTTTCTCTTTTACAGCTGTGCCCGTTTTAAATAAACAGTTAAAATCGCACTTGCATTCTACGAAATTTACTCATAAAAGTTTATTTATTTCAAATTTTTTACTTTTATTTAATTTTAATTTATTTATTAAACTCTTAGCCCCTCAACTAGCACAGAATTATGTTATTAATTTTGAAATAGGTTTAATAAGCTATTAATCTTCCAAGAAACATTGGAGCACCGCGGCCAACACACGACTGTTTTATTTTAACATTTTAAAATGACATAAGGTCTTTAAGACCTTTTTATATAAGCGGAGTTTTTTTCGCAGTTTCGTTTGATTTTCTAAGAGTTAGCATTTTTAAATTGTGGTACATCTAAAAAACGAAGTTTGACAAACAAAACTTTCATCTATAAAGATATATAAACTTTCTCAAAAACGAGGGTAAGAATGTGTCAGGGTAGGCAGCAACGTAGGCGGTATAACTACTTTTAACGAGGAATCTATACCTGCTGCCTAACATGACATGGTGACCCTGCTATTATCTGACCTAAAGCGTATTAAGAACCAATATAATTACAGGACGTGAGACATTTCATCGTAGTTCTAAAAGAAAACAACGCATATGTAGGCTTTTTTTTAAAGAAAGACATCTGTAGATAATTCTGTAGGTAATAATGAAAGACGTTTCGTATTTCGTAAGAAGTTTCGTATTTTTGCAAGAGTTTTTAATACTGTTACGAACTTGAGGTTCGTGACAATAAAAATTGCCGATAGAATTACCTAAATTAACACTTTAATTTTCTTTACACAAATTAAAACCTTAAACACCAATAATTAATCACACTGATTCACTTTATTTCGCTCCGAAGCTTCGCTTGTCTCGCCAAATTCAATACTTCCCCGATCGCATCTTGCAGCGCCTATACGAGTAAATACAAATTAGCACCGAAACATCCAGAATATTCAAGTAAACACGCGCAAGGGGTCGAGAGTTCGAGTGCCGACTTCTAGAAGCTTAGTTCTTCGTTCCGAGTCTAGATGGTGCTGTCTGTTGAAAGATTAGTGATGTCATTTTCTGGAAAGCTCCCCTCGCTCTCGTCCCTGACACTAGATGGCGCTATTGCCGGGTATATGACGTCGACTTATTCGCGCAACAATACGAAAGAAAATTAGCTCCTCTTTATTAAGGCGTGTGAAATCGTTTCAAAAAAGGAGAATGAACAGTGGAACTTTTGTTGGAATAGGTCATGGGAAAATATGGTATAGATTGTTAAGTTCACAAGGACTTCCCTAACACTTATTTAAATAACGTATTTATATATTAATAAGCGAAGGAAACAGTTTGTACCAATTTTTAAGCATAATGCGCGCATTGGTGAGTGAATTCTGGCATAGTTAAAGTTTATACGCTGAAGGAGTTCAAAGTAATTTTTTTAAATAATATGTGTAGTGTGTGTACATCATACATCGTACATCATAATACATCACATGTGTACATCAATTTAAATTAAAGAAAACGCACATAATTTATGTTCATACTACCAATGTCCAGTAGCTTGAAAACGTCTTCCAACGCAGCGGTGAAGAGTTTCGGGGATATAACATCACCCTGTCTTACACCTCTCTGCAATTGGATAGGTTTCGAACTCTGGTTCTGTACCTCCATCGTAGCCCTACTGTACAAACACTTCAGCACTTCGATATACCGACAGTCAACTTGGCACCGCTGAAGGGACTGTAGCACCGCCCAAATTTCGACGGAATCAAAGGCTTTCTCATAGTCCACATATGCCAGGCAAAGTGGTAGATTGTACTCTTCGGTCTTCTGTACAATCTGCCGCTGGGTATGTATGTGGTCTATGGTACTGAAGCCTTTTCGGAAACCGGCTTGTTCGGGAGACTGGAAGTCGTCGAGACTGCGTGCGAGACGATTCGTAATGACTCTCGAAAATAGCACGTAGACGCGGCTCAGAAGGGAAATCGGTCTGTAGTTCTTCAAGAGAGCGTTGTCGCCTTTCTTAAAGAACAAGACCACCGCGCTTCTGCTCCACGCCTCCGGAGTAGTGCCACCATGGAGGACGCAATTGAAGAGCTTCGGAAGGACTTCAAGTACCGGTGTTCCACCCGCTATCAGAAGCTCCGCTGTAATTCCATCCTCGCCCGGGGCCTTGCCGTTTTTAAGATGGTGGAGAGCCTTTCTAATCTCGCTCAGACTGACGTCCGGGATATCATCGGAATAGTGTCGGATAAGACTTGCTCTTGGATCGTTACTCACACTTGCGTGTGGCTCCAAAGATGATGTGTACAGCTGCCCATAGAACCTCTCAATCTCACTCAGAATCTCAGGTGTCCCGGAAACGATGCTGCCACACTCAGTTTTCAGCTTTGACAGTTGGCTCTTTCTGGCAGACAGATTTCTGGCAACGTCTTTGGAGCCCTGGTTCCGCTTGATCGCTTCTTTAATACGAGAAGTATTAAAGTTGCATAAGTCTCGCCGCATGCATTTGGAGATCTGTCTGTTCAGTTGCCTGTATGCTGTCAAATCTGTTGACGATTGCAGCCTCGTCTCCCGTCTAACAGCCATAAGATTAAGAGTGTGATCGGAGAGTTTTTGTGTTCTTCTGCGGCGGGTCTTGCAGAACTTAGCTCCGACCGCATGGACAGTTTCCACGAGCTTGTCATTCATATCGTCCACTGCATTGCAATCTTCTAGGCACTGAAAGCGGTTACGTAACTCGAGCTGAAAGGTTTCGGGATTCTGGATTAGAGCACGAGGGGGACGGAGCGTTGACTTCATTAGACGAGACCTCTCCAACTTGACGTTTAGGTTCAGTGTGCCTCTAACCATTCGGTGGTCGCTGCCAGTTTTCACCCTTGCGATCACTGAGACATCACTGAACAGTTGGCGTCTCGTCGTCATAATGAAGCTACTGGACTGGAAAGGATACGGTATTAACATCAATGGCGAGTACATCACTCACCTTCGATTTGCCGACGATAAAGTCCTTATGGCAGAATCGCTGGAAGACCTTAGCACTATGACTTAAGATCTCTGATCTGTCTAATGACTGATCTTAAGATGAACATGGAATAAACAAATATCATGTTTAATGTCCATGTCACACCTATGCCGGTAGTTGTTGGGAGCACTATGCTCGAAGTTGTTGAGAGGTCAATCGACGGATTCAACTCGGCTGGGCAGCGTTCGGGAAATTACGACACATCTTCTCGTCAGGTATACCTCAATCTCTGAAAACTAAAGTGTATAACCAGTGCGTGTTGCCAGTGATGACTTACGGATCTGAGACGTGTTCCTTCACTGCTGGCCATATGCGGACGCTCAAGGTCGCTCAGCGAGCTATGGAGGGGGCTATGCTCGGAGTTACTCTGCGTGATAGACTCAGAAATGAGGATATCCACAGTAAAACCAGAGTGACCGACATAGCCCAGCGGATTAGTGAGCTGAAGTGGCAATGGGCCGGCCATATAGCTCGAAGAACCGATAACTGATGGGCAAGAAAGGTTCTCGAGTGGCAGCCTCGTACCGGTAGGCGTAGTGTAGGGCGACCCCCCACTAGATGAAGTGACTACCTGGTAAGGCATGCAGGGGGTCGATGGATGCAGGTGTCTCAGGACCGTGCTTTATGGCGTTACTTGGGGGATGCCTATGTTCTGCAGTGGACTTGTGAGTGGCTGTAATGATGATGATGATGATGACTACCAATGTATCAGAGTATTCAGAGTATACAAGCAAAATTCGCACAGAGTATAGAGATTGTCGCCGAAGAATTATAAAGTATTTAGCCACTTTCGTTTACATAAACACCGCCGTATATGTAAACGAAATATGTATAGCTTTTAGATATTTCTGGGTTTTACTGTAGGTTTTGCGACACTCATGTAACTTAATCAGTTAATGAATTTTATTTTCCATAAATTTAGGGTGACAAATCGACACACATTCAACCTGAGGGTAAGTGGATGCTGTCGTCCATATTATACATCTACATTTATCCTCGATTAAGAATCCAAATGCAAGTGAGGTGTTAGCCCTGAGGACGGATTTTTGTGTTTATATATTCATATAACAATGAAATTATAATATTTTTATAAACGAAATGTGAACTTTGTCTTCTATATCGCAGGATAACAAATTTAAGTTGATTAAAACACTTCTCATATTTACATGTTGTGTAATGTAAACTGTAAACTGTAAAGTGTGTGTAGTCGCGGTAAAGAATAACTACTACCCCATATCTTCCCGTGATGTCGTAAAAGGCAGCAAAGGGGAAACAGGTAGGAGATGGGAAGCAGCATCTTCTTGATAACACCAACAGTACAATCAATAACTGCGGTTACCTACCCGCTTACCAAGCGTGGTAACTATGTAAGTATGTATAGAACACCAGAGACACATTTCACTGGAAACAAGGTATTCAATTTTGGTCCTCAGGCATGATAATACATCTCCTTTTTAACTCGAAATATCATCATCATCACCACGACAATCATCATATTCTTTGTAAAATAGATAATCCAAAATTTTGAATAAGAAAAGTGCGTAATTATTCTTGGACTGACGCATAAACTACAAAATATCTGACGAAGGGGTAAGCATCTTGGTAAAAATATATAAAAATTGTATAAAAAATAGTTTCTTCTCCAAGGCATAATAAAATTTGAATGATTATTTTGATGACAATGAGAAATGAAAAAATATTAATCCCTTTAATATTAAACTTTGTGTCACACTGTTATGTGTCACAAGGGGCGAATACGGTTTTTGCAAGAAAAGTCTTAGGGCGTAAGATGCTTGATGGTACAACAATCTCATTACGCTAAAGGTAAAATAGCCTGATCAGCAACGGGCAGAAGCGTCCTTCAAACGTGATAATTAATGCAATTCCTTATCCCAACCTTATCGTTGAATAGGCTCTTGTGCGGAAGTGAAATTTAACGACAACGAGGAAAGAGAATAACCAAATTACAACGTTATATTTCTGCCAATTGAAGTCAGATATATTTATTAGCGAAGTAATTTCAAATAAAACTGGATTAAAGACATCCCAAAAGATCATATTTAGAGATTTAATCAAGTCTTTCTACAGATGAAGCTTATTTTCCTTTCAGGCATACATGTAATATTGTTTGACATAACTTAGATTGGATACGAGAATTAATTTTACTCTTAAAGTAAATCGCCATATTTTCATACTTTACAGGCTAACAATGTGTACTTCTGAATATCCTTCTTATAGATTGTCTCATAACGATATTTTGTCATAGTTGCTTTTGGATAGCAACCGCATTTTTTATTTTCTAATTTGAATTAGGTAGATGCTACAGTCTATTTCGCGACAGCTCCACGATATGGGGTTGTGAATACTTTTATATCTCTATTAAACTACAGTTCGAGAATGAATCAATTTTACATTTTACTATTAGCAATTCTCAGAGTTCCCTTATGAGAGATAAATCATATTTAAGAACAGTTTGTACATAACCCTTTCACATGGAATAACAGAACTATTCCAAGAATATGTTAATTTCAAGTTCACTCAAAGCACTTAGTCAGGTTTTCCGGCAAAGCTATAAAGATTATATGGAAACACTGTACACAACTTAACTCGAGATTAAAATCGTGGAATAGTACGAGCATAATATGTACCTATGTTATTGTTAACCATGTATACTTAAAACTAGTTTTTATGGATTCTATCGCGTATATCATTTTATATTCCTTACGTTTTGAGCATTTTACAGCACACTTGGTAACAGGGGGGACTAAGGTGTTTGATTTTAACAGTGTCATAGTTAACCACGGCTACCTCCAGATTAAAGTTTTTGTTCAGATGTATACAGTATGAATTTATAGCATCTTGAAGTCTTTTGAAGTATGCTTGAGTTGGAATTTAGTTTTATTAATTATAGAATCCCAAAAAATTATAGCACCAAGCCATCTCCTCTATTGAATCTAGACTCGCGAATCATCCTTGGAAGAAATCGGTGTTCTTTAGCGAGAATTTGTGATCTATCAAATCTGATGTAGCTACGGTGGCGATCTTGTACGTGTTTGAAAACTGCTGACTTTCTGGAGCGTCGATGCTTTGCATCAGCTATATATTGTAATGTAAATAATGTATAATTTGTCCTATATAAGAGAGACCACATTCACAATCAAGCTTGTAAACTCCTGAATTTTGCATTGTGACATTACATTTGACTGAATACCACTAACATTGTATGGGTTACCATAAATACACATGCCCAATGTTCCAATATGTAGAATAGTAAGCCAAATCGATTCACCATCTTACAAATTGGACACACAAAAGATTCCTATCACTTTGTTTGCGAGATTAAAGACCTGCATCTGGCAGACAATGAAACTATTTCCTTCCTTTGGTTTTGATGTGCAGTAACAACTCACATGCTTACCTGTCGAAGACTGCATCTCAATTGTAACTAAAAGGCTAAAAGAAAACAATATGCTCAACTCAGACACTGCCGTACATATGTGGTAGGAAGATTTCCACAAGCAAATAGATGATGCGGCTATGGGCTCACCTGAATCTACCGTAGTCGCCGACATATTCAAGGAGAATTTTGAGGGGAAAGCCCTTCTTACTGCTACTGTAAATTCGAGGTTCTTCTACTACTACTAGATTTAGTCGCCCTCAATTCGATACTTCGTTCAGCAAAGTTTTTAGTGGGTACAGCTGATCGGAAAGAGCTCAGTCAACGACGATTCGATCCAAAATTTACAGAGGCCGATTGGGCCTTTTCTTTCAAATGACCGCGAAATTGCACGTCATTCGATATGTCAACGGTCGTCGTTTAAACATTAAACGCGCAAATTTGAGTCTTTTGGGGATTGAAATGGACTAGTCGCCTTCAATCTAAGACTTTGTTCACCAAAGTCTCTACTTCAGATACAAGTTTGTCCCGGTACTCGAAGACGTTTTCCCGAGAAATATTGGCACGGCCGGTGTACAGAGCATCACCAGAGCTGTCGTCTGCATAGCAATTAAAGTTGCAGGTTTGCAACGTATCATTCCATATATGCAAAATAAACAGCGATAGCACGCAGACTTGTGGAACACCAGCATTAATAGGCTTGTAATCGGAGCTTGCACCGTCTACAACGACCTTGATGCTCCGATTTGCAAGAAAACTGGTGATGCAATTGCACAATTACCTCGGGAAACCCATAAGAAGGGAGCTTTGAAAGAAGCGCTTTATGAAAAACCCAATCGGATGCCTTTGAAATGTCCAAACTAACTGCCAATGTCTCCCCCTTGAACACTACTGCCGCCGCCCATCTACTAATCAGGTAGATCAGAAGATCACCCGCTGATCGAACACGACGAAAACCGTTTTGGCGATCACTATTCAGATAGTGATTCTCAAGGTACCTCATGAGCTGGCAGTTTAAAATAGATTCCATTATAATGGAGAACAAGGTGATGGTGAGGGGCCTGTAGTTGAACGGGTCTAAGCGTGTCGGTAGTTTTTTGGAGCACTGAGCTCAAAGCTGTTGACGAGAATGTTTACTTGGGACAAATAGTCCAACTAGGTAAGTCCAACTTTGAGAGTTCAACTGATGGATTCAACTCATCTGGGCAGCGTTCTTTCGTTTGTTTCGTTCAGAAATCACGAAACACCTTCTCGTCAGCTGTACCTTAAAACTTGAAAATGAGACTGTACACGCCACAGATTACTTTTGGAACGGAGACCATGAGAGCCATATGAGAACGCTCGAGGTCGCCCAACGAGCTATGGAGAAGGCTGTGCTCGGGGTTTCTCTGAGTGATAAACTCACATATGAGGATATCCGCAGTAGAACCAGAGTGACTGACATATCCGGATTAATAGGCTAAAGTGGCAATGGGCCGGCCATATAGCTCTAAGAACCGAATACCGATGGGGCAAAAAGGTTCTTGAGTGGCAACGTTGTACTGGTAGACGTAGTGTTGAGCGACCGCCCACTAGATGGAGTAACGACCTGGTAAGACATGCAGGAAATATATGGATACAGTTGTCGCAAGATCGCGCTTTGTGACATTCCTTTGGGGAGGCCTATGTTTACCAGTGTACTTGTAAAGATAATGAATGATAATGATGATAGCTGCAGAACTGGAAAATTTAGCCGCTTGAGATCAAGCGGAATTATGTATTTTGCATATTTCTTTTAATCTTCATTCATTTCTGAGACTTTCACATTTCCTAAAAATGTGCTCTTTATGGTTTCATTGTTCGCTCGAATCATCATCATCATCATCATCATCACAGCCCTTCACAAGTCCACTGCTGAACATAGGCCTCCCCCAAGTAATGCCACAAAGCACGGTCCTGAGCCACCTGCATCCATCGACTTCCTGCATATCTTACCAGGTCGTCACTCCATCTAGTGGGGGGTCGCCCTACACTACGCCTACCGGTACGAGGCTGCCACTCAAGAACCTTTCTTCCCCATCGGTTATCAGTTCTTCGAGCTATATGGCCGGCCCATTGCCACTTCAGCTTACTAATCCGTTGGGCTATGTCGGTCACTCTGGTTTTACTGCGGATATCCTCATTTCTGAGTCTATCACGCAGAGAAACTCCGAGCATAGCCCTCTCCATAGCTCGCTGAGTGACCTTGAGCGTCCTCATACGGCCAGCAGTGAAGGACCACGTCTCTGATCCGTAAGTCATCACTGACAACACGCACTGGTTGTACACTTTAGTTTTCAGAGATTGAGGTATACCTTACGACACATCTTCGATGTGTCGTAATTTACCGAACGCTGCCCAGCCGAGTTGAATCCGTCGATTGACCTCTCGGTCAAAGTTGGACTTACCTTGTCGGACTATTTGTCCCAGGTAAATGTACTCGTCAACAACTTCGAGCATTCGCTCGAATATTATTTAATATTTAACAGTGGTAGAGCCACGCAGCAAATTTGCTGTTGCACGTATGGGCCGGCTCAAAGCGGGGTGGTACCACGACCTCACAGAATACCGGCGTGAAGTGGAAGCTCCGCTTCCGCGTTTCGACTGGTGAGTGCAGGTGGCCGGAGGCCCAAATCTCCCCCCCCCCCCTTAACATGGTAGCGGAATTAAGTGAAGATCTACCACAGGAGGGTACCAGCACCCCTGGAGAATCCCTCGCTGAGCATCCAAGACCAAGTTACTCCACTCCTGAGCGTTGGTGCTCAGGCTGCCCCGCGTATTCTGGGGTGGGAAAAATGCCGCTCAAGACTACAACTGCTCGGGGCAAACGGAGCAACAAGACCAAGGCGACCCCTGCCAAGCTATCCGTGAATTTATGCAATATAAAGATCAGCTTTCTCCTTTGCGGTATGGGCCAGTGAGTCGTCCTCCCTCCTCCCTGTGCAGAGATGGAATAGATGGCTGACAGAAATTCCCCTGGACAGCCTTGGCGAGAGACCAGAATGCATAAGTTCCAGAAGGGAGGCGAACTAGTTTCTCGCCAATTTTGCCTATGTGCTCTGACTTTGCCTTTGCAATTACTCTTTTGAAGAACATAGAGGCGGAATTATACTTCTTTTTAAGAGCGTTGGTCTTTACATCCCGGGACGTTGATGCTTCAGCTCAGGTTTGGTAGCACTTCTGCTTATATTATGATGCTATTTTACAGGGGTGAGCAAACCATAGCTGAGATTTGCCTCCAATAGGCACCACAGAGGAAGGAGTAAAAAGTTCTATACTCTGAAGTACCACATCAGCGATAGAAGCCGCAACAACGTTGGGATCGTCCGGCGAGAAGCAAACCCGCCCCCAAGGGTTGGATGCAAAGAAAGACCGCATCCTATCCCAATCGGCTGATCTATAGTGCCAAACACCGCAGCAGCCTGCAGCATGTAACTGCGATTTCAGCGTGAGTGGCATCACACTCCGTACAAGACAATAGTCCGAGGAGCCTAAAGGGGCGTCGACGGAAATTTGATATCCGTCCGGGCGAGAGGTCAGCAGAAGGTCCAACAGGGAAGGTGCATGATTCTCCACATTTGGAATCACAGTTGTATCAGATCATATGCCAATGCAAAATCATGAATAGATCTCCCCGCATAATTGGTTAAGCGTGAACCAAGCCATTTGGCGTGATGGGCATTAAAGTCGCCGAGGATCACGATCTCTGCGGAGGGGATTTGCTGTAGCAACGAATCTGTAGCCATTTGGACGTGGTCAAAGAGTCGGTCTGTTTCGGCATTACCGCTATGGGACCTATAGAGGAGGATCCGTAGAAGCGCGGATGATCGTCGCTGTCTACGTGTAGCCAAAGGATGGACAGGTCCGAACCTTCAAGTCTGCGGAGGCGTCGAGAACAGATGTCCTCTCCGACGTAAATGAAAACTCACTTTGTCGTATTTCCCCAGTTTCAAGGCACTCCCCTTGTTGCCTCAGCCAGTATCACTATCCTCGGCGTTGACATATCGAATGACGTGCAGTTTCGTGATCACTTGGAAGAGAAGGCCAAATTGGCCTCTAAAGAGCTTGGCGTGCTCAGCAGAGCGGGACAGTATTTCATGCCAGCACACCGCCTGCAACTTCACAAGGCGCAGGTTCAGCCGCACATGAAATACTGTTCCCATTTCTGGGCTGGGGCCCCCCATTACTAGCTCCTTCCACTTGACCGCATCGAGCGTGGAGCGGCTCGAATCGTCGCGACCGTGTGCTTTCCGATCGGCTCGATTCACTGGCGCTGCGAAGGGATGTTGCATCTCTTTGCATTTTTTTCGCATATACCATGGGGAGTGCTCTGAAGAATTGTTCGGATTAATCCCAGCTGCCAAATTTCGTGAACGTACTACGCGGCAAACGTCTCGATACCATCCACACCATCTGGATGCTTGGCGGTCCACCACTGTACGTTTCACAAGGAGTTTTCTTCTGCGTACGACCTCTCTATGGAATAGTTTACTACCGGCGATTTTTCCGGACCGATACGACCTGGGGACCTTCAAGAAAAGAGTACTCCTTTGTAAAAGGCCGGCAACGCACCTGCAATTCCCCTGGTGTTGAGGTTGATCATGTGCGGCGGTTGGCATTTAACATCAGGTGAGTCTCATGATCGTTTGCCCCCTCTTCTATAAAAAAAAATTAATTCAAAACGAAAATTGATAGATAGATTTTTATAACTTTTTTCTTTATGGTATTTAAATGCAAAATTAAATATTTAATGTTTTAATGTAAAACAATTCAGAAGTAAAGTTTATTTGTTAAGACAAACTTGATCAAACTCATTACAATTGAAATCCCATAATGTAAACGAACCTTTTTTGTTGCTTTTTTGGTATACACTGGTTGATACATACGAAATTCTTACAGTTTTACATGAAAACCATGCTTGATACCCATAATTTAAATAGTTAACTACAACTTTAAATGCTAATAATAGGTCCTTCCATATGAAATTGGCATTTTGTACGGAAGGAATATAAAGTCAATTTTTTTTTTGTAAAATATATTTAATTAATAAAAGTATGTACCGTTTTTATATATGCACTTTTGACATCTCATAGGTAGTAATCATTGATTTCTTTACTAAAAAAAATGGGGGCGAGAATCAATAAACTCTTTGAAGGCCGTTTGGACTGCCGCATCGGAGTTGAATTTTTTTCCTTGTAAGAAGTTGTCCAAATTTCGGAAAAAATGGTAATCTGTTGGAGCAAGGTTCGCGGAGTACGGTGGATGTCGCAGACTTTTCAATTGTAGCTCATCTAACTTAGTGCTTGTTTATTGTGCAGTGTGTGGTCGTGCATTGTCGTGAAGCAGCAGTGGCCAATCTCGATTGTTTAGCAGCTAGTTCTTCCTTCATGGTTTGCATTTTCTGACAATAGATATCAGCCATAATCGTTCGGCCAGATTTTAGAAAACTGTAGTGAACGACACCGGCGCTAGTCCACCAAACACTCACAAGTAACTTTTTCTGAGTCAATTTTCGTTTAAGGCAGGATTTGGCTAGGTGTCCAGGGTTTAGCCATTGCGACGAGCTCTTTCGATTATTGTAAAGTATCCACTTTTCATCACAAGTAATGATTCGATTTGAAACCCTTTCATTTTTGTGTCGGTTGATCAAAGTAACACAACAGTCGTAGCGTGTTTGGAAGTTCGATTCACTCAATCCATGAGGTACCCACAGTTCAAGTTTTTTTTTTTACTTTCCCGATTTGCTTCAAGTGGATTTATACAGTTTTAGCACTTACCTCAAAGCCTGCAACTATCTCTAAAGTGCTTTGTGATGGATTCGCTTCCACAATAGCCTTTAATTGTTCATTTTGCACTTTGGTCTCTGGCCGTCCACGGAGTTGGTTCTGAAGGTCGAAATTTTCAGAACTAAAACATTGAAACCAAAAACGTACTCTATTTTTTTTGGGACACCAGTGCCGTACACGTCATTAATCCCTCGAGCTGTTTCTGCAGCACTGGTGCCATGGTAGAACTCTTACTCGTAAACGTACCGATATTTCATGTTTTCCTTTGTGCGGTAATAAGCAGTATAGTAGTAAAAAATAAGCAGTGTAAGTAATAAAAAAATGAGGAAAAAACAAATGAATGACTGTTTTGAAACTCAAATGTACCAGCTAAATGAATTTATAAATTTGAATTTGGAGTTTTTAACCAAAGAGGTGATATTTCAATTCAAAGTGGTCAGTACGACAAAACGCTAATTTCATATGAAAGGACCCAATATATCAAGTGCTCGGCGATGAAGTTAAATGCCGTGAGAAAACCTGCCAGTTTTAGAAATAGTTTGAGAGTTTGTGTAGATTGCTTTTTACCTTACCGTTATAGACTATCAAATGGCGAACACAGGCGTCTTCCACAGATTGTCTCATAGAGGGAATATTTTCGATAGTAGTCAGGCTTGGCAGGCGAGTTGGCAACCGTAGTTTTATTTTCTTATGACTGTGTTTTCTAAACACAATACCCTGCATAATATATTGTTAAGTACCTATTCGGGTTTTTAATTTAAAAACAATTTTAGCTATCAGATTATTAAAATTGATATAAGTCAATGTTCTCTAGGAAAAGAGACACGTTTTCGTGCGCCAGGGGCTGGTCAATATAAGGGCAAAACTTTTAACTTTTATAACTCCCAACGTTTTGAACAATTTTGAGCACTCACGGTCATAGGGAACTGAGGTGTTCGACGACCTGATGTCATGATTAAGGATACCTTCAACTTTTAATAAATAATTTCTGGTACGATCTACGTAGAACAAGCTTACAGTATCTTATAGTATGTCTTACAGTAGTAGTCTTGGGCTTGCATTTAATTTTATTAATTCCAAGCAGATGGTACCTACCCATCTTTTCTATTTAAGTTAGGATGTTTTAAATTTCAGTAGCATCGCAAATCATCTTTGGTATAAGAGTCGGTGTTAAACAAAAAAATCTAATTTACTTTTACCTTGCTTGTAGTAAAAATCAAAAGATTTTTAAAATATTTCTTGTATCTTACGTGTGTGCGGTAACTTCTATATGAATATTACGGAGCTAGAACGTGCAGCTAAAGAACGTACGTTTTCGAAGATTAGTTATATGTGATATCTGATGTAATGACGGGGGTGATTCTGAACATCTTGACATACAACAGACTTTCCGAAGCGACGGTGATTCATGATTGATTTTTGTGGATCTTATTGTTTGTTCTTTAAAAGAGACCATATCAACAATTAAGCTTGTACACCTCTGCCCTTTAGTTTTATCCTTCCGTTTTATTTTCTTTAGTTTTATCGTTCTCCAAAATAGCTGCTGCCGTGCTTTTTATAAGCCTCTTTAGATAATTTTCCACGCTCAGCTTTTCTTTTGTACGTCCTCATCCTACAAAAAACAAAACATTATATGGCTCCTATTATACTCGTACCAGTTGGCTAGCAGTACTACGGGGCAGGTTATGATTTGACCTGCCCTGAGTCAATGTATTTTTAGCCACAACGGCAAAGCCTTTGAACTTTCAAGGTTAAGTAGTAAAAACGGTAATAACTATAACTGTATAAACGCACGCACGCAACGCAACGCAACTGGATTTACCGCAACTCAATTGCTAATAGAAAGGATCAGAGGAAAAATATCACAACACACACACACACACACACGCACACACACACACACACACACACACACACACACGCACACACACATACACACGCACACACACGCGCACACACGCGCACACATACACGCACGCGCACACACACACACACACACACACAAAAGCGCTGGCGCCACTGACTCGAGCGGTATGTTAGCCGATGGTGGCGTAATCATTTGTCAATTTCTAATGTCAATGTAGCATTCTCTGTTAAGCCAACATTTCCGCTGTAACTACTTACCACTGCCACGATCAGCTCCAGTAACCCCTATATTCAAGTGATTAGTAATCGCTGGCGAGTTTATGGGATCAACTGATAATATGTAAAAAATACTGTTCTATCGGAACCGATATCCGTAGTCTAATCAGTGTTGATTTATGCTCAATTGTAATATTAACCTATTACAAATGGGTACACCATTGCGTAAATGCAAAATTTTAGGGTTAATTGTTTTTAACTAAAAACAACAATCAACTGTGAACTCTAAATAAAAGAGCTTACGTTAGTTTTTATAATTTAATTTGTATTTATTTATACATACATTATTAACTTTCAAATTAGCAAAGTGAGCAGTATTTAAATAAAATAAATTCTTTAAAGCATAATCATTTAAAATAAACAAAATGTATCTTAAGTTTACATTGCATAGACATTCTCCAATATATATCTATTATATGATAAACGTTACTACCAAAGGGAAAGACTCTTTTGATGTTTTTTTTAGTAACAGTGAAATAATAACACGATTTACCATTGATGTTGGGATTATTTTTTATAAAACTGTTGTGTGAAATGAACTTTTGTTTATAGGAAAGGAGGCAAACGATCACATGGCTCACCTGATATTAAGTGACTAACGACGGATGTATTGCCGGCGTTGTAAGAAATTGTAGATTTTTTTTGTTAAAGGTCTCTAAGTGGTATCGGTCCTAAATAATCGCTGTTGGTTGCCGATACCATCGAAAAAATCATGAGAGGAGGAAAATCTAAGGGTCATCCTGATTGTAAGTGGATATTTTTCAATCAAAGAAAGTTACAGATGTATTATCACCTCTAAGGACTCACATGGAATATCTCACATTCTGCAATTATACTAACCAGCGTTATGAAACGTAGCAATTTAAGTATAGTTAAAAGCAGGCAAAAAGGAAGGGGCACCACCTACAAAAGAAATTTATAACGAACAATGTGTTGTTATAATATATGAGAAAAAAATGTTCTTTTGATATAAGAAAGACGAGCCCAATTCATCAATGTCTATAAAGATTTGAGAGTAAAAAAAAGTTACTAAAATAAAGTGTGAAATGGAAAAGACGGCATCTGTCAAATTACATTTTTTTCTATAAATTAGAATGAAACAGATGTAAAACAAAATGTTGAAGAATGTGTCAGCGGAAAAACAACCTATGAAGTCTATTTTGTTTCCAGAACCTCGTTCATCTCATTGTTAGGAAGTTGTTAAATTTCTCAAAAAACTATACTCATAATTTTGACTTAAGTTTAGCTCAAACGGTTTTTTGTAAATTGATCCATTATGGGATTCTATTAAGAGGGAAAAAGTAGTACTGGCCGCTTTTAAACCATTTGAAGAAAAATATTGTGCAGCACAGCCTAAAATTATTGGAATTCATATCTTGTGTAATGATTTTATTTTTCTTTTTTTATAGAAGAGAAGGCAAACGAGCTCGCGGCTCATATCATGGTAAGTGACTACCGGCCGGAATAACTTCAACACCAAGGAAATTGTAGGTGAGGTCTTGGCCATTTAGAAAGTAGTAAGCATTTTTGTAAAGGTTCCAAAGTCATATCGATCCGGAAATATCACCAGTGGTGAACGATTTGACGATTAGAGGTTATGTGAGAAAGAAAACTCCTAGTAAAACGCAGTGTGTTGAACCGCCAAGAATCCAGATGGTGTGAATGGTATCGTGAATTTTGTCGCGATGGGCGTTCGGGAAATTTGGTTGTTAAGATTAATCATAACAATTCCTCAGAACAATCGCGTGGTAAATGCGATGGAAAATTCAAAGGGATACGACATCCCTTCGCAGCGCAAGTGTCAACGATTTGATGCACTGTACGCTCAGTACGGTCAAGTGGAGTACCTGGTACTGGGACGCCTCGATCCAGAGATGAGAACAGTGTCAAGATTCCATGTCAAGGTCGAACTTGGGCCTTATAAAGTTGCAATCGGTTTGCCGGTATAAAATACTGTCCTGCTCTACCGAGCATGCCAAGGTTTTTAGAGGACAATTTAGCCTTCCCTTCCAAGAAACCACTAAACTATACGGCATTTGATATGTTCACGCTGAGGAATCCGATGGGGATGGATTCTATTTAACAATTAATATTCATTACACAAAATAAAAAAAACTGTAATAAAGAAAAACTAAAACTAACATTTTTAATTGTCATAAATATATTCATAGTTATATAATTAAAGGCTTAATATTGCCTTTCAAAATCAATGAATTTATTAATAACATTGTTAAAATATTCGACATGTGTTAAATAATAAAAATGCAAGTCAAAAATATTATAACAATAAAGATAAATAACAAGCGAACCAGATGAAAAAACTATAAAGATAAATTATATTTATAAAATAATTGGAAAATTAACCAAAAGTCATTGAGCACTTTCGTGTAGAGAAAATTGCTTAAGCCGTGGAGGGTGTTCATGTAAAGATTGCTTATATAAGGGAGCTGCCGGGGACGCATACCCAAGGGTGTACATATGTATGGGGTGGTCGTGTGACCGACTACTTATAGTACTGTTGCACAATGTATCATCCTATATTAGGGTTCTGGTAGACGGAGGTATACGAATGGTGATGTCTGCTAGGATTGGATGGGGTATCTTGGGATAGTGTAAGCCCGATAGTCGTAATGATGCTTGTTGAGTTCTGCACCATTGCGTCTCTGCGATGGTTGATTGGTAGATTGCTACTCTCAATGGCGCTCTCTGCGTCTTAGTTTGACTCACACCTAAGTAGCTTTGCCCAAGTCAGGTCTCTTCATTACGGGGATGTTGACTGTCCGACTTCCATAATGTTTTATATAAAAACATAATAATATATCTCGGTAAATTTCCCACCTTTGAATGATCGAAGGCAACTTGTTGGTTGGTGAGACAAACATGATCGGAAATACGTATACTCAACGTTAGTGAAACACATTTCTGATGGCAAATTCTTACTATTATCTTATAACTGCATTTTGGCTATATCTGCCGTTGTACTGACTGGTGGAGCCTATGTGTTGACCTCATGCGAATGGTAGCTAGAGGGAGGATCTGAGGAGACTGTCAAGGCTGCGGCCGAAAGCCGCACAACGGGGCACCCCATTCCCTTGAGATGAGCGATAAACTCATGACACGCTTTGCGGCTAGTAGCCGTGCTGATCATGCAATCGGTAGTGATGCCATACACTTATATCAAATCTACAGAAACGGCGGTCTGGTAGGTGGTGTTGCTCACAGAAGGCTTTTAATGGCCAGTGTGTCTATTTACCTAAATCGTGTGATGTACATTTACTGTGACTAAATCTGATCAAATTCTGTATGGCGTTTACACGCATTGATATGCGCGACTTCGGTCGATGTTTGTGCTTACGCACTACCAAGAGGTTAAGCCCTATTTAACTGGATTGCCAGTTATTTTGCTGCGGGCTACGGTCCATTTCCCAACTTACCGTCCGGGAGCCGAGGCGTGTTACTTAGTTGGCGCTCATTGCACACAGCGTGTGAGCCGTGTGCCTCCCATACATTTTTGGGAAGTGAAAAAGTGAGAAATGTGGGAGAGTGAAACTCTTGTATCGGGTATTTTACGTATAAATATATTGTGAGCCTTTCCAAGTGGGAAGGGATAAATAACAATAAATTAGTTATGTAAACCTGATACGAGTGAAATAGGGATATTTTGATGTTCTTAACCTTTCTCGAGCCCTGTCTTCGTGAACTGGCTTCACTTAGTTTTTACTACCAATGGCTTTTAAATCTCTAGAGAATGTTCATTTTTTTAAAATACACCTAGAAGAACGAAGTTATTAAACAAACAAAACATAAATAAGGGTCCTAGCTAAGACGATCACTCCATAAATATTATAAATAGTCTATTACTAAGCCTTTAGAAAGATCATTTGGAAAGAACGAAACATATCTATTAATCCTGGTCTCATATATATACACATATAAGGGAAATAATATTTAAGACGGGGGTGTGCGTTACGATATGAAGAAGGAACAGCGTAGGTGATAGCACACAGTCCTGTGATATACAATCATTGAAAGCCTAGTAATCGGATCACGTACCGTCTACTCCTACCTTGATGCTTCAACCATCAAGGAACCTGGTCATCCATATGCATAATTCCCGGGAATTCCATGGGAAGGAAGCTTCGAAAAATCGCTCTGTGCCAAACCCGATCGACCAAACTTTACTGCCAATGCCTCCTTTTTTTGTGTATCGAGGATTTTCTCATGTATCGTGGAGGTAGTATAAAATCATAAATTGTACAAGGATAAACATCCAGACACGAAATAATTATTTGTAGGTCCTACAAATACTTATTCCATGCGGGATTTGAACCTGCGGCCCCCAGCGCAGCCACTCATTGCTAAACATTGATAAAGTGAACCAAATTTGTCTTCCATAATTTCGGTATAACACCTTGGTAGTAAGAGTACCGGAAAAGAAGTATTAAAACCAGTGCCTCTCCGGGAGAACCATGCGTTATCTAAAGCGTACATTTAGCATGGAGCACATACACCGTTGGATGGTCGGCGGTGTGTTCCCCGGTTATCGAGACTTGAGTTAGACGTAAAGAGAGAAAGCCTAATAGATCGGTTTTTATCTTTTTGCCATGGGCCAATGACTCATCCTTCCTGTGCAGAAATGGAAGAGATGGATGACAGAAGTTCCCTTAGAGAGCCTTGGCGAGAGACTATGCTTGTATGATTCAATGCGCTCAGAATGCACTGCATAGTGCGAATTACATATAATTGAGCTATATTCTAAATAACTTCGAACCAGACTGTTATACAACAAAATTAAACTTTGTGGGTTCCTGAAGTGCCTGCTCTGTCTAGTAACGAAACCTAGTACCTGGTTAGATTTTTTGGCTATGAGATCGTAATGTTGGCGAAAACTAAGCTGTTCGTCAAACACGACCCCGAGATCCCTAATAGACGACACACGAGATAGAGTTTGATGTCGTAAGATGTAATTGTTTAATACCTTGTTTTTTTTAAGTGTGTTGGTGATGACAAAGCATTTTTTGATATTAAGGAACATGTTATTTTCTCTGCACCAATTAGACAAGCTGTTTAAGTCTTCCTGTATGATGCGAGTGTCGTCAGCTCCACCAATTCTATTGAAAATTTTTAGGTCGTCAGCGTATAACAGGCAAGGGGACTGAATTTTCTCAATGAGGTCATTAATGAAGGTCACAAAAAGTAAGGGGCCCAAATGGGATCCTTGTGGAATACCGGACTTAATGAGGATTTCTTCTGATGTGTACCCCTTGACGGTCACGAGCTGACTCCTGTTTCTCAAGTAGGACTCGAGCCAACGCAACAGACTGCCATGTATACCATGTGACTCGAGTTTCTTACATAAAATTGCGTGATTCACTTTATCGAATGCTTTTTTGAAATCGGTATGTATGGCATCTACCTGACCACGGTTGTTATAAGCATCGCATATGTAGGTTTTGAAGTTAAGAAGGTTACTGACTGTCGATCTCCTTTTGATGAATCCATGCTGCTTATTTGATATAAGAGGCTTTAAATGAAAATAGAGGTGATCAAATACTACTGATTCAAATAATTTGGATACTGCTGACAAAATGCTTATCGGTCTATAATTTTCACAGTTGTCTCGGTCACCAGATTTAAATATGGGGTCAACGTTAGCTTTTTTCCAGCGAGAAGGGAAAACACCGCTAATCAATGATTTATTAAATATTAGCAGAAGCGGGTGACACAGTTCATCTGCGCATACCCGCTGGCATATAATAGGTGGTATGCCATCAGGGCTTTGCATTGTTGGAGTCAAGATGCCTCAGTTTTGTTAATATTTCGTTTTCAGTGAGTACGATTTTAGTAAGAAGACTATTTGTTTGACTACAACAGACGGATACACCCGATCCACGACTATGATCTTCGAATACTGATTCAAAAAATTCTGAAAACAGATCGCAGATTTCCTTACCACCAGCAGCCGTTGTTTCACCAAATGTCTTTGAGTCGAATACTCGAGTTGTTGCGTCTTTTGCTGTTAATGTACCTCCAAAACGACTTAACGTCTTCTTTCAAACCATTTTCGATAGATCTGATGTATATATTGTAACAACAGTTTATGAGTTTTTTACATCTAGCTCGAAGGAGAGAGAATGTATCGTAATCTCGTGGGTTTTTGTATTTTTTGTAGCGCGCGTGGTATTTGTTTTTTTCCCGCATACAACGACGCAAGCCAGGATTGAACCATTTGGGATATTTATTTAAGCGTTTTTTAACTGTGGGAGTACAATCATTAATAATTTCTTAGATCACATCGTAAAATCTAGCCACGGCCTCATCTACATCTGCCCCATGAAGTAGATCTGACCAGTTGGTGTTATTGATTCTCTGCTTTACAGTTTTGTATTGGCATTTATAGAAATTTAGCCGCTTTGACTCATTGACCTTTAGAGGTTTATAATTAAGGGAATTTGAGTCTTGAAAATCGATCCGTAAGGCAGGGTGATGTTTATCCTGTTTTAATAAGGTCTTCCCGTTGGTGATGGTCATATTTCCAGAAGTGCTAAGAGCAAGATCTAGTATCTTATTGTTATTATTGGGGATGGGGTTGAACTGTGACAGATTACAGAGTATCTAACAACAGTTCGCTCTTATAGTCCATCTCATTGCAGCTAGCTGTCATACTGCCATCGTTTGACAGGATCCATGAGACATTGGGTACATTAAAGTCGCCAAATAATGCAAAATAATTCTGTTCATTTGATTTTAGGATAATGTTTTGAAGATTTGAATAGAAGTTTGACAGGTCATTTTTATTAAGATATGGAGGCAGATAGCAAACGCATACATTATTTGTCTGACCACTAATATTAGGTGGCGATATGCTAATCCAGACATCCTCTAGTTCACTTTCCCAGGAGACCTGTCCGACAGCAGAGTATTGTTTTTTAACTGCTACGAGGACACCACCTCCATCGTCTTTATTATACTTTTTAATACAAGTGGTATCGTGATCCCTACGGAAGACATTGTATTGCTCGTCAAACAGTTCCCCATTATATACAGAAGCATCGAAATTTGTTTCAGTTAGACATATCAAATTGTAATTAGAGTTCAGAAAATTTTTATAAAGACTATCTATTTTACTTCTAGCTCTATTGATATTTTGATAATATATGTACATTCTCAAAAATATGTAAAAAGATACCAAATAAATGCTTCGAGTTTAATCAGATTACAAAAAGAAAAAATAAAATGAAAGAAATAAATAAATTAGACTACTCTATACAGGGTTATTAGGCGACAGCTTTGATAAATAACTAGTGTCTCTTATAAGTATAGCAGGGGATTCTTCATTTTTACGAACATAGACACGACCGTATTTTACCCAGACCAATTTGTAGTGGTTAATTTTAGTCCATTGTCTTGCCGCGGCGTGTACTACCTTGCATCCAACTGATAGGTGTTCCGATATGTAGATATTGTATTTTTCGCCAGCCAAGCCCATGTGAGACGAGTTTAGCGGACACAACTTGTTTGCTTTATTGAATCTTCGCACTGCAGAGATGATAGTGTCGCGGTGATGTTCCGAGTGCAGCGTCGCAATAATATTGCGGGGACGGTCTGACGAAGGGTTCATCTTTGCAACACGGCAGATAGATTTTATGTCTGACTCAGCAATAGGGCAATTTACGACCTCACACAATTTCATCAACCCATACAATAAATTTTCCCATCGTTTTTCGGGTACCGACAGGATTTCAATGTTGCAGTTTCTTGAGGATTTGTCTAAGACCTGCAGAGTTTTATTCATTTGGGATAATTCGGATTGTAACTGCACATTTTCATCTTCAAGCTTGCGGACCTTGTCAGACAACGTCTTAAGTTCAGCTTTTACGTCCCTTTGCTCCTCCGCAAAAAATCTGTCGTTACGGTGAACTCGGATTTTACTTTGGCTATTTGATCACTAACTTCATTCCTTATTGTTCTGGTTAAAGATGCTTGAAAGCTTTCCAGTTTAGTATCCAACTTAAGATCTAGAAGTCTCGAGAATTGGTCGAATGTGATACTCGCAGCGGGAGTACATCCGGATGACGTGGGTGTATTTTCAACTGTGTCCATGACTGGTCGACTAAATTCAACAGTGTTTTCACTAATCGTAAGGTCTTCGCAGAACATGCTAGACTCATCCATGTTTTCTAGTTGTTTCCGAACAGGCGTATTGCAGTTGTTTCCCTTTCGCCTAGTTACGCTGATGCAAAGTGGACATATCCAGGACCTTCTCAGTTCGCCCAGGTTAGCCTTGTAATAAGATTGAGTTATGTTCAGGCATATATAATGATAATGTGTCATACACTTTATACATCGGAGTAGTTCCTCGCCAGTAATTCGATTACGACACGCTTCACAATTCATAGTGATAAAAGTTCGCTTCAATAATATATTCGCTTGAACAAGAACCGTTTATTCATCATGCATATAGTTCACAGTTTAAAGATTGTTTTGATGAATGATTTTAATGCTAACGAATACTATTACAGTACTTTTTCAACGATAACTTAGGAGCGTGACTAAACTATACACTTCTCTGACTACTCAACATATTAAGTTTGAATACAAATTAAAACGCAAAACGAACACAAAAAGTCAAATTGTGCAGGTTAGATACGATCCTGCGACCTCAAATGACCATTTCGACTGCGTAGCTAACACGCCATCGCTACTATGTTTAAAAAAAACGTAATACGTCTAATTAAAAAAACGTCAATACCAATTCCTTATAAAAAAAACAGTTGTTAGACCTAAATCATAAAATATCTATTCATAATGTCAATTGAAAATTATATCACGCCCATTCATGTGGTCCAATTTATGGAGGGTATAAGGGGAATATTTTTGAAATAAACATTTTTTCAGGTGTATTGGGCGATTTCTAGATAGCTAAAACTTTATGAGTTTGCGTCACTGATATGTTAATGTTAAGAACCTATCCTACCTCAAATGGCTTAGTAAAATCCTCCGTTATGCCGAAAATATTGCAGCTTTATTTGAAATAAATACATAGTAAAGTTCAGGATTAATGTTGAGTAATATGTTAGACGAAAACACGAATTCGTATAATTCCTCTAATATATATACCTCCAAACTGAACAATAAAACGCTGGTATTCATAAAATACTTTAAATATTATCATGAAACTTTGCATACTAACTGAACTAACTATGAATCAGGGCTTTTGTTTTTCATTTTTTAAAATTAATATTACATTACCTAAATTATCGGTGTCTTGAAGCTTGTTCTCTGTCGCCCGATCAGTCTCGCTTCGGCTTTCGAACGGAAACGATGTGTCGCTTATGATAGATAACGTAAAATTAAAATGGGAAATAACCGTAATAAAAATAAGAATCGACTTGGTTGGCGTAAAGAAACAGGCATAAATATGATAATCCTAATGAAATAAGTATCTAATGACCTATCTTATTACAGTATTTGTGATCACAAACATGTCTATACGTAGCATACGACGCACGGGGGAGTGAGGGTGAAATTAGAATTTGAGCTGAGGTAGTATAGGCCCTTAACAGAATATCTGTAAGCTTTAAGTATGACATTTTTCACGTATAATATGCGCGGTAGGCGCATTTTGGATGGAATATATAATGTGCGTCACCAACCTGCTATAATAGCAATATATCTGTAGCTATATAAGTATGGCGTTTTGCGCTTGGAAAGAAATGAATGTACGTAAAGTATGATATTTTCGCGTATAATATTATGCGTATTGGACTCTTTTTGGACGGATGAAAATGAGTTCACGTCACCAACATGCTGTTAGGGCACTATATCTGTAGCTATATAAGCATGACGTGTTGCGTTCGGGCATCAATGATTTCAATTTACATACCATAAAATCTTAAGATATTTTTCGCGTATATTATGGGCAGTGGACGTATTTTGGATGGATGAAATAGATAGATAGATAGATAGATAGATAGATAACTCTTTATTGCATTTGAACAAAGTTATTACATTAACGGAAAACTTTTGACTACAAACGTTGGTAGTAATTAAGTATGGCGTGTTGCGCTCGGACATCAATGAAAGTACTTTAAGTATGATATTTTTCGCGTATAATATTATGCACATTGGACTCTTTTCAGATGATAACTTATAAGTTCGCCAACATGCTGTAATAGCACTATATCTGCTTAGTATATAGCTATATAAGTATGACGTGTTGCGTTCGGGCATCAATGATTTCAATCTACATACTATAAAATCTTAATTATTGATATTACAATATGAAAAAAATCATAGTTTTAAATTACTCACTTCTGTCAGCGGTTTATTTTTATTCAACCTTTTATTTATCTGCTTAAGATAATCTGCGATGGATTGCCTCTTCTCATGGATGTCGTAAGGGGCTGAAATAGAAATTGTCGTGAGGATATCTCTTGTGATAATAATCCAAGAAGTTCACAAATCGAGCGTTAGAGCCACAGTATGGAACTCTTCTTGCTTCACATCCCTCTTAGAAAGACCTATCCCTCTTGAAAGAAGACCTATCCTAAGCCAAGGTCTATATTTTGCTGTTTCTTCACCTTTATTTATTATATTTGAATCCTTACTGCGCCAGCTTAGCGGCTAATCTAATTAAAATTACGCGGGGTAAAATTCATAGCATAAAAATTATAAACAAAAAATTTCTTTTTCAAAAAAAAAAAAATACTTTTTCAATAATCTAAATTAAAAATATGTTTTTAGATTAAGTATTGAAGTAAGTAGGTATCACATTAGTATTCGTTAATCAATGTTACGGAGAGGAGGGATTTCTAACACAAGTATTTATTTACTTAAAACAAGTCCTCATTCACAACACTGCTATGTAATATATATATATATATATATATATATATATATATATAGTAGGCAGAGACTACAGACTTCCATTTGGCACGATCCTGACACACCTCTCTCGCCTCCTTCACATCCATACACCTACACATACATGCTCGTCGGTTAAGAGTACTCCTAATTTGGCCCGTTTTCAATAAGTCGCCAATTTGGTCGATAAATTTTCGCCTAGGTCACCCGTTTCCGACTCTGCCATTCACTTCTGCAACATAAATTTTCTTTGTCACTCTTTCCTCATTCATTCTTTCCACATGACCAAACCACCGAAGCATTCCTTTCTTAATCCTGGTCACAACATCATCTTGCAAACCACACTCTTCTCTTATTACACAATTTCTTACCCTGTCATTCAGATTCAGCCCTAACATACTCCTTAACGACCGCATTTCTACTGCGTTCATTTTACTCTCGTGCTTCTTCTGCTACACCCAACTTTCACTACCATACGTTAATGTAGGGACCAACACAGCATTGTGAATTGCCATACGTGCCTTTTTCGACACATTTTGACTCTTCACAATAGAGTGTACTTGCTCGATCAACTCCCCTTCTATTCTTATTTCACATATCGTCTTACTTTCTTCTCTTTCAAAAACCATAACTTTCGTCTTACTTGCGTTCACTTTCATACCCCTTTCTTTTAATGATTAGTTCATTAATGTAACCATCATTTGCAGTTCGGCCACCGACGACGCAAGAATAACTTGATCATCGGCGTACAAAAGGTATTTGACGGTTAACTCACCCATTCTTAATCCGCATTCTTCAACTTTCAAATTTTGGAAACAACTGTCCATAAATAGGTTGAACAGCCACGGGGAAGCAACACCTGTCCTGTCTGACATCTTTGTGGATGCCAAACCAGTCCGAGTAGACCCCGTTGATCCTAACACAAGCATTAGAGTCCCTATAAAGCGACTCTAATGCCTGCATCAAGCCAGCGTTCAACCCAAATGAATTCAGTATTTGCCATAGCACAATCCACTCTGTCATAGGCCTTTTCGAAGTCCATGAACGCACAAAAAACCTTTTGCTTTTTGGCCAAAAACTTTTCCGCGATCATGGGCATGGAATACACTAGATCTGTACATCCCATTACTTTTCTAAATCCCGCTTGCACATCCCAAATTTTTTCATCAGTTTTTTTCATAACCCTTTCAATCAGTACCTTAGCATACAGTTTACCCACAATGCTAAGAAGGCTGATACCACGGTAGTTTTTACAGTCCTGCTGCGACCCTTTTCCTTTATATACTGGGACTATCACGGCTTTCCACCAGTCTACCGGTACCCGCTTCAGTTCCCAGCATAAATTAAACAAGGTGTGCAGCAGGCCTGCCACCACTTCCTCTCCAGCCCTTAGCATTTCGAGTGAAACTCTATCATATCCGGCATCCTTACCTGCTTTCATGCTTTTCATTGCTTTCGTTATTTCATCTATACTTATCTCGCTACCTCTTTCCTCTTCTTTCGGAGTTTCTACTTCATTTATTTTATACGTTGTCTCCTCACTCATAAAAACGCTTTCAAAATATGCGTTCCATCTCTTAAAACTCAAAACTTCATCATTCAGAATATAGCCATTCTCATTTCTTATAGCATTTATTATAGGCTGTTTTGAATGTTCCCTGGCAGTTCTTACGAGTTTCCAGAACATTATAATATTTGCCTGGAAGTTATCCGATATTCTTCTATCATTCTTATCTGTTCTTTCTTGCTTTTTCCTTTCAACTACTTCTTTTACTCTCTTATTTAGATGTCTAAAGGCTGCCTTTTTGCTTTCAATATCATCATTCGTACCGCTAGAATTACCAGCTTTTGTTGCTAGTAAATTTAGCCATGCTCTCTTCTTTGCTTCAACTTCCATACGCATCTCATCGTCCCACCATAATGTATTATTTTTCCTTTCATTCTTTCTCTTACTAACACCACATACTTCTGTAGCTGCATCCACTAAACCTTTCTTAACATTTTGCAATACATTCTCCAAATCTAACTCATTCGTACATAATTCATCCAAACCACTTATATTTTCTTTCAGTCTACATTTGAACTTGTTTTTCTCACCTTCCTCTTGTAAACTTTCAGTTTTAATACGCTGTAACGCAGTGGTAGACACAGATGACCGATAGCGCCAACGCCTGAATAGACCATTAATTCGGCATAAAACCAAATAATGATCCGTTCCTACGTTAGACCCCGGTAAACCCTTGTATCTACCACTACGCCCCTCATTCTTTCATCCACAATTACGTAATCTATCATGCTTCTATCAAACTAGTTATAACACTATGTGTTATTAGCGTAACTATACGTGTGAATCCTCTTGTGGCGAAAGCAAGTGTTCGTCACAAAAAGATTCACACAAGAAAATGAAAGTGGGCTATAATATGTGCTATGGATACATAGCAGTCTTGGCTTACACATTCATATTCTTTCACAAATAGGCCCAATCTTTCTGAAAGGATGATACCCACTCCCTGGCATGCCCGCTCAATCTCGTCTACACCAGACCAGTATGCGGTTTACATGCCATGTGTAGTGACATCCTTTCCCTTCCGTTTCGTCTCATTTACACATAACACATCTATTCCTCTATCATCCATCATATCACATACTTCATCCATTTTATCATTCATTGCCCCACATACATTCAACGTAGCCAGACGGGCCTCTGCAATCCACTTTGCGCCCCTCCGGGAGACAGAACGTGATGGATGGCGAACCTCGTCGCCGGTTTTCCTCCCGGAGATTCTTCGCACCCCTGCCCCATTAAAGAGGCACCGGGAACTCGGAGCCATTTCTTTTGTTTGCTTCCTCATGGTGCGAAATATGGGGTGGTATATTTTACGCCGCTACCACGGCGAATATAATTATACCAAGGCCTATATTAAGCTGTGAACTTTTAAACGGCTGTAACGTTTTATATATTCTAAGCGAAACTTTTGACTTAAGCAAAAGACATGGTATCGGTGTCAAACGTCCAACATTTTAAATGCATTTTATAATTTCTTAGTGTACCAACATCAATGGATGTAGCTCTTGAACGTGGCAATATGTTTACAAATCTTGTGGAGTCACAGATGTTCGATTGCATATTTCACTGGCGAATATATAGAGATCTTGTGCAAGTTAAATTTGATGTAAATATTTATTACGTTACTTTTTTATCAAATTCGCCTTTGTTTTATTATTTTCAGTGTTTTGTTCCTCAAGATGAATAAGTGATTTTCCAAAATATAATATGTACTAAAAAAATCCATATTTTTTATATTTTTACATTGTAATCCTATTCTGAGTTATGATCAAAATTTCAAGTTAGCTTAAAATAAATTACCGAAAGGACAAACACGTAAGCTAATTAATAAAAATGTAGTTATAATAAACGGCACAGTTACTCAGAAACGGGTATTTAGATTGTAAATTACAGTATCAGATGTCTCGAACTTTCATGCTACCCCCTGTCGCTGGTTTGGATAATTTGTCACTTCTATTTTTAGTAAAACTGAAGTGACAAACGTACTTACAGATATAGTCAATGGACACGTGCAGCCAACTTCATACAGAGCTAATGCTTATGCTAAGCTACAGATGTGCGTTGTCACCCCTAAGGTCTAAAATGGAATACCTCATAGCCTGTAATGATACTTGTTATTATAGTATAGTATACCTTCAGACCGGAACACAGCCATTCAAACACTGCTCTCATTACTACAACTTATTTACTTATCTTCTTTACACTACGAGCAATATTTCCTTATAATGTGTTTTGGTTATTACCTCAATTCAACGCTGTGGTTTCGCCACAATTCATGCTGCGTAACCTTCTTGTGAACATACGAAGCTCACGCGACAGCTTTTGTTGTAGCACAGATGAGCCGGCTTCTGCGTTACGCTTGATAAGTGCAGTTAGCCGGAAGCCCAAATTCCCCCCTCCCCCTAAACATAGTAGCGAAATCAAACAAAATCTACACCAGGACGGTACCATCACCTCTGATAGCGGAGAATCCCTCGCTGAGCATCCATGCCCACGTTACCCTCTCTTCCTGAGCGTGGGTGCTCAGACTGCCCCACGTAATTTCAGGGAGTTGGGTGGCAAAATTTCCCTCGCAATTTAAACTGCTCGGCGCAAGCTTGGCAATAAGACCAAGGTGACCCCACGCTATCCGTGAATTTTTGTAACATCTGGGGACTTTATTTCTTTTGACTGTCCACTACCATCTGGAGACAGCGGAGCGGACGGCGGCCTAGTAGCCGAAAGTCGAACTGTTAGGCTCTCTCTTTGTTTCCAACTCGACTCTTGATGATGGGGGGAACACACCGGCAGAAGAAAAGCCTCTACTTCACGCTGGTCTTCTGTGAGGTCGTGGTACCACCCCGGTTTGAGCCGGCCCATACGTGCAAGAACAAAGGCTGCCGCGTGACTCGACCACTGTTAAAAAACTGTTAAAAGAATGCTTATATTTTTATATGAACACAACATTACAATAATTTGTAACTAAAGTAGTTATAATATTTAAGTTAAAAACATTGTTATGTACTTTTTATTACATTTAAATGCCAAACGACCTTACAGTAAACTTAATGGTAAGTGGTTGCTGTACTCACGTGCAACTATAACCAAGTTTAAGTAAAGACAACAATAGGTGCGTTATTATAACAACTGGAGTGCACAGTGAAAATGTTATACATTGTCATAATAACATATTGTTATAAATTCCCTCGTTCACACAAAATATCATACCATATCATATCAAATAGCAGCACAATGCTGATGTGTTTCATATGGTGAGTGTAGATAATAGAACAAACAGAAAGCCTTTTTACAGGTATCAAGGCATTCCATCTTAGTCCAGAAGGTGGTTGTCACATCTGCATATTTATTCTTGATCGATAACAGGCTTAGACGCCTATTGACCCGACTATACACTTAAAATAAGGTAAATTGTGTGATCGTTTATCACGACTACTTTACAAAAATAATCTTTAAATTAATTAACCAATGCACTGAGAAATATTGCTCAAAAATGTATTAAAGTATTAAGGTTGAATTTTGTTCAAAATTAAGTAAATCGAAAACCAAATAGGTAACCAATAATTTGCGGAAGCTCGTTTGATGTACGTCAGTGTGAAATAAAATACAGTGAATTTCACAGCGGTTTTCCTGTTCCAGTGAAAATAAATTGGAAATATATTTGAAGTCAATCTGTTGTATTAATCTACAGTTAGAGTTAGAAGGAAAATATATTTACTTATCTTTTTATTTACACTTTCATACAACAGTAGTGAGTATAAATTTGGGAATGGCAGATATTTTTTACAGGATAGGGTGACAAACAAGCACATAGTCCACCTGATGGTGAGTGGATGCTGTGGCCCATATACATCTACATCTATACATGATTCGCTTGAGTCACCCGTAAGGACTAAGATGAAATGCCTCGTTTCCAGTAAAATGGGTCTCCGGTTCTCTACACCCGCCATACCTAACACAGCAGTATTAGGTTGCTATTTTAGGAGTATTTTACAAAGTACGTAATATACACATATTTATTTTTCACGTGAACTTAACGCTGGTATTCTGTGAGAGCGTGGTCCTTCCCCCGTTGAGCCAGCCCATTCGTACTACAACTATACTACTATTTTATTTCTTTTTCATTTTTTTTCTTTTTTTTAAAAAAACTTTACCTCCACACTGGCACTTTCTCCTGTATTGTGGGGCAGTTTACAAACATAAATTTCACAAGGACAAACATCCAGACCCGGAACAATTACTTGTAGGCCACACAAATGTTCCGTGCGGGATTCGAACCCGAGGCCCTTAGCGCTTTAAATCATTGCTAAGCCACTGCGCCACAGAGCCGTCCTACACATAACTGCACATAACATAACTGCAGCGTGGCTCGACCCCGTATAAAACGTTCCACGTTTTTCCTAGTCAACGATTAGGTCAAGAAGAAATTTTAGAAGAAGTGGTGCAGCAATAAAAGTCGTAATAAGTCGTAAAAATATACATAAATATTTGAGTACATAAAATATCTTCATAGTTCATAGTTAAAACTTACAACAAACAAACGTGTTCGCAGACTTTATTTTTTAAATAACTTTTTAATATTATAACGAGCGACAAACAAGCACAAGGTCCATCAGATGGTAAGTGGATGCCGTAGCTCATAGATATATATGTCCATCCTCAATTAATAAACAAAATGTAGATGTGTCCTCACTCCTAAAGACTAAGATGGAATGTCTCGTTACAATTAATAAGGCTTATCTACACTTACCTTTTGAAATACATTAGAATCGTGCTACTACGGATAATATTTTACTGCGCCTTGTTTCTAGTTCTAGTTCTATTAGGTGTCTACGGTCAGTGCATCCGGTTACTAAAGGATGAACTGTTTGTACGTTTGTCACCCTTACTATATGTAAAAATTATTTTATCAAAAACTTTTGGTAAATCCAAATGTGCATGCCTTGAGCGCTCATGTTATAAGTCAAGTTTTTAAAGTATTTTAAATACACACAAATAATCTTATTACTATTACTTCTAATTTTTCAATAATTTCATGTCAAACATCAATAAAAAAAATGTTTGGAAAATTCAAAAGTACACGACTCATAATGCTCATATGATCGTGAAAAAACTGTAGAAAAATATTCTCAATCAACAATAGATTATATTTTTTATTTTACCATGGTATTATTATTAAAATTAAAATTTTTTATTTGTAATTGGAAAAACTTTTAATAGAATTATCTTAAAACGATCTGAAATCAACTTATGTGTAGATAATCTAATCAATTTACGTGGTAGAGCCATGCTGCAGTTATATTAGTAGTATAGTTGTAGCACGAATGGGTCGGCTCGACCGGGGACGGACCACGCTCTCACAGAATACCAGCGTGAAATAGTAGCTTAATGCTGCTGTATTTCGTATGGTGAGTGTAGAGAACCGGAGACCCTTTTTACTGGAAACGAGGCATTCCATCTTAGTCCTCACGGGTGACAACGCATCTGCATTTTGATTCGTAATCGAGGATAGATGTAGATGTCTATGGGCCACAGCAACCACTTAACATCAGGTGGACTGTGTGCTCGTTTGTCACCCTATCATATAAAAAAAACTAAAACTTTAATATTACTTTAATTTTAAGTACATGCACTCAGGCATTATCGTAAAAACTAGTTTTTTTTTTACCCGTCTCGTTAATATTTTTTTTCTAGTCAACTTTATTTCATTTTCAAAATGTTTTTTATCTTGTCATATTCAGTATTTTAATTTAGCAATAACCAAAGTACACCTTCAGGTCACTCCATAAGGTTCAAGATGTATAAGTGTACTTATATATAAATCCTACGTACTTTTAGCGAAACAATGGTTTCGTGGTAGAGCCATGCTGCAGCTATATTAATTGTATAGTGGTAGCACGAATGGGTCGGCTCGACCGGGGAAGGACCACGCTCTCACAGAATACCAGCGTCAAATAGCAGGTTAATGCTGCTGTGTTTCGTATGGTGAGTGTAGACAACCGGATAACCTTTTTACTGAAAAAGAGGCATTCCATCTTAGTCCTTAAGGCTGACAACGTATCTGCATTTTTATTCGCAAACGAGGATAGATGTAGATATCTATGGGCCAAGGAACCACTTACCATCACGTGGACTGTGTGCTCGCTAGTCGCTCTTTTCCTAAAAAAAAAAAAATAAATATATATATATATATATATATATATATATATATATATATATATATATATATATATAAAACAAGATATTGTAAAGAAAATCTGTGACTATAATAATAATAATAATATCATACCTTGGTCAAGTATGTATCAAATTTGTTTTTTGTATTTCTACAGCGATCGATATTTTTTATCAAGAGCCGCGGTAAACAAAAGATACAGTAATCCACTCACGACGGCGATCAAGCCCGGAGTGAGGTGAGTAAACGTGTATCTGTATTTAGTAAAATATATTATTACAAGTCTTCTCTAAATACTGAAAATTTCGGAATTAATGATTACTAAACAAAACAAAATTAAACAGCCATTTACATTCCATGGCTTGATAGATATGATAGATGAAAAGATTAAAAAATAGAATGAGTTGATCAATTGATATTTTCAAAAGTTATCGTGCTTACCCTCCATCCGGGCTTGATAAATTTACACCATAAGCTATTAAAACCACCTTTTAATTGAAAAATTAATTGATTAAAAAAATAAGTTCAACAGTCATTTATCTTTCTTACAATGTGATTTTTATATCATTTATATGTTCAATATGATGTTAGATACGATTTCATGCGACAAGACATTGGATTCTTTATTATCAGGCGCTAGCAGAACATACCTACGCGCTTTGGGCTTAAGATTTGCAAAATAAGTAATAATGGGAAACATAAATTATGTCTTCCATTTTTATTTTAAGTTAACGTAATTTGATAAAAACATATTTCATTGTTATCCGCTCAACAGTCAAAACTTCCATCCAGGCTATGTGTCAAATACCTATTGTTAGTAACTGTCATCGATTGCGGCGATTCAATTTATAAAATTTTCCGTATTTTTTTTAAATACTTTACTATTATAATTCTCTTTTAGTACTAATATTATAATAATATATAAATTTAGATGAAAAAACATGTTTATTATATTTAATTGTAAAAACCGTAACATTATACCCATATATTAAAAAAAAAAACACGAAACTAAGTAAATTATTTCTTCCGCGCGGTGAATATAAGCCGCAACGGCTGCAACATTTAAACATTTTATTATTTATTACTTGAGACATCTATCCATACAGGTCGAACCCAATGCAATAGCGTCCTCTTTTTTATTATAAACTAAATCTTACACTAATAATATTAAAATAAATGTAGCTCAACAAACTAAAAAGAATTAAAAAAAACATTAATAAAATTAAATGCAAAATAGAAACATTAAACAGTAAACAAATATATAAAAAATCAGCTAAAAATACAAAGAAAAAATACGTAATTTTTTAAGAAAAATAAAATACTCTAACAATAACATACAATATATAATATGAACTTTGCTAATTCACCATAGTGGCCACTAAATACGTCAATTTTAAGATGCACACGGCTAACCACATGAAGATCTCGAGTTAGAGACGTTTTTCCAAGAGAGTTCGTTCTGAATATTTATTTTATATAAATATTCAGAATGATCTAATTATATATTGTGACAACATGGCTCTGATTCGCATATCTTAAAATCGTCGTATTGATGTCGGTCTCTCATTTAGCTAGATAAAGATAAAGATAAAGATATTTATTTTGTAAAACATGAGTAATAAATACAGGTGTTAAAAAAAAACTTAAAACAAGTTACATGTTTTGCCATTTAAGGCGTACAAAAATTATACTACATATATTAATTATTCTACAAGACAAAGAGCAAAGAATTGTAACTAGCAAACAATTGTAACAGCTTTGTGTGCACCCTAATTCTGCTAGCTTTATTAGTAGGATATCTTGTTCGACAGTGTCAAAAGCCTTTTTGAAGTCAAAATAAGCCACATCCAACTGTAATCCTGTGTCCACCGCTGGTACCACCTTTATCATAAAATCGAGAAGGTTGTTTGCAGTGCTGCATGCCGGACGAAACCCGTGTTGAACATTTAACAGTAAATTTTGTACCTGCTCGTATAAGCGCCTATGGATAGCCGACTCAAACACCTTTGCCCATATTGACATCACGGCCACTGGTCTGTAATATGTCACATCTAATCCCGCTTTACCTTTAAGAACTGGAATTACCCTAGTGATGCACCACTGAGCTGGAAACGTCGCTGTTTTTAAGGTTATTAAATATATGATTGGTTTGGTTCCACGAGCACTCGACAACAGTCCCTAAATCAAAAGGTGGTATACCATCCGGGCCAGCCGACCGCTGGGGCTTGATGCTAACTAACGTTTTCCTTACGTCTTCCAAACTTAATGCGTCGAGGTGTACGTGCGCGCCGCAGTTCACATCGCATGCCACCGCCTGTCGACACACTGCTGTAGATTGATTTAACCCTTCAAGCGCCATAAAAATCCCATGCAGTTGCATGCGCCCGGCAAATCCCGAGCGGTCGCATGTGACCGCACCCACCCACAGCACTTAAAACCATTAAAACTTATATTTAGAGACTAATTTTTAAATGAAGAACTTTAGCATTATAAAATCTATACAAAATTTTCTATCCTGTGTTCTAAACAAAATCCAGGTTTTACTTCATTACAAAAAGATTTTATTGTATTTTGATAACAAAAAAAAAAACATACCAATTGAGTGTCGGCAGCGTGAAAATCATAATTATTTCAATATATATTACTCGAAATTATTTACTTAAAAAGAAAAATTATATTCACACAAAAACTTTCGTTACAATTTTATAATTAAACACTATACTAAAACACTAATAAAACACTAGAAAAATCCAAAAATCAACACAATAATATACACGCGAAAATGGCGTACAATATGAACGTAGATTATAAATAAATACTCATAGGAACAGTTTTTTTATTGCACTAAAGGATAGATTATTTCATATTGATCAAATGATGCCAAACTTTTTCATATAAAATTAGTCTCTATATATAATTTTTTTTGTGTTAAAGTGCTGTGGGTGGGTGCGACCTCATGAGACCGCTAAGGGTTTGACGGAATATGGCTGCGGTCTCATGAGACCGCTAGGGGGTTGAAAGGTATTCGGGAAAATAGCTAGCACATTGATCGTCTCTTAAATACCGACGCCTTTTGTAATAATCTGCCTATTTGCCGTGCCTCTTATCGACCGTATATATTTCCAGAATGATTTTGGATCTTTAGAAAAGGGCTACTGGATTTAATTTCTATGCTGTTGATGCGCCATTTAATTAGCTTTTTTAACAGACATTCGGTATGTAACAAATTCAATTTAGTCAGATCTTAGTTTCATTTGTTTTTACATTTTGTGTTGCGTTGCCTTCGTTTTTAAATCACGTATTATGTCGCTCTTAAACCACACGGAATACTTGTATCCGAGGCTTTTATTTAGTTTTCTTTTTCTGGGTGCACATTGGTCTAAAATAAGATTTTAGTAACTATAAAATAATTTAACATTTCATCCAAGTTATGCATTTCATGCAATTTACACCAATCGGTAGAACATAACAACGAATATAATAAATAATAATCAGCTTTATTGTAATTCCAACGTATCGCAAACTACCACCAACGTCCGTTTTAACATCCCGTTCACTAGGCTAACCTAGTGAACGGGACGTTAAAACTAGGGGTGCGTACTAGCAATTCACATTCACCATTAGCGGTGGATGTTGGGGGTCAACGGGTACAAGAACCTCCTGTCTTCCACCTCCCGCAGTCTTCGCCTACAGCTCTCCACAAAAACCTGCACTTAAAACTAAATCCAGCTGACGAGCTAAACGAGTGGGCACATTATTGCTTTGAGTGAACTCACAATAGGTTGGTGCATTTGCAATAATTACTAACATTTGAAGGACAAGAGTATAGATTCAAATCTCCTATAACAATAATTTCCCTATATCTAATACATAATTCTTCCATTATTCTAAATAAGGCCATATAATCATTCTCAGAACTATTCGGTGGAATATAAATCACTAAGCATAAAAACAAAAATTTACTGTTTAAGTGTATTATCGCACTCACAATTTCGAACACGCAAGTGTTTATCAAAACGCTTGGCACGAGTACTTGTTGCAACGAGCTCGTTGCTGCCGCCCATCCGCACGATCGTAACGTAGTATCTGGTAACCCACAGGGACTATTTTGGAATCTTGTATAGATTTATTGCAAATAGTTTCCGTGATGGCAAATAAATCTGAATTTCATGATTATATGTTATTTGTAAACTCGTATAACATGGTCCGCAGACCTCTGGCGTTTTGGTAGTATTTTTATAGTGTCATTCCTTGGATTGGTTTTCATTTATTTCCCGAAACCAAATCCACTCACGAAATTTGCGTTCAAAGGTCATCATGCCTCCTATAGATTAATTTTATCGTATAATCGTTGTGGTATACCGACAATAAGTGGCGCGTAGTCCCAATTTGTCTCGTGTTTAATTTTATAATTTTTTATAAGGGCGTCAGTGCCACATATACTTTTAACGTGATCAACCTCTACTGTAGTTTCTTTATTTAAATGCCACACATGCAAGTGCTTTTATCTCGATTCGATTTCCTTTGGTTTCCTTTCTTATTTTGCACTTTGATTCTCTGTAACACACGTAATCACACGCTATCAAGACTTGTCGACACTTGTAGTATAGCAGACATTTTCGTGGCCCTTTTTTCGTTTATATCTTAAGTTGTGCAAGTTTGTCTACTATTTATCATGTTTTGAATCTTTTTAGGACTTCCTTGATTTTTAACGAAAATGACGCCATGTAGAAAGATATTGTTGAGGTGTTTTACTGATATACAAAAAAAACTAAATTAAGCTACCAAACTTACTCAAATACTTCGAATAGGTGTCCTTTCATTCACCGCCATGACAAACCTACACTTATAAGTACTTATTTGGTGCTTGCGGGATTGAGCTCGAAGATAAGGCCACCAGAAAAAGCTCTGTTCATTTAGCAAATTTTCTGACTTTTTAATAATATAAAATATTAATTCCATCATCCGAAAAACATAATGTGACTCAATACATAAGCCCGAAAATACCCGACAAAATCAATTTTTTGTTGATTGACTGACAGAGTATCTTCCTTTCCGACATGTCAGGAAAATCCCTGTCAACTGGTAGCGTACTGTAATATTTGAAAATTTTACTAAAAAAACTAAATATTATAGTTACTACAACTATCATAAATTATACGAAATATTTTATGACTTAGGAGTACCCGTAACCAACGAGCATGTATGCGTAGGTGTATGGATGTGAAGGAGGCGAGAGAGGTGTATCAGGATCGTGCCAAATGGAAGTCTGTAGTCTCTGCCTACCGCTCTGGGTGACAGGCGTGACTGTTTATGTTATGTTTTGTTATTTTGTAACTTAAAATATAATCCTTTGTAGATAACGTATTACGTAATATGCAGCGCTATTTTTTCCTCACAGGTGTCGTATTATACAACTAATGAATTAAGATTTGTTGAGACGACGCTAGAATCTAATGTCCCACTTCAGTTCCTGTGGTAACGAGACATTCCAACTTGGTCTTCAGGAATGAAAACGCATTGGTATTTCGACTCTTAATCGATAAAAGATTAAGGTAACTGTCCATAAGTTGGATTGTGTGCTCGTTGTTCACCCTTACTTCTGTAAAAAATTGAGAGAAGTATGACAAATATTACTCACGATTGTTTAACTAACTCGTAAGTTAAATATCGGCAATGGAAGCAACGTTGAATGATTGTTAATCTGCTTACTAAGCCTATCAATTACGGCTAATCCATTCTATGATGGGTTAATATCCTGTACGGTATGCAACGAAGTGACGCGAACGTACCAATAAAATATTTTGGTGATTGTTGACAGTTAATCGAGGGTATTATAATTATGTTAAAGATAAATAACAGTAAGCAAGTTTCTCACTGGCATGTATCGGCGTAAAAAAATCTTATTATTTGGTCGGTCATTATCGGTCGTTAAGTACGAAGACCAGTGATAGGACCAAACATTCCAAATTCGAGACGTTTTGTAGACGTATTTATAAATATTCTTTATTTACGTAACGCGACTTAAAAGATCTTATTGTTGGCTATATAAGAACGATATATCTCACCATTATCTATAACAGTTACATTTCGCACTAAAAAATTTTGTAGTGTTCGCATATATACAGTATTTTTATATAGTTTTATAATATATGAATACGAGTCTAAGCCTGTTCCAATTTTAGAGAATTTTTGAGTCAAAGTTAGATACGATCAATTTCAAATAAAGTATTTTTTTAAAGTATAACAAGCAGTTTTAAACCTAGAGGGCTATAGACACGTTGTCACTCCTGAGGACTAAAATATAGTAATTATTGTATTTATTTCCATGTATTATAAAATTTTTGTTATTTTAGTTTAGTGTCCATATATTAACTTTTTACTACACCTAATTCATAATATCTCTACATCACACCAAGGTAGACTGGTAGAGAATGCCTTAAGCATTAAGTCCGCCTATATACAACGTGTCTATAAGAAGTTTTAAATAAGATAAAATAAATAATAAAACAAAGCTTTAAATCATTCTGGCTATCATTTATATCTCAATTCAGTAGTGTGTTTAGTGCTACTTGACGGAAAAAGAGGTAAGAAGGTGTACAAGGGATACTGACAAACAACTAGATGGAAAAGAAATCCTATGACCTAGAGATTAAAATTTATTCAACAGACTTTATAGAACCAATGCGATTGGGTTTTAATATACAAAAGCTTCAATGTGTAATGGCGGTGGAAGTATATCCACTATCTGATAAGATCCGGTGAGTAGAGTCGTAAGTAGAATCAGGAAATTGGCAGCAGCCAACTTCAATTTCAAGACAAGATAAGTTCGACGATACATCTGGAACTGCGATCGTTAATCGGCCTACCATCATGGCGATGACGACAAATTATTACTATATTTGGAGAAGTCCATGTCAAGTAGTGGACATATACATATTGTAATAATTTGATCTTAAAATTTAAAATAAAATAATTTTACTCGATAACAAACTTTTTTTGCCACTACAAATTATTCTGGTGGTCAAATGTTAAAAACAATAAATGCGTGAGAGCGGATGTTCAACTTGCTCGATTGTGCGCGGGAGGCGGGGACATACTACGGCGGGGATATATTATATGGGGATGATAACACCAATGTGTGTAAACAAACGGCAACACTACTAATGTAACCTAGGATAGCCTCTCAGCAACACGATATTCCTTGCCAACACTTAGTAGAATAGCCCAATGGGCATAGTATTGACAGTAAGACTCGTAGAATCACCGACTGATCCCTCTTAGTGGCATGCGCGATACTTTATACCGCTTAAACAAGTGTGAGATTATAGTTCTACCTTCATGTGTACGTACTTCCTTTTATTTTTTTACCCTCATTCCCAACACTATGATAAGTAATCTAAAGTATCATAATGCACAAGACATTATGATAATTAAAAATGAGCCACCTAATGGTGACGTAAGAGAATCTACTACCCTATATCATTTAAATATCTTAAGAGGCAACAAACAGAAGGAAACTAAAGACGGGCAGCAACATCTATCTGTTAATAACCCAAAATAATACAAAAACTGTTAACAAAAACCCGATTGGAGCCTAGTAGCCATAAAATATTGTATATATATATATATATATATATATATATATATATATATATATATATATATATATATATATATATATATATATATGAATTATATATATGTTACATTTAACAAGAAAATACTATTTTTAATAAAAATTAACGATCGATTGCAGAGAGCAAATAACAATAAAGATTTCCCACGTAATAGCTTCTGATGTCGAAGCTGTCATATATCTACACACCACGTGTATATCTGTCATTATTTTATTCCTAAATGTTTTTACGTGGGCTATTATTTTTATTGAAATATTAATTTTTATCAGTTTTTAATGGACTAAGACAAAACCTCTACAATTAGAAGGTTATCCTAATAATTACATTAAAACTTAAAATCTCAAAATGTTCTGACCTTAGAGGTGACTTTTTCTACAATTTATTAACTTATTTGAATTTTATTTATTTAATGAATAAAGAATCAATGAAATCGGTGGAAAATCAAAGTAGATATCGCGTAACATACGTATAAAAACATCCCGTGGATGTTAGAGTTTCCTCGTTTTTGGAAATCGGATAAAAATAATAAGGTTTAAAATAACATTAATTAAAAAATAAGCAAAATAAGACGATATGCCTAGATAACACTCATGTAGAGCAGTCAACGTGTGAGAGAATTCTCTAATGTATACCTAGCCTAGGTACAGAATTCCTTTAAGTTTTAATTAAATTACTTTGCGACTCTCGTTCTACTCAGAACCATAGATGAACTTATTCCTACATTTTTAACATATTAGTTTGTAATTGTTTACGTTGTAGATAATATAATTGTATCATAAATGGGTCGACTCGAACGAGGAAGGGAATCTCTCACAAAATACTTTGCAAAATGCTACAATGCTTTGTATGATGAGTTTCGAGAATCGTAGACCCTTTTGCTTGAAAAAAGGGCAGTATATCTTAGTCCTCTGGAGTGAAAATACAACTGCATTTTAATTCTTAATCGAGGATGGATGTAGATTTCGATAGGCCACAGCATCCACATACCATCAGGTGGTCTGTGTTCTCTATTGTACGCATATTTCATTAAAAACTATATTTTTTATTCTTTCTTCTTTAATGTACACATTATAAGTTAGTAACAAATTTTAAATATTTTAAGTTACATTTACAAGGGCGAGCTTAACCCTAATAAGAGTTCTCTTCTAGCAAACCCTTTGGGAGAGAGAAGTAGTTTTATATATTAAACAAGTGGGTAGAAGCGTGCGTACTTAATAATTAACAAAAGGCAAATTAAGAGAAATTGGTTATAAGTTATAGTGTATGTGTATAAAATATATGTATAATTTCTTTTCTATTTCTATTAATTATACATATATAAAAATGTTAATACATAATATATACATGCATAAATACATAAAAATATTTGTATATTTATAATTACGTAGATAGATAATATCTCTTTACTCTGATCCGAAATATATCAAGAGAAGAACTATCACGTATGACATTTGGGAGTGAGTACCATAGCTTGACCCTTACAGTAAAGGAGCTACGATTTCAGAAATGAAAAGTGTTTTAAGGAATAGCTGTTTAGTAGACCATATTAAACCACTGAGTTTCACGAGACAAAAGATACTCAAAACGATTGCGGAGATATGGAGGTGCAAAAAGATTAAAGAGTAAAATTAAATAAATGATATCACATGTATGTCTCGATGTCTATGGATAGGAAGCCATTTTAATTAAGTCCTGTACTCTGAAATACGATCAAACTTCCGAAGATCGAAAGTAAAACGTATACACAAATTTTGAGGGCGTTCTAGTTTGTTCAACAGTTCGTCTGAAACATCCAAAAAACTAACATCAGCGTAGTCAATGAGAGGAATAAGAAGTGCTTGAACTAAGGTTTTCTTGTTTTTAACGGTAAAAATATCTGGAGGCGCTTGAGAAATTCAAAAGAATAGTTCACCTTCCTGCTAATCATATTATTAATGTGAACAACCCAAGACAAATTATTATCAAAAAAAAATACACTTAAGTTCTTGGCAGTCTCTTTATAATATGGAATATAAGTTTTATCATAGTTACAGCTAAGATCTTTGAACGGTCTAATTAGTTAAGCATACGTGAGCTACCGATAGTAATAACTAGTGATTTAACAGGGTTAACAAGGAGACCAATGGATTTTGCCCAACTTATGATACTTAAGTCAGCATTTAGCTTATTATTAGCCTCCACTATATATTTCCTCTATAACTTTGAAGTGACGGTACAATTGTAAGTCGTCAGTGTAGTGATGATAATGAGAGAAGAGAACAGTAGTGGGAGCATAGACGAAAATTAAGAAGAGAATTTGGGAAACAACACCACCCTGTGGAACACCAGCCGTAAGATCACACCACTCGGAGAAATCCTCCTCATGGCCGACACAATGTGAGCGTCCTCTATGGTAATAATTAAGCCAAGCGATTAAGTTAAGTTACAGCCTATATACGTCCCACTCCTGGGCACAGGCCTCCACTCATTTCTGAGAGGGTTTTAGGGTAAGGAAGTATCCGTTGCTCTGCCCCAATGCGTGTTAGCGAACTTCACATGTCTTCGAAATATTTTTTTCTTATTCCCCAGACATGCAGGTTTCCTCACGATGTCTTCCTTCATTGCCGAGCAAGTGGTAAATCAGCACTTAAAATCGCAATTAACAATTACAAACATAACATATAAACAAGAGACTAGGCTGAAATATTTAAGGACGAAATAATACCAAGAATTATAAAGTGTGAAATCGAGATAATGTGAGTGATAATCTGGACAAGTTCATTAATGAAAGATGGTTGCGCCGACGCACTTTCTTGCATTTAGTATTTGCATTTGTATTTCGTTAGATAAGTTAGACGGTATAACCTCCCCTCACTTCCGTTCCCTTCCTGCACGAGCCTGCGTAATGGGGGAGCTCGACATTAGTGGTCACATCTTGTTCCTCCAATTAGAGGCACGCTCCGCGAAAAGTGGAAGGACGCGCGCTGCCATCGTGAATCCAGTGAAATTCGTCGGGCACAAGTGCAATACAAACTTTCGTCGTGACCGCTTGCCCCGGTGCAAACAGTTTCTTGGCTCACCTTGGGTCCTTTTAAAAAAAAGACACCTTTTACCGCTGCAATCCTAATTTAATTTAATTACACTTCGGAATAATATAAACTATAAAAAAGTTGTGTACCAAACAAAGGTAAGAGTTTAACTGTTTAAATTATATGAAAAATCCCTTTTATATACTTAACATAATGCTTACAACAACAATTACTACCTTGTAAATCAGTTCATAACATCTCCCCTCTTAAGACGGAGGCTTATTCTTTAAGATTAACGTAGGATACAATAAAAAGAGATGCGAAAGGCCGGTCGCAGGTTCCCCAGGTAAGTGCCCGTTCTCTAATTATGAGCTTTTTTATTTTGTTTTTCCTTTTCCACACAGTAGCTCATGTTTCTATCGTACCGGCTAACGCATTAAATTGAATTTGTAGCAGGTATATTGTCCAAAAGCCGCCACGTGCCACGTTCGCTATTTTGTTTTGGTTCATAACAAACCGCGCTAATACAGTCCCCTAATCGTTCACCACGTATCACCTTTCGACTATCGCCCCACCAATAGCCTTAGTCATTTAAATACACAAATTGTCATAGCAGATAACTTTAGTGAAAATGGATAAAAGACCTTTTTATGTCACCTTCAGTAACTTTACTAAAATCAAAAGGAGAACACAACGGCTAAGGAATATTAGAGAGAATATTAAGTGTTGTAGATTTAATAGAGACATCAACGAAAATAGCAGGCAGGAAAGATGGCGGTTGAGTGCCTTCAAATCAAACGAGACATTACAATCATTATAGGATTTGGCTATACCCAGAGTTCTGAGAAGATGGGGTTCGTAACAATAAAAACTGCCGATTGAATGAACAAAACCAACACTTTAATTACCGAACACCAATTACAACTTAAAACACACTAATAATAAAATACAACTGTGCTATTGATCACTTTAGTTCGCAGTTATGTCGCTTCGAATTATTCGCTTGATTGCCAATTCAATATTGACTCGGTCGCGGTCCTTACCGGCTCTATACAGGGCCCCTTCTACTCTAACATTTAGAATGTTCGAGTACATACCGTCCTGAATGACTAGGTGTAGATCGTCTAGTATGGAATTTTCTAGAAAGATCTTGACTCTCCTAGTTCTGCTTCTCAATAATAGATGGCGCTTGTTGTAACTCGCCACGTAACAGGCATTTATTATGACGCGCAACATTAGTGTCATTTATAACTGCATAACTGGGAGGCTTTGGAGGCAACGTCTACTCCCTTAGAGCATAAGCCTATAAAGAGCCACCGCTTATACAGCATGGTAAGTCACTAAGTAACTTATGCGACTGCAGAAAGCGATCGAAAAAGAACCACGTTCTTATAGAATATCAGCGCAAATTAGCAGCATAATCAATCAATCAATCAATCAATCATTTTATTCGTTTTCACAGGTAACAAGGTTGACAATGTTATAATTTTATAGTACCTCCGTGAAATGCTTTAACAGCATACGAATTTATATATCCATACATCATAAAATTAAATATATATATAAAAAAAAAACAGATCAAAGTAATAAAATTAAGTAGAGTCAAAATAAAATTATTAAATTACATATTTAAATTATTAGTAAATAGAAATTCATTGACATTATAATAACATTTATCTATAAGAAATTTAATTAAAATAGATTTAAATTTTTGCTCATTATAACATTTTATGTGATCAGGTAACTTATTATATAATTTAGGGGCCATTTCAATAACACTTTTTTTCATAAGGGCAGTTTTGCATACGTTCGTCTGGATTTTTTGTTTTCGAGGACGAAGGTTAACTAAAGATGGTTGTACTCCTATATCAAAAAGTTCCGGATTACGCTTTACAAACATACACGATTCTAGTATATAAATACAGGGTAATGTTAATATCTTAAGAGATCTAAAGTATGGTATGCAACTTTCTGTAGACTTTATCCCACATATAGCTCGAATACACTGTTTTTGAGCTTTCATAATTAATTCCCTGTATGTTGATAGTCCCCAAAATATGATACCATATCGCAGGGTCGAAGCCACAAAGCCATGGTACGCTGTTAGAACAGTTTTTCGGTCAGCTATTTTCGACAGTTTATATAGTGCAAATGAAAATTTATACATTCTTTTGCAGACTTCTATTGAATGTGATTCCCATGACATGTTGCTATCTATAAACAGCCCTAGGAATTTCGCTACTTTTGTTTCAGAAATTGTTTTATTTCCATAACTTATTATTAGATTTGGAGTACTTTTTCTTTGTGTAAATTGCATAATTTTTGTTTTTTCTAGTTTAACTTTGAGATTATTTGATTTTAACCACTTAATAATGTTTTCAATAGCAAAGTTAATATTATTTTGATATTCTGCTACATTGTCACACTGTACAAAAATAGTGCTATCGTCTGCAAATAGTATCATTGGATATTTACAAGACTTGACGATATCATTGATATATATTATAAAGAGTAAAGGACCCAAAACACTTCCCTGTGGAACGCCACGCTTTATCGTTCTATTATTAGAGGTATATAATTTTTCTTGTCTTGTAGAGATACAGATCTGACTGATTACGGTTTTTTGTATCCTATCTGTTAAATAGGATTTTATTAAATTGAGTGCATTACCTCTTACACCATAACGGCTTAGTTTTTCCAGCAATATATTATGATCTACAAGGTCAAATGCTTTCGTCATGTCCATATAAATTGCACATGATGGGATCCTTTTATCTAGACAAATCACTGCCCTTTTTACTAAGTCGTATATCGCTGTTGCGATCGCAGTATTTGTGCGAAATCTTTTTTGCTCTTTGTTTAAAATATTATGTTTTTCCAAAAATTCGTAAAGCTGGCCATGAATAATTTTTTCAAATATTTTTGAGAAAATTGATAGCAGTGCAATTGGACGATAATTATTGGCAATGTGTTTATCACCTTTTTTAAATAATGGCTTTACTACAGCTGGTTTCAAATTGTTTACAAATATACCTGTAGTAAAGCTTAAATTAATAATATGACTCAAAGGTGTTGCTATTGTAGAGCTAACATATTTTATTACTTTTGTAGAAACGTCGTCAAAACCAACACTATTAGTATTTTTTAGACTATTTATAATTTTACACACTGAGTCAGGTGTTGTCGGTCTTAAAAATAAAGATTTGTAATTATTATTGAAATAAGATAAATGACTTAAATTTACATTATTATTACAATTATTGTTAGAATTGTTATTGTTATTATTTGAAGAAATGTCAGTATTAATAGTACAATTTTCAGTTTCCATGTCATCAACAAAAAAATCATTAAACGCATTAGTGATATCAATAGGGTTAGTAAGATATTCATTACCTACTCTTAGCTTCTGTATCGGTTCTTTGGGAATATTGGTTTTGGATTTATATATAACGGACCAAGTTGCTTTCATTTTATTTCTTGACTTATTTATGTAGTTGTCATTTTGTGAACGTTGTGTGTTTTTTATTATTTTCCTTAATTTTGATGAATATTCTTTTAATAGTGATAAAGCATCTTTGCATTTTTTTCTCCTAAAATGCCAAAGTAAATCTCGCTTTTTTTTACAACATACTTTAAGTCCCTTTGTTATCCATTTTTGCTTGGGATTCAGAGTATTTTTTATAATTTTATAGGGGAAACATAGATCATAAAAGCATTTGAATATGTCAAAAAAACCATCATAAGATGTGTTAGGATCCGAAGAATTAAATATATCCTGGAAATTTAGGCTATCAATACATCTTTTAAATGTTTGAAGGTTTTCATAGCTAAAATCTCTCCTTTTAATACTCCACGAATTGATTATACATGTTTTTTTTACAGGACATTTTAAAATTTGCGCCATATGATCCGAAAGGCCTAGTTCAATGACCTCACTGTTTGATCCTCTTATATTATGTGCAAAATTGTCAATACACGTTCCACTTGCAACTCTTGTCGGCTTTTGTATTGCTAGCTTCAGATTATAGCCTAACAGTAGATTTGAAAATTCTCGACTAACAGAAGTATTTTTCGGAATATCAATGTTAAAATCGCCACAGATAATTATATTTTTATTTTTAGTATTTATTATAGTATTTAGAATGCCTCTAAGAGTATCATAGAACGTATCCAGACAAGATTTATTTGTGTTAGGAACTCTATAAATACATATCACAATCATGTTATGGTCACTTATTTCTACAGCACAGGTCTCTATCATACAATTAATCGAGAATTTCTTAATATTATCAACTACTCTATACTTTAATCCCTTTCTTACTAAAATACATGATCCACCACGTCTTTTATTTCTTGAAAAACTGGTTGCTAATGTGAAATTAGGTATTGTAAGGAATTCTTCCAATTCTGGTATCATATTGTGCTCGGTCACACATAGAATGTCGATAGCTTTTTTTTGTCTATCTAACTCATCCAGATTTAATACTAACTCATCACATTTGTTCAATAGTCCCGATATGTTTTGATGTAATATATGTAAGTAATTATAGAAGAAAAAACTGATTTTCATCAGGGATAATAGAGGTCTTTTTTCTTGTGTCGATTTGCTTCTCATCACTCGATTTTTGTAGAGATAATATTTGTTTGGCAATATTTTGCATTAAATTTTGTACTCCATTTTGTTTTATTTTACCAGTATACTGTGAAAACATATCATATGTTAAGTCCAGGTTTGAATCAATATAATAGCCATATTTATTAGTGTTTATGTCCTGATTAAGTAGGTAATTGAAAGTCTCTACTCTGTAGTTATATAATGGCTTTCCACATATGTATGTTGGTGAAACTACAATTACGTTTGTATTTTTTACTTGTTCCAGCCTGGTTTTGATTGTTTTCACCAGACCTTTATAGTCTTCTGAGGTATTAAAATCCGATTCTCCGATTATCACAACACAGTAGTCGTGTTTTGTATAGTCCTTTAATTTTTAATATATATTTTTTAAAATTATCTCTATCCCAGCATTTGTAGTAATAAAGTGACATAACTCATACTGACTTAGAACATGATTTCTGTTTACATTTTGTAGTATTTTATATCTCTTGTCACTTGTGAGTATACACAATTTGTGTTTTAATGGTTTATGTAATGATTTAGTATCCTTATGTACATGATTTTTTGTGCAATTATTTAGTTCTAAATCAGTTTTTGGTGTTATTTTGTCTTTCAATTGCTTTTCTAAGCTTTCGATTTTTGTGCATAGATTGCTTACTTCTTCTTGAGCTAATTTCAGGTTTTGTTGTAATTTTACGATTGTATTTTCCAAAACAAAAATTTGCTCTGTCTTTGTCTTATCTGGAGTCATATTATTAGGAAAACTTGAGGACAAACTCTTGCGCTGTTTTTTTACAATTTGTGGGGTTTTACATATATTTTTCATAATAAGTAGCTCTTGTGTCAATTTGGTGACTTGTCGTCGTAATTCATTATTTTCCAAAATTGTTCCGTCTAATTCAGACTCGCAACTCTTTAATTTAATTTGTAAGTCATCTATTTTCAAATTTTGTTTGCTCACAATATCGAGTTCATTTACTAATTCTAAACTGTGTGATAAATCTTCTAAGGATTGGAAACTATTGTTTAATGATTCAACAGGAAATTCCATCGATAGTGATTTTGCTAATAATTTTTCTTTAGGTAGTAGTGTCTGGCTAGTTTTTGCTGAGCTGTTTGGAGATTCTGAGTCAAAAGCATTCATATCGTTACTTTCAAGGGTTTCATCAGTCCTTTTTTTACGTATTGTGATATTGACAGCATCTTTTTCTAGGGATGGAGAGAGGACTGTATTTTTTTTACTTTTTATGCATTTAAAACATCTCCATGATTTTTTAGTCTCATTTGTCCATATTCTAAAACGAGCGAAAGTTATGTTTGCACAGTCAATATGGTAGATATTATTACAAACTGAACAAATTGTGAACTGTCGATTTTCTATTATTGATTTACATTTGAAACATTTCTTTAAAGGAGTTTGTTGTTTTTGCTCCATGTTTGTATTTATGTCAGAAAATTAAAGACAAAAATATTTCTGTCTGCCTCGAGGCTCGATTCTCCGTCGTATCGGTGTCTAACCAAGTCACTTGTACCGTTCGACCAAGCGTGCTCCTTAATAGCGATTGAAATTAAGCATTATATTCCACTTCTTCCGAATATTCGTGGGTAGATGAAATTTAATGATAATGTAGTTTAATAGATGGCGTTGTAATCACCAACTATATAAAAACGACCATAAGTTGTAGAATCGAATGTACAAATTTGTTTGCACTTAATCAAAAGATTTGAATAAAATTAACCGTCAGATTAATACTTTTCATGTTAAGCGAATAATAAAGAAATATCTTCTTTATATAATGCTGCCGTGTTTCTTGTGCACGGTGAGTTTAGATTTATACGTTTTAGTTTTTATGTTTAAACTACATACAAACACTCATGTATACTGTATCGTGTCAAGTTTGAAAAATATTGCAAACATTTGGTGATTTTATTGAGCCAGTCTATGGAAGAGTAGTGGACTTCTGATAGACTGCAATGAAAGCATATCCTCTATCCTATATCATCCCGTGGGTTTCGTAAAAGATGGAAACAAATCAGGAGATGTGCAGCGTCTTTCTAATTACGACTTTATATAAAACTAATAAAAAACTGCGGTTACCAACCCGCTCGCGAAGCGTGACGATTTGACAAATATCCCTCCTATGAGGAAATCTATGAAGGGGGCGTTTGTTCAGCAGTGGATTGTAATAGGCTGTAACGGTAATAGTAATAAATTAATGAAAAAGAACCAAGAAGGTTGTACGCAAAATTTTAAATTATTTTAGCTCAGCTTTATTAAATTTCTCATTTCCTTAAACGTAACATATTAAGCGCAGGCTTACTCATTGCATTCAAAAGTTAATGACGCGAAGAGTCTGCCACTCAACTTCAGTTCGATGGACGTCATAATATCCACAAAATATATTTTATTCTTCAGACGATAAGATTTCCTTTCGATGCTTTTCCGACGCTACTAAAATTTTCACATTCAAATTCAAATTTGTTTACTCGTAATAAAACAAATTTTTAATTGGAAGTGAAAATTTTGTGTCAGTGCCGGGTATAAAACTTACCTTAATTTTATAAAATTAAAGTGAAAAACTTATTAACTTACAGTCCACCTGATAAGTAGCTACTGCACCTTCAACTATTAGCACAGTTCTCAGTTACTGTAAAACGCGGATGTGAAATTATTGATAATTACCATCTACTTACATTATGTTAATAAAAACTATTTAATATTTCCGTGTTATATAGAAGTAAGAAAATCCACTATCCAACATCATTACGTGGGAGTCATACGTAAGACGCGATAAAGGGAAACTGAAGCAGGAGATGAGCAGAAGTATCTTTCTGATAACAGCTCAAACAATGATGAATAAGGTCAAAGGTAAACTATAAAATCTTAACTGTTTAGCTTATGTTGAAATTGAAAGAAATGACATTTATTTTCATCTCCTGACTTTACTTAAGGTTTGATTTTTTCTACTGTGTTCGTAAAATGATTTTCCTAATACATGAATACTTTTCCTTTAGTATTCACTTATCGTTTTCCCAATTGTATTTGATATCGAAACTAAGTGGTCTTTTAATTGTTCTCAGAGAAGAACGTTTTTATTTTTGATTGGCAGAATATTTATATAAGATTGTTTGTGAACTTTTTAAATTAGATTGATTGTTTGTGTACTTTAAATATTTTGGTTTATGCTTTTTCTACACTGTCAGTTAATTGCATTGCCTCAAATTAAAATGAAGTAAAAAGTCGCACATTATCCAATATATGCCAGATATTAGCCAGCCATAGACAGAAGATGAAAGAGCTCATAGTATTGGTCATATTCGTCAAAATTAACAAGCGGATTGGCAATCACAGCATAGAACTCAACATCTTTCCTTTCTGCCTTTGCTGGTCTGGATAAATAAACGGCGTTACGTCCGGTACAGCTTTCTATCCCATATAAGGTGGAAGGTCGGTCGTGCAAAGAGTATTGCTGTCACCTATGGGCTGGTGCTGTAAAATACCACCTACATACACCTACAATGATCTCCACAGTCTCTTTTTATCCTTTAGAATACATTTCGGAGAGAATTACATTATTTAATTCCTATCTTTTATCCCAACATTGGACAACTGGACGCTCGGCAGTCTCCACACCTTTATTGCCAATATTCTAGTCACTTAAGGTAAATTATTTGTTCTATCTTTCGAAACACCTACATCAAAGAAGTAATACGATAGTGTCAGTCTAATGCTAATACAATATAGGTGCTATCAATACAACAGGGAATAGCTTTTAGTTATGCTAAAACAGTACGATTTGTAAAGTAGAAAGTGTTTGTAAGAGATGTGTTACTAGTAATGAGTCTTTGACGAGACTGTTCCTAAAATACTCAAACACGATGTGTCGATTCAGGCTGTTACTACACCATAAAAAATATATCCTTGTAATGTTGAAGGTGTCAGTCATTGGGTGTTTATTTCGATTGGTCCTAAAATATAAAATGTTTTGAGAGGGCCGTGTTACCGTGTAGTGGTCGTGTAAGAACATCCACTACACCATATCCTCCGGTTGTTGTCCTAAAAGGTGTCTGAGGAAAACAAAAAAAAAATAAAAAACTAAATTAATGTGAGAATATCTACAGGAGATATTAGCCTTGACAATTCAACAATTAATCTTAACCTTTCCGCTTCGCATACGAGGTATGCAAATATCTAGCTGAAACCAATGCATTATATCCACGTGCCGTTGATTTTTTTACGCTGCCAACGTACAGAAACATTAAATATTATAAAAATATCTTATCTTACTTACGCTACATTCATATTATAGTAGTCATGTATAAAATAACATTTCAAAGTGAAATCAAACTTTAAATAGTTAAGTATAACATAATGTACCCGGGAATAATAATCATCGCAAGTGATAAGAGGGTTAGTTCCTTTATCGTCCAAGGGTTAAGTACTGTTTTGAGAAGGTTTTCTAGGTGACAAAATGCATCTGGCGAACTTGCATTGTCAAGCAAGGCTAGATCTGCCGATCACACGTAAATGTACATAGATAATATATACGTATTTTGCAAAAGCTATTCGGGTAATTTCGTATAATTGTTAACGTACAAAAGAATTTTTAATGTTTTTTTTTTGCCTATGGTTAAATTATTATGGCAACTTGTCAGTAGTGTTGTAATGATCCATTAACCAAAATAGTGTCTTCTTAAAGGGGAAAAATGGTAACAAACAAAAAAATTGGCAGCTAAGTCTTCTTAATTAAAAAAAAAAAAATATGTTGAGCCCCATATTTATGCTAGTTACCATCACAGTATTACAAAGACATACAGTAGGACGATGCCTTTGATCTCAAGGTAAAAGCCGACAACGCCTAGACAACGCATGGAGGCTAGGGTTGGCACAAATTAACAACTTTTACAAATTTCATTATTATTTTTAGATCTAATAAAAAACTGTCCGCCATCTTGGATATGAAAATGGATGCCGTTTTTGTAATCATTGACCCTAGAAACCTCAAAGTTGACATCCATAACATAAAAAAATTATGTCCACCATTTTGGATTTGAAAACGAGTACTGTTTTCGTAATCAGCACCCTGAGAAATCTCTAAATTGAAATACATATCATTTATTTAAAAAATGTCCTCCATCTTGGATATGAAAGTGGATGCCGTTTTCGTAATTATCACTCCAATAAACCTATAAATTGACATACATTACATTAAAAAAAATATGTCAACCATCTTAAATATGAAAATATATGCCATTTTCGTAATCAACACCCCAAGAGACCTCGAAATTAACATCTAAGAGTATATCATTCATACATTAAAAATGACCGCCATCATGGCTTTAAAAATAAATTCTATTTTAGCCGTAATTAACAACCCAATAAACCTAAAAATTGACCCCTAAACCTTACGATTTTATAAAAAATAAAAAATACGTGTGGCACTCGGTGACTGCCGCGGTAAAGCTATTGCAGAGCATTTTTTATCAACTTATGCAATTATAATTATTTATTTATTTTATTTATGCAGTTAAGTCTAAACGTTAAATCAAGTTAAATCAAGTTACACTTTTTGAGCGTGGTGACCGATAAGAAAACAATTATTTTTCTCTTATTGAATAAATGAGAAGTTAATATTGTTTAAAATATTTTTAATATCTTACAATACATGTAGGTTACTGGGGAATTTTTATCATTGAGTTAGCAGCTAGTGTAGACGCATACGTCTAGTCGCACGCACACAAACACCGTGCCGAAGTCTGCCGAGTGCCGAAGTCTGCGGAACTGAAACGATGTTAGACGATGCACGGCTTTCAACGCCACACCTCCGTGTCCGTCGGAGTGGGGAGCGTGAGGTTTTTTTCGTTACGGAATTTCTGGATTCGGTCCCCGCGCTCAAGGCCCGCGATAGAAGCTATGCAATAGCTTAAAATTTCAAAAGACCGAACCCGAGGCACTATAATATGGTCTAAGACTTAAGCCTGTCCAACCACACTATTTGGATGAAGAAGAAAAAATCAAACTTCGAAACACATGCCCAGCGATTAGTACCTATTTTTTTGTCCGCCATTTTTTTAATTTCGCAATTTGGCATGATACAATAAAAAAAAAATAAGATATAATAAAGTATACACAATGTAAAATAATAATAACAATATTTATTTATTTTTCTTCCATGTGCGAAATTTGGTGAAATCGCAGATCTTTATTCATGCGAGATGACGACTTGCAATCTCTCACGGCGCACGTCCTATGTACCATTTTAATTATAAGTATCTACACTAAATTTAACAATAATAAAAGCAAACACGTGTTAACCCTTCAATTCGTATCCCGAGCTTCTAAAAAGATTGGCATAAGCAGCTCGGGCTCGTGCTTCCCGCGTCTCGCCCCGCACGCCCCGCACGATTGACGCACTGTCTAGACGTCTTCGTCGAACGACTATACAGATTTTGACAGTGTTATCACGCTAGGGTGTCATCTATAGAGAAGCCTACAAGCTGTAATGAATAAAGGAATTAATTTTGAAAACTTCAAAGATAGTTTATCTATTTTATCTATTAAATAAAAAAGAATTCTCTTAAGCTGTTTTACTATTTTCAATATTCCTTCTTCTTCTAGATACATCGATGTAAATTAAATATTTAAAGCTTAGAGGTCAGATTATTTAGTTTAGATTCTATAGGTAAAATAAAATGTGGGGTCTTATGTACCCCACACCGCATTGAAAAAGGGCAGTTTTTCATATTGTTTAGTGATGGGAAAAAATATCGATTTTATTTAATTGTACTTATGGATTATTACATTAAAAGTTTACATTAAAACAGGGCAAACAATAATATTTTTGCAAACGATACATTCTGTGAGAATTTTCTTTGCTATTTTGTTTTGTCAGCCTCACGACTTGATAAGAAGGTGCGAAGTTTTTCGTAGCATCCTACACATCTGTTTTTATTTGATCCTTTTTCGAGATGATGTGGATTGTTTGGAGCGGGTTCTGAAAAAAAAAAACAACTGATAGTGTATTTTTGAAGCGGGTTGATGAGGTGCATTTCTATACATAAGTATGGAATCGTTACGGCCTGTGTGTGTTTTGCTTTTGTCAGTTGAATTTATTTGTTATATTCCTACATAATGATTTCACTCAGACTGAGTATAATTTGTAAATATTGATTGAAAACTTACCTGTTTTTCCAATATTGGTTATTTAGAATTAGATTTACCACCCGATTCCTCTTCATCATCAATAATATTATTAATTAACTTTCTTCGGCAACGTTTCGACATCTTATTATATGATCGCGGGTGCAGCGATCAACGTTTTGCACAACACTAACCGCGTAAAGCTAGCGTAGGGTGTGGTACGAGGTGTGCGGATTACGAGGTGTTCGGAACCTCGTAAATTTATTCAGTGCGGTACGAGGCTTAAAAAATCCGGTATTAAGGTAGATATACCAAAAAACTTGGCATCAATAGCACATCTCAGATATATAGTTATCTCTTTCCTAGACTGAAGCAAACGGAAGTTACGCCTCTCGGCGTAGAGAAGTTTAAGTTTTTCCTTATGGCTATAAAGACGAGACACGGACGAGGTGTTTCAAGCCTCGTTTCGCAGTCAACGTGTAAATTTTTTAAAATCTGCGTAAATATAAAAATATATGATCCCCCAAGAGGAAATTATTGGGGCAGACTTATGTGCAGCAATGGAATTTTATAGGCTGTAATGGACGATAAAACGTACCAGAAGTTTGTTGAAAAAAAATACAAACGTCAATGTCTAACCCATCAAAACGACAATAACACCTAAAATTAAAAACAGATAATTGTGGAAGCTAACTCGATACTCGATAGGTGTAAATGAAAATACAGCGAATCGTTTATGGGTTTTCCGTGTCAGGGAATATAAATTGGAAACACATTTGAAGTCAGTTTGTTAAATCTAAAAATAATTGATGAGTTTGATATGTATCTTTGACAACAGTAGAATAACATGTTAATTTAGTAAACTAACTGTGATCAGCATATTCTACATTGCTCTTTAATTTGTCGTTCGGAAGTTATTTGGTTCGGAACGACCTCTGTTCTTGAAAGAACCAGCAAGAACACAGAGGTCCTCCTTTTTGAAAAAAAAATCCGTTTACAATCAGATATGTTACACAATTTTTTATTCAATTTATTTAATTTTAATTTCAATGAACCGTACATTTTATTCAAATAATGTCTTAATCTAAAATAGTCTACAATAACATGGTACCTAAACTAGAATAAACTGTTGTCTCAAGTATATATAATAGATACATTACATAGTTATAACGTAATAGATACATTAAAAAATATTTTCTGTTGTTTTTACATTAAATTAATGACATACAACTAATTAGGGTAACAACATTCGGACTACATTTTCACAATCTGCCATTTTTAATAAATACACAAATAAAATTACATTGACTTAATTATACAGAAAAGGGCTAAAGAATGTAAAAAAAATATATTCATGAAAGAATGCCTTATTCTTATGTTAGTTTCACTTACTTTATCTTTGCGTCTTTTATCAGTGACCTCTCTTCTGTACGGCAATTTAAGTGCTGTTTTAGTAACGCACTCATAACGAATAACTGGCGCACTGAGAGGACTTTATAGGATTTATATAAGAGATGGGACGGGAATAAGATATGGCGAAATATTGCGACTTTTAATACAGCTTTTAAAGTGCTATCAATTGGTAGCAGGGTGGTTTTAGCTGCTCTTCTTAATGAGGTTATAGAATAGGTAAGAATCAATTGACATACTGCGAAATATACTTGAAGGTAGTTTCTTAATATTAGCAAATGAACGAACTTCATTAATTTAATCTCAGGTTCAAATCCCGGTTCAGGCTTAAATTCAGTAATTGGGTCTTTCTGATAAGAAATTCCGCAGTAGCAGCCCGGAGCCAGGAAAGTTGGCGGTGTTTTATTCTCGTGCCTCGAAAAGAAGGTAAATGCGTTGTTACGTGCCTGATCTCCTTCTAGCCGTGTCGAATTTCCGTTTCATCGACCTAGGAGATTGAGGTGCATTGTGGTCCTACCCTACGTGGATGGATGTTCCCTATTTTTTATAGTATAGGGTGACAAACGAGCACACAGTCCACCAGATAGTAAAAGGTTGCTGTGGCCCATAGACATCTACATCTATCCTCAATTACGAATCAAATTGCAGATGCGTTGTCACCAGTGAGGACTAAGATGGAATGCCTCGTTTCCAGTAAAAAAACCATAAGAACCATAGCAATATTAAGCTACTATTTTATGCTGGTATTCTGTGAAAGTGTGTTCCTTCCCCTGTCGAGCCAACCCATTCGTGCTACAACTATACTTCTAATATAACTGCAGCATGGCTCTACCACCTATAAAATTGAGACTGGCCTCCGTAACTATTGAGACTGACCTCTGTAACCAAAGTTTGGTCTGCTAGATATTTTAAAGAACTCTATACAGGTTTTTTACTTTAAGAATAAAACATCCTGAATACTAGAGTAATGCAGGGAACTTCCATTACCCTCCCAAAATGTGAGGAGGACTGTGATCAGCTGTGGGATGTTGGGTTGTAAATTTACGTTTTTATTATTTGCGTGAAATTTAATTATGTTTATTCTTATGTATAAATGTATTTGGAAAAAGTCTTTTAAATTTGTACTTATAAATTATTTCCCTAAAATCGTGAAATTATAAAAGAAAATCCAGTAGAATCAGGTTAAGCAACACGTTTGTTTAGATAACGTACTGCATGATCGTTCTCGGCAGTTAGCTATAACTGAATACTACAAAATTCACAGTAAATTGCAAGAGGAAGTTAAAAATTCTATTAAAGTTCTTACTCGAATGTGGTGGAGTTTTTAACTATTATAAGCCATAGAGGTCTTATTTATAACTGTACGCACCTAACTTGTATTTTTCGTAGATTTGTCACATTTAATGAATAAAATATCATAAAATCATATCCTCTGCATATAAATTTAAATCTGCGTGACCTTTTTATATTGTATTTAAATATATTTTCGAATTTTCTCTACTTTCCATTTAAAAAGTCATCAACTCTGGCAAATACACTAGGGTGGCTGTGAAGTTTTAAATAAGAGGATGTCTACATGAATAAAAGTCTATATCTGACGGTAGGTGAGATATAGCCGATGATGGTAAAGCATAATGAATTAGCACATAATATTTCTTTATGGTCTTATTATTATTTTTATATTAGTTTATGTTAAGTGTGACAAACGTGCACACAGTCCGACTGATGGTAAATGGATACTGTGGCCTATAAACATCTACATTCAGCATGGAGCTATTACGTTAAGTAACTGGATGGAAAGACAAATGCCGATAAGTTACTCGTATTTTACCATATTGCTGTACGTATTAAGAAAGAAGTAGTAAAAAGTTTGGTTCTAATGCGTGGAATATCGATAAGGTATCGCGTAAAAGTAATGATGACTCGATTACAACAATCATAAATGCTTGAAGGAACCTTTTTAACACGCAATTGGTTAGGATAAGAGGGTTTCGACTGAGCTACTACCCACGGAATATAGAAAAAGAAGCTACCCAACGACCGAATCAATTGAATGATGTGCAGTACTGTAATGCTTGATTAATCGAGTCCTTAGAATAGAACGATTGACTTACGACTAGTCAGTGGTTTGTTAAGTGTAAACCAAACGCTTAGTACACATTTTTTATCAGGGTATCATGACTCAACAGAATACAGAAGAACCCGATCGGGTCAGAGAAGTGGTTGTGGATCTCTCACTTACGCGGTGTGTTGTGTGCTGTTGAAACGTCAAATACATTGTTCACAATCACTGTTACTTTAGATGTTTAAAAATGTTACACATGTGCATACCAAAATAGTCACATTATATACAAAATTTGGGGTTGGCTATAAACATCCGGTACTTAATTTTGATATTGTTTTTAGTCTAGCAGGCTTGTTAGGGTTAAGCTTGAACCTATTACACTATTTTTAGATGTCGGAAATGCGTTTTGAATTAATTACGATATAAACAAATTTCACTAAAAATTGTGTAATAACGAAACGCAAATATGTCAATTTGTTCTCGTATTATCAAGTAGATGTCCGGTACTTGATTTTTTAATTTTGTTTTCAATTTAGGAGGATTGTCAGGGTTAAGCTTGAAACATTTACACTGTTTTTGGATTTCGGAAATGCCTTTTGAATTAATTACGATAAAAAATCACTAAAAATTGCAACAACGAAACGAAAATATGTCAATTTGTTTTTTTTTAAGACAGATAAACTCATAAAAAGTTAATCACTCGGATTCGGACATCCATTTGTGGCTGGAGACGGGACTTATATATAACAAATTGAATCTCAGTGGAGAGCAGTCAAACGGTTTTTCAGAAAACAAAATTATAACAATTCACATTACATTACTCCATTTATCATTATCATATCAGAGTTTAGAGCAACCAGACTTTATAGATAAGATTGATCGAATCGGTTCTAAAACCGAATTAGCACACCCCGACTCCACGTAGTCTTGTCTGCCCTACCCCTTTGTAAAGTCGTAGGCACGGAGGGAGACCCTCCGCAGTTTTGGCTTATTGGTCGCCTTTGGCGACCAGCCTCAGCCGCTACGGCTCACTTAGTTGCCTGCGATTTGCTATAGTGGGCGGGGGCTGCAATTCCCGCAGTGCTAAGGCCGTTGCAGAAGTAACTATTGCGTCAATATTCCTGTAATAAAAAAGTGAGGTTATAATTTTACAAAAAAATATTAGTCATAAACGATACATTTCCGCAAAGGGAGAAGGGTAGGGGTGCTTTCATGACCCCTCGCTTCCCCCCTCCCCTTCCCCTCCCCCTTCCAACTCTGTACGCAAGTACCGGACGTCTATAGTTTACCCAAAATTTTACACGTACAAATTTCAAAAAAATTATTAAACTAAGTTTTATTTTATAGTAGAGGGGGGCAAACGAGCATACGGCTCATCTGACGTTAAGTGACTTCCGCCGTCCATGAACGTCCGCCACGTCAGGGGAATCGCAGGTGCGTTGCCCGCCCTTTAGAAAGGAGTAAGCTCTTTTCTTGAAGGCCCCCAGGTCGTCATCATCATCATCATTACAGCCCTTCACAAGTCCACTGCTGAACATAGGCCTCCCCCAAGTAATGCCACAAAGCACGGTCCTGAGCCAACTGCATCCATCGACTTCCTGCATGTCTTACCAGGTCGTCACTCCATCTAGTGGGGGGTCGCCCTACACTACGCCTACCGGTACGAGGCTGCCACTCGAGAACCTTTCTTCCCCATCGGTTATCGGTTCTTCGAGCTATATGGCCGGCCCATTGCCACTTCAGCTTACTAATCCGTTGGGCTATGTCGGTCACTCTGGTTTTACTGCGGATATCCTCATTTCTGAGTCTATCACGCAGAGAAACTCCGAGCATAGCCCTCTCCATAGCTCGCTGAGCGACCTTAAGCGTCCTCATACGGCCAGCAGTGAAGGACCACGTCTCAGATCCGTAAGTCATCACTGGCAACACGCACTGGTTGTACAATCTAGTTTTTAGAGATTGAGGTATACCTGACGAAAAGATATGCCGTAATTTCCCGAACGCTGCCCAGCCGAGTTGAATCCGTCGATTGACCTCTCGGTCGAAGTTGGACTTACCTAGTCGGACTATTTGTCCCAGGTAAACGTATTCGTCAACAACTTCGAGCATAGTGCTCCCAACAACTACCGGCATAGGTGTGACATGGACATTGAACATGATCTTTGTTTTGTTCATGTTCATCTTAAGACCTATCCGTTGGGAGGCACTATTGAGGTCATTGAGCATAGTGCTTAAGTCCTCCAGCGATTCTGCCATAAGGACTATATCGTCGGCAAATCGAAGGTGAGTGATGTACTCGCCATTGATGTCAATACCGTATCCTTTCCAGTCCAGTAGCTTGAAAACGTCTTCCAATGCAGCGGTGAAGAGTTTCGGGGATATAACGTCACCCTGTCTTACACCTCTCTGCAGTTGGATAGGTTTCGAGCTCTGGTTCTGTACTCGGATAGCCATCGTAGCCCTACTGTACAAACACTTCAGCACTTCGATATACCGACAGTCAACTTGGCACCGCTGAAGGGACTGTAGCACCGCCCAAATTTCGACGGAATCAAAGGCTTTCTCATAGTCCACATACGCCAGGCAAAGTGGCAGATTGTACTCTTCAGTCTTCTGTACAATCTGCCGCAGGGTATGTATGTGGTCTATGGTACTGAAGCCTTTTCGGAAACCGGCTTGTTCGGGAGGCTGGAAGTCGTCAAGTCTGCGTGCGAGACGATTCGTAATGACTCTCGAAAACAGCACGTAGACGCGGCTCAGAAGGGAAATCGGTCTGTAGTTCTTTAAGAGAGCGTTGTCGCCTTTCTTAAAGAACAAGACCACCGCACTTCTGCTACACGCCTCTGGAGTAGTGCCACCATGGAGGACGGAATTGAAGAGCTTCTGAAGGACTTCAAGTACCGGTGTTCCACCCGCTTTCAGAAGCTCCGCTGTAATTCCATCCTCGCCTGGGGCCCTGCCGTTTTTAAGGTGCTGGAGAGCCATTCTAATCTCGCTTAGACTGACGTCCGGGGTATCATCGGAATAGTGTCGGATAAGACTTGCTCTTGGATCGTTACTCACACTTGCGTGTGGCTCCAACGATGATGTGTACAGCTGCCCATAGAACCTCTCAATCTCACTCAAAATCTCAGGTGTCCCGGAAACGATGTTGCCACACTCAGTCTTCAGCCTTGACAGTTGGCTCTTTCTGGCAGACAGATCTCTGGCAAAGACTTTGGAGCCCTGGTTCCGCTCGATCGCTTCTTTAATACGAGAAGTATTAAAGTTGCGTAAGTCTCGCCGTATGCATTTGGAGATCTGTCTGTTCAGTTGCCTGTATGCTGTCAAATCTGTTGACGATTGCAGCCTCATCTCGGTGATCGGAGAGTTTTTGTGTTCTTCTGCGGCGGGTCTTGCAGAACTTAGCTCCGACCGCATGGACAGTTTCCACGAGCTTGTCGTTCATATCGTCCACTGCATTGCAATCTTCTAGGCACTGGAAGCGGTTACGTAACTCGAGCTGAAAGGTTTCGGGATTCTGGATTAGAGCGCGAGGGGGGACGGAGCGTTGACTTCATTAGACGAGACCTCTCCAACTTAACGTTTAGGTTCAGTGTGCCTCTAACCATTCGGTGATCGCTGCCAGTTTTCACCCTTGCGATCACTGAGACATCACTGAACAGTTGGCGTCTGGTCGTCATAATGAAGTCAATCTCATTTTTTGTCGAACCGTCGGGGCTCGACCAGGTCCACTTCCTGTGGGGCCGCTTCTGGAAGAAAGAGTTCATCATAAAGAGTTCCTCTTTCTCCATAAAGTCGGCCAGCTGCTGGCCCCTTCGGTTCCGTTGCCCTACTCCAAATTTCCCTACCTTCAGCTCACCGCTTTCTCTTGTGCCCAGTTTTGCGTTGAAGTCTCCCATCAACACCGTGTAGTAGGTTTTGGAGGAATGTATGGCTCTGGAAATATCCTCATACATTTCCTCCACCTCCTCATCGGGATGTGCCGAGGTTGGTGCGTAAACCTGAATGACCTTCAGCGAATACCGTTTGGTGATTCTGAGTATCAGGTACGCGACCCTCGTCGACACACTCCCAATCTTTACAACGTTGTTGACGAGAGATTTGTGGACGATAAATCCGACACCTCCTTGGGACAGATGGTCGCCCTCCCGGTGATAGAACAAGTTGCCGGACTCGAGGATTGCCGTGTCCTCCCCCTCTCTTCGGACCTCGGATAATCCAATAATATTCCAGCGCAACTTGTCTACCTCTTCTTCCAGCTCCAGTATCTTCTCGTCAGTCCTCAGGGTGCGTGCGTTATATGTTGCCAGGTCGAGTCGTCGTAGGTGGCAACCGAACCTCCACCGGAGATTCTTAGCACCCCCTGCCCCGCCGTTACCATGGTCGCCACCGTAGCCAGGAATAGCGGGGCCGCCGGGGACTGGGGGCCGTCTGTTTGTGTATTTGTTCATTGGGGGGTATTTGCCATAGTTGCCACGCTTGGCGAGCGGGTTGGCAACCGCAGTTTTTTATTACGTCACAGTTGTCATCAGGAAGACGCTGCTGCCCATCTCCTGCCTGTCTCCCTCTGTCGCCTCTTACGACACCCACGGGAAGATATGGGGTAGTGGATATTCTTAACCGCCACTACACGGCACGGCAGGTCGTATTGGTTCGGAAAAATTGCCGATGGTAAACTATTCTACGGAGAGGTCGTATGCGGAAGAAATCTTCTTGTGAAACGTAAAGTGTATCGGGAGGTTTGCCGTGTAGTGCGTTCCTGAAATTTGGCGGCTGGGATTAATCCGAATAATTCTTCAGAGCACTCCCCATGGTATATGCGAAAGAAAATGTAAAGAGATGCAACATCTCTTCGCAGCGCTAGTGAATCGAGCCGATCGGAAAGCACTCGGTCGTCGACGATTTGAGCCACTCTGTGCTGGATGCGGTCAAGTGGAAGGAGCTGGCACTGGAGAGCCTCGACTCAGAGATGGGAACAGTATTCCATATGCGGCCAAACCTGTGCCTTGTAAAGTTGCGGTGTGCCGGCATGAAATACTGTTTCGCTCTGCTGGACACGCCAAGCTTTTTAGAGGCCAATTTGGCCTTCTTTTCCAAGTGACCACAAAACTGCACGTCACTCGATATGTCGACGCCGAGGATTCCGATACTGGCTGAAGCAACAAGGGGAGTGTCTTGAAACTGAAGAGATACGACAAAGGGGTACTTTTTAGTGGTTAACACGCAAACTTGTGTCTTTTGAGGGTTAAGCTGGACTAAATTCAGTCGCCCCCAATCCATCCAAATTTGTCCTGAAAGTTTGTATAAAGAGGGTTATATATAGTTATATTAAGAAATTTATGGATGATAATGATTCCTGGGAAAGTTGATCGCTGTCAAGCTATTTCTAATTTGTTTTGTGTTGTTAATTGTAACATACATGATTGTAAGCTGTTAAGTTTTTTAAATGTCCTGCTGGGTTTCTTCCTGAATATTCTCAGGATATAGGTTTTTTTTTCCGAAACAGTGGTAAATTAAAAAAGTAACTCTAAATATATATTATTAATATACAATGTTGAATAAAAGTTTTCTTTTTCTATGAATGGTTAGTAATAAGGCAAAACATAAAATATGAACACTATTTTGTAAGACAGATGTTGTCACAACAAACCACGTCAGAATAATCTGCGCGCAGCTTTATGTTACCACAGTCGCCCCACTCCAGAACCCTACTCGCTTGTTCATGGGATTTATCGCGTGAAAAAAAAGGTGAGCATTTGAAGAAAATGTTGCTAATAAACATAAAGTACCAGATTCATAAAATATTTAGATATTATATTTTCAGAAAATTAGATTTTGCATCATAATATTGTTTAAGTAGAACAAAGAATTACACCATGCCTAAGCTTTGAACTAAAATAAATGGAATTTCTTTTGCCTTATAGTCTTTGCTCGAGATTTGATTATTTCGGTTGAGATCGTGAAATTATTTGCTTATTCTCGAATACTTTTGATATTCAACAAAGTTTTCTGTTGGATATGATATCAAAAATACAATTACTTTAGGCTTTTAAATCATTCCCTTAACAATTATCAAAAATTTATATTTGTAACTTACAATCACAATATATTAATTTAATGCATAAAAAATCACAAAATCTGAACCCGATACAAACACATACAGATACAATTTATGTTTAAAATATTGTTAGTGTGTGTGTCACTGTAAAATGTCCGAAGTGAATACGGAGTGAAACTCCTGGCACCACCTACTCGAAAAGACAGAACAATGTCCGCTGTGCGAGCTAGTAAAAATAACGAAAATAAATTATATTTAAGTTTCAGCTTGAAGGGAACCGATGTATAAGTAGTACTACAATAAAGTAACTTTATACGCTCCAACTAGCGAATTAAATTCGATCATCGCCAAATTCAGGTAACGTCAATAATCGTTGTACTAGAATCAAATGTAAACCGTCATAACGCCGAATAGGCAATTGACAGATTTTTTAAGGTATACAAAATAACACATATTTAAGGTAAAGGTTTGATATTTGCCTCACTTTTTAAAAAAGCTCTATTAAAAAAAACTGCTTGCTGAAAATGATGCAACATGCATCTGAAAACATAGGTCCTTTGTCTTCTATAATAGGCTATTTTTGTAAACACTGTTTTTTTTGACCTCTCAAAAACGAATAGTTGCCTATGGTGGCGGATAGTAGCCTTACGTAGAAAATGCTTCAGGGGATATTTGCTTCATGCGGAAATAGTCACCTCGATATAGTTTTTGGATAGAGACAAATTTATGTAAATGTAATAATCTTTATTATTTATTTATCAGTCTATATAAATTACTGAGATCTTTTATTGTGTACAACTTAAAATATTAATTAACATATTTTAGGTTGTATTAAATGAAATATTTTTCAGTTTTAATGTTTTAAAATATAAAAATTTATTATTCAAACTTTAAGTTATGTAAGTTACAGAGTAAAATATTAGCATTTAACTTAAAATGGCAGTCAACTTTGCATTAACATTATTACCAGAGGCTAGGGTTTTAACTTTCCACATTTCATGCAATAGCTTTTGAACATTGACTAAGCGTCACGCAACCACAAATGACAAATCTCACATTTAATCCAATCTGATTTTGATTTAGTACAATTACAATTCTCATAACATTCTGCGCAATAATTTTAGATATTAAAACTTTTTTGGTAGTATGTTCTACTATTGAATTAGAGTTTTTGACTTGTAATATTTTTGAGTGTCTCTTATTGATTTTCGTTCCTTTACCTTACCTTTTAATTAGTAGTCCGTCGGTAGTTTTTCTTTTAAATATTTTGAACTTAAATTATTTTTTCATTTTCACTTGCAGAGCTGTTAGAACTGTAAGTTTGTAGTCTTCTCTTCCTTAAAGCTTTTACTTGGTTCTCTTTTCCAAAATCTGTGCTATCAGGTTCAGTTTCAATGCTAGTCATAACAATATTTTTGGTCTTTTTTTTTGCGGTTGCTCTCTTTCTTCTCAATGTTATTCTCGTTATCAGCTGGTTTAGTTTTTACTGTCTTAAAATTATTTTCTTTCTCTGTGATAATATTAATTTCTGTTATTTTGTTTGTTTTCTTTATTTTTTCTACTTTATTCTTCTTCTGAACAATTTTATTGTTGGAATTTAAAATTTCTGCAGATTGTTTAGCTCTTTTAGTCATGCTCAGCTATATTCTTAGTAAAGGAGATGATTGACGTAAAAATTGAACGGTGGTTTTATTTCCAAGATGAAGGTTCTGTGGTTCATTTAAATATATCAACGATGACAATGATAGCTTACTATCATTAAATATGTAATTTTTCATGTCGCTATCTCCTAAGGCTAAACAGTCTTGGGAAAGATTTTAAAGGCTTGAAAACATTTCATTCATTGAATGTTTTCAAGCCTTTTAGGGAAATTTAATTGATACTTTTCTGTTTTTATCCAATTCTTCGAACGCAAGTGCTAAGCCCTCTTCTGTCCAGCTGATGTGACGTGGCATGACACTTGGTTTTCGCTTATACTTGCCAGTTATTTCGCTCACCTAGATTAGATATATGAAACAATAAAGAATTTATTTTGTTTAAAACACGTTATAGTAACAGTAAATTGGAAAAAACAAGAAAAGAAGAAAAATTCGCCTTTGCTCGTTAAGGAATTCATAGTAACACTAAGGACAACTATCCGCGAAAGTAAGTAGGCAGACTCTAATAAATAAAAACTATTAAGCGATAAAAAACCCAAACAAACTAATTTAAACTTTAATGTATGTAAAGATACAAGAATTTGACTGAAAACACGACCAGTAATAAAAATATTTAATAAAAATTACTTATCAAAAATTTTTCAAAACCTTTCAAAGTTTCGCCGCGAAAGATTTTCGCTCATACGGACAAAACGCCTGCAGCTTCTCCGATGGCATATACGACACTGAGGTCACTTCTTACTGTAGTCAAACGCTAACACAACTTTTATTCCCAACATAGTGTAATTAAAGCCGGGGCATGTATCCGTATGACGCAACTATCCGGCTTTTACCCTATATGCAGAAATCTGAGTAGAATATGTAATTTTGAAGTAATAAATGACAACTCTTCTTAAATTGTATCTGATGACATAAGCAATAATAATATTCTTTTCACCCAGTTAACGTGCAAAAGTTTTCTTTTTCGGATATTACAGAAGAAGCATGAGATTCAAATTATAGCAGTTGAAATGCAAAACTAGAAAGTATGCTATTTTAGGATACACGTCGGTAGGCTATGTTAGGTGTGACTCAGAATCATAGAATGAGCAATTGTGTGTTATTAAATGCTTCGGTGGTTTAAACAGAGATGATTTAAACGGAATTATATTGTCGAAATTGTCAACGACTTGAAGATGAACAAAACCCACGAGCATGGATGCGTATATATGAATGTGAAATAAGCGAGGAAGTGAATCAGTCTCTGTCTTCCTCTCTGCTTGACAGGCGTGAGAGTCTTTGTATTAAGAGTTTTTAAATTAATAAAAAAAGACGTGTGGCACTCGGGGACTGCCGCGGTAAAGCTATTGCATAGCATTTTTATCAACTTATGCAATTATAATTAATTATTTATTTTATTTATGCAGTTAAGTCTTTGATATTAAATCAAGTTACACTTTTTGAGCGTGGTGACCGATAAGAAAACAAATCTGAACCAGAATCATAAAAACTGTATTATTCTGGCTAAACGAATCTAATAAAGATCTGTTATTTTTGTCTCCTGCGAAAAAAACAGACTATAGGAATCTATCGAATACCTACATAAACAAAATATCACCTATAAATAAAATATTACGAAGCGGAATAACTAATAAGAGTGGCAACGTCGCACTATACAAGGGATTGCGTTAAGACGACACCTCGAAGGGCTATCGCCCGACTGATCCGAGTGAATACATAATTTCTATAAAAACTTGAAAAAACGCCCTCATAAGGTCTAAAATAGCGTAGCGCCCGCGACGATTAAAAGCGCTTAGAAATTCTCAGAAACTTTAAAATATTTTTGTAAAAATTATGGATTTGAGTAATCAAAATAATGAGCAAGTAAATTATGAATATTAATGTTATGAATATATTTGAGTGATTTCGAAGCATATAGATTAAGTAATTTCGTTGTAATTTCAACTATAGTGGTTTTTTAGAGGTGTTTTCGCAAATAATTATGATCGAGTCAAAATTATACATAACATAATACATAAACACTCACGCCTGTCACCCAGAGGGGTAGGCAGAGACTACAGACTTCCATTTGGCACGATCCTGACACACCTCTCTCGCCTCCTTCACATCCATACAACTACGCATGCATGCTCGTCGGTTAAGGGTACTCCTAATTTGGCCCGTTTTCAATAAATCGCCAATTTGGTCGATAAATTTTCGCCTAGGACGTCTCTTTCCGACTCTGCCATTCACTTCTGCAACATAAATTTTCTTTGTCACTATTTCCTCATCCATTCTTTCCACATGACCAAACCACCGAAGCATTCCTTTCTTAATCCTGGTAACAACATCATCTTGCAAACCACACTCTTCTCTTATCACACAATTCTTCACCCTGTCATTCAGATTCAGCCCTAACATACTCCTTAACGACCGCATTTCTACTGCATTTATTCTACTCTCGTGCTTCTTCTGCCACACCCAACTTTCACTACCATACGTTAAAGTAGGGACCAACACAGCATTGTGAATTGCCATACGTGCCTTTTTTGACACATTTTGACTCTTCACAATAGAGTGCAGGGCCCCATTTACTCTGTTTCCTGCGTTCACTCGTCGTTCTATATCCTTATCATATCTCCCATCCCTGCTAAATACGCAACCCAAATATACAAACTCATCTACTTGCTCGATCAACTCCCCATCTATTCTTATTTCACATATCGTTTTACTTTCATCTCTTTCAAAAACCATAATTTTCATCTTACTTGCGTTCACTTTCATACCCCTTTCTTTTAATGATCTGTTCATTAATGTAACCATCATTTGCAACTCAGCCGCCGACGACGCAAGAATAACTTGATCATCGGCGTACAAAAGGCATTTGATGGTTAACTCACCCATTCTTAATCCGCATTCTTCAACTTTCAAATTTTGCAAACAACTGTCCATAAATAGGTTGAACAACCACGGGGAAGCCACACAGCCCTGTCTGACACCTTTATGGATGCCAAACCAGTCGGAGTAGACCCCGTTGATTCTAACACAAGCACTAGAGTCCCTATAAAGAGATTCCAATGCCTGTATCAAGCCAGCGCTCAACCCAAATGAGTTCAGTGTTTGCCATAGCACATTCCTATCCACTCTGTCATAGGCCTTCTCCAAGTCCATGAACGCACAAAAAACCTTTTGGTTTTTGGCCAAAAACTTCTCCGCGATCATGCGCATGGAGAAGACTTGATCTGTACATCCCATTCCCTTTCTAAATCCCGCTTGCACATCCCAAATTTTTCCATCGGTTTCTTTCATGACCCTTTCAATTAGTACCTTGGCATACAATTTTCCCACGATGCTAAGAAGGCTGATACCGCGGTAGTTTTTACAGTCCTGCTGCGACCCTTTTCCCTTATATACTGGGACTATCACGGTTTTGCACCAGTCTCCCGGTACCCGCTTCAGTTCCCAGCATACATTAAACAAGGTGTGCAGCAGGCCTGCCACCACTTCCTCTCCAGCCCTTAGCATTTCGAGTGAAACTCTATCATAACCGGCAGCCTTACCTGCTTTCATGCTTTTCATTGCTTTCATTATTTCATCTATACTTATCTCGCTACCTCCTTCCTCTTCTTTCGGAGTTCCTATTTCATTCAGTTCATACGTTGTCTCCTCACTCATAAACATTCTTTCAAAATATTTCTTCCATCTCTTTAAACTCAAAACTTCATCAATCAGAATATAGCCATTCTCATCTCTTATAGCATTCATTATAGGCTGTTTTGAACGTCCCCTGGCAGTTCTTAGGAGTTTCCAGAACATTTTAATATTTGCCTGGAAGTTATCCGATATTCTTCTATCATTCTTATCCGTTCTTTCTTGCTTTTTCCTTTCAACTTCTTCTTTTACTCTTTTATTTAGATGTCTAAAGACTGCCTTTTTTCTTTCAAAATCATCATTCGTACCGCTAGAATTACCAGCCTTAGTTGCTAGTAAATCTAGCCATGCTCTCTTCTTTGCTTCAACTTCCGTACGTATCTCATCATCCCACCACAAAGTATTATTTTTCCTTTCATTCTTTCCTTTACTAACACCACATACTTCGGTAGCTGCATCTACTAAACCTTTCTTAACATTTTGCCATACATTCTCCAAGTCTAACTCATTCATACATAATTCATCCAAACCACTTACGTTTTCTTTCAGTCTACATTTAAACTTGTTTTTCTCACCTTCATCTTGTAATCTTTCTGTTCTAATACGCTGTAACGCAGTGGTAGACACAGATGACCGATGGCGCCACCGCCTGAATAGACCATTAATTCGGCAAAAAACCAAAAAATTATCCGTTCCTACGTTTGACCCCCGGTAAACCCTTTTATCCACCACTGCGCCCCTCAATCTTTCATCCACAATTATGAAATCTATCATGCTTCTATCATCACCTCTTTTCCAAGTATACATGTGAATCCTCTTGTGGCGAAAGAAAGTGTTCGTCACAAAAAGATTCTTTTCCATACATACAGTGAGGAGGCTTTCACCATTCTCGTTTATACTTTCATCACCAAATGTTCCCAATATCCTTTCATAACCAAGCCTCCTCACCCCAACTCTTCCATTAAAATCTCCTAGCTCAAACCCGGCTCAAAATTATACTATCGTGTTTTTGAGCAATCAAATTCAAGATAAAGACATGAATTTACCTATATCAAAATTTCACTTCCCTTAGTGGTGTCATAGTCCTATCAATTATTTTATTATTATAATAGTACATGATATTCCCTTTAAAATGACACCAATATGAATAATATCTTATATCTATATCTAAAAATAAATAAAATTGAAGTGTCTGTTTGTAATGTTAAAATAACAGCTTTTTATTAAATGCATATGAAAGACTAGTAACGAAAACACAATTTTGAAATTTTTTGTCTGTTTGTCGGTCTGTCTGTCTGTCTGTCTGTTTGTTCCAGCTAATCTCCGAAACAGCTGGATCTATTTTGACGGGACTTTCACTGGCAGATAACTGATGATAAAAGGAATAACTTGAACTACTTTTGTTTTAGAAAAGGAATTAGGGTTCCGCGCAAAAAAATTAAAACCCATGAAATCCATGTTCCACGCGGGCGAAATCGCGGGGAATAACTAGTACTCAATATAGATAAATGTATACTTATTTTTATTTATTTATTATTTTAATAAATAAATAAAAATAAGTATTAATAATTTCTAGACACATCTCAACAGATATTTCGTTAATAAACTGCTATCAAAACTGAAGCATTCTTTTATATTTAGCATCCATTTAACACAAAAAAAACTGATAAGAATACTTTTTAAACAACATATAATCAATAAACGATAATCGCGTATAGTGAATTTCGAGGTAAATTATTATATGTAAACGTTTTTGAATCGTCGTAATGATACATATTTCCTAAAGAAAATATCTCCACAATTAATTTGATGTAAAATAACATTAGAAATAACGTATAAAAACGGAGAAATTATCAAATTTTTGATCGAGTTCCTAACCAGTACACAAACAAAAATGGCGAATAGTCATTTTCACATTTTTTTAGAAATAACGTATAAAAACAGAAAAATGATCAAATTTTTGATCGAATTCCTAACCAGTACACAAACAAAAATGGCGAAATGTCATTTTCACATTTTTTTTTTATATAGTTATTTGTTACAGAGTACACAGATAAAATTCACTCTCATAGATGACAAATTTCAAACACCACAATCTCTAATTTTTTACTCTGCTATTGTTACGGCCTCTAGTTACCCGGGCAAAGGTTGTAGAACCCGGGCCCACCAGGGGTTCAACTCGACGAGTAACAGGAGGTCGGCCTAAATGGCTTGTGGAATATGAGACAATAGCGTTTAAAAAAGGAACCAAACAAGACTTACCTATTTCGTCGACGTAGGGTCAAACCTAGGAAGATTCAGGTGTAAGTATATGTGTGTGATAGTGTTATGCTCAGTACGTGTTATATTATGTAACCTGACTTCCTGCTGGTTGCCGAACAGCAGATCCCAAGGCTTCACCTCTATTCCAGTATGGGATCCATCGAAGGGGCAAGCCGTCACAGAAACTTCAGAGTCTAGGAAATTACGCTCGTTTATCACTCATTAATTATAGTTAAGTCAATTGTCATTAGGTTAATCCAATCAAATTCAACCAGATTTAACCGAACCCGCGTTATAACGAACTCACTATTTGTGAAAAATACTGCAGTTCGCGCAGTACATACGTCAGGGCGGCCGTACGGCAATTATATTAACAAGACGCGTAACTACTCAGTTCCACGCTCCACGGCAAGATTTGTCACTTATTATTTATTGTCCAATTAATTGTCTTTAAATTCAAATGGCACGCTCTATTAACATAAGTCTAAGACAAAACAAGGAGACTTTCAATGTATGAACAACCCGGCTTCGCGCAAAAACTCTCGCGACCCCTATAATGCGACCAGAGAACGTCATCGGCGCAGGCGCCGCGTGCCCAGCTAGGGAGCGCGCCCTAGCGGCGGGCCGGGTGCAGCCCGGCCCCGCCGTCTGCTCCCTAGCTCGGCTCGATGCCAACAGGGGTGACCGACCGCGCGCACAAATGCAGCTAGCCTCCCCCTCCCGCACCTCACTAATCGTCGCTTCACACCGCTTGAGATAAGACGATCTACTATCAGGCGCTAACAAACCCCCGTCCCGGACATAAGGACCTATGTCCGCGAGTAAATTGGCAATTAGAAGACGCTTTGTATTGTTGGTTTTTACAAAAACGATCAACTGGGCAAATGATATCTGGCCCTTTGCTTTGTGAAAAAGCATTACAGTTAAATAAAAAATTAGGTGACGGCGGCTCGTTTGTCGCAAGTAACGGATGGTTATATAGATTTATATCTCTTCATGGAATTTAATCAATGTTTATTAAAAAATAATAATTTCTTAATAAACATTGATTTTCGTTGAAATTGTTGTTTTTAATAAACACATAACATTATGTATGTACATATGTACTACAAATGCACAAAACCCGCTTTTCTTCATACATTCGATCATCCGGATTTTCGATTATCCGAATCCCTAACGGCAACAATTAGTCCGGTTAATCGAGTATATGTATACATATTGAGAATCTAAATTTTTTTTAAGAATTTAAACTATAGCACATTTAAAATATAGTCCACCTAGCAACACGATGCGCCCCGCACTGAATTCGTGGACGAATGCGGGGGTGATATAGACGCAGTATTTAATCGGGACGCATTTTTAATTTATTATCATAAAAATAATACATATTTCTAAAAAGTAACCAAACCAAATTATTTTATTTTGTATTGCAAAGCAGTAGATATTTTTTTTATATTCCTTTGATAAACAATGAAGGAGTAAAGTGGTTTCATCTCAACGATTTGGAGGTGATTTGGGTATTTTTTTACTTATTATGTGACACTGATAGAAAAATTATGGCTAAACGAAATTACATATCAGATCATGTAGATTACTAGCTATTGTTTTCATATGTAATTTCTCTGTAAGTGTCGACGAAAAGTTGGTTCATCTGCACGCTTTTTTCAAGCTTTTTGCGAGAGAGCAGCCTTAATAATAAATGTACTTTGTTCATTCATATTCAAAATTTCAAAACACTTTATACACAAACACCGTGTCGAAGACTGAGGAAAAGAAACGACGTTAGACCATCGTTAGACAATGCACGGCCTTCCAGCCACACCTCCGTGCCCGTCGGAGAGCGTGAGGTTATTTTCGTTACGAAATTTCTGGATTTTCCCGCACTCAAGGCCCGCGATAGAAGCTATGCAATAGCTTAAAACAATTAAATACTTTTCTCCATACAAATTTGAACACCCTCTGGTCTCCCAGTTAGCGGTTGTTTTGAAAAATCGCAAAATAAGTTTTAATTTATTTTATTTACAGAGTACCTTCAGTAAGTTTAGTGTCAATCGTCCCATAAAATAAAAAAAAAATCATACAAACCGTAACACTATTTCACCCTCAAAGGGATTGAACTTTCCAAAATCACGTTTTCTTAGTTGATTATTACGTTTTAAAAGATAGCTACTGTCCAAATTTATGATTTATACGTCTAGCAGTTTGGGTTGTGCGTTAATAGATGAGTCAGTCACTTAGGACATCTCTTATTTAAATATATGTATGTAGCCTTATACTTACAAGCCTACGCCTAGCTTACGAACAGAATTTGCGTTCAGATTAATTTAAATTACCTACTTTAAATATCATCGCTCCGTTTGTAACATTCACAGAATTATAAAAGTAATTAAATATTATGTGTTTTAATTTCGCATAGCATTTCTTTTATTTATTCTTAAAGATAGGTTTATTTAAACTAAGTTAAATCTGGACGTGTTTGGTGAAATGATATTATTATCATCATCAATATTATCATTAGAATCTACTACTAAATATGAGCCTCATCATAGGTTACCATATCACAGTTCCTAGTCATCACATCAAGTCTTCGTCTCATTTAGCCTAACAATGCACATGCTAGTACGAGTCCGCTACTCCAGAACCCTTTTTTTCTCATCATATTTTAGTTCTCAAGCTATATTAAATCAGGTGCATTTTCACTTCAGTCTACAAGTTTAATATTTGACAGGGGACAAAATAGAATAATTACTACTTCCATTGACTTTATGAACTATGAAACACTAACTGGGTGGCTCGGTCTAGTAGGAATACGTTCGCACAAAACTACCAATGCGAAATAGCAGCTTAATGCTTCTGTACTTCTTATGGCGAGCTATAAAACGAAAAATTTTTACTGGGTCTTCACCACCCCGTGAGGACTACGGCTTTTCTCCTCAGTCCTTATTATCATCATTACACCACTAAACATAGGCTTTCGCCAAATAATTCCAGAAAGTACGGTCCTGAATCACTTGTGCAAGTACTATTTTTATGTGGTAGAGCCATGCTGCAGCTACATTAGTAGTATAGTTGGAGCACAAATGGGTAGGCTCAACCGGGATAGGACCACACTTTTATAGAATACAAGTAAAATATATCAGCTTAACGCTGGTGTATTTTGTGTGGTTACTGTAGGGAACCGGAGATCCTTCATACTAGAAAGGAAGAACTCCATCTTAGTCCTCACGGTTTACAATGTATCTTCATTCTGATTCATAAACGAAGACAGATGTAGATTTCTATGGACTACAGCAAACACTTATCGTCTTAGTCCTCACGGGGTGACAATCGAAGATCGTTGAAAAGGTAACAATTACCATTCACACTGCATTTTACTTGTTTAAATTTGGATTTTTTTAAATATAATGAGGGTATGACAAAAGAGCACACAGTCCATCCGATGGTAATTGGATGCTATAATTCATTTATATCTATATCTATCATCGATTAAGAATCAAAATGAAGATGCGTTGTCACACCTAAGAACTAACAGTAAGAAGGGTCTCCGGTTCTATACATTTACCGCCTCAATGCTGGGCACAGGCCTCCCCTCATTTCTGAGAGGGTTTTATGGCAAGAAAGCGTCCGCCACGCTACCCCAATGCGGTTGGCGAACTTCACATGTCTTCGAAATATTTTTTTTCTCTTATTCCTCAGAAACGCAGGTTTCCTCACGATGTTTTCCTTCACCGTCGAGCACGTGGTAAATCAGCACTTAAAATAGCAATTAACAATTTCAATGGTGCCGGCGGGGATCGAACCCGGATTACTCGCTTTTTGTTAAATTTACAGCAAACCTTAACCATCTAAGCTACCACGGCTCTCAACATACGAAATACAAAAGCATTATTCTACTGTTTTACGTCGGTATTCTGTAAGAACGGGGTCCTACCCAAGTTGAGACGACTCACAAGTGCTGCAGTTATGTATAACTGGCGCTTTATAGAGAACTTCTGTCAGTTATCGATTTTAATTCAAACGAAGTAATTTTAAATCACTATAACAATCCAAAAAAAGTTGAAGAAATGTTTATTGGTCTCAAAAAAAAAAGAAAAAATAGAAATACTTTAAGAAAATGATAACAATCTCTACATATAGCGACGCAAGTTAATCTGAATTTATTACATGAATCCCTTAGGATCTAAGTCATGTCTGTAGTGTAAAAAATGTGAAAGCCGCACAGAACTTGCTTACAGAGATCTACACCAAGACGCTACATTTCATGCTTGCCAAGATACTTGAATCGATAAATAGCTTTTCCTTAGGTATTTACTACCCTTGAGTTGTGTTGTAACTAGTTTAGTTGCGAATAAAGATATTAAAATGTATTTCAAAGAGTTATATAATTAGCAAAGATTTTTCGTAAAAAATTAGCAAAGATTTTTCGTAAAAAATTGGAAATGTAGGGAATTTAAAGTAAGTATAAACTTAATTAAGTAAATGAGTTAAAATCCATAAAAGGTCTTTTGTTTAATATAAAGAAATTCTGTTTCTGTGTTTTATTTCAAAGTTGTAATTTTGTATTTTCTCTTCTAAAAGAAAGCAATAAAGATTTTAAATAAATAACAAATAAACATGAGTTATATTAAATAAAAGTTATATTAAATATGAGTTCAAAGGCCGTTAATTTTATGTCGACAAGTTAAGTTTGTCGCTAAAGTATTTGTTGTCTGTCAGTCTGTAATTGAACAGAGATTTTGATTTAAAATAAATTATGTAAAGGGAGTAGGCTTTCAAATACGCATAAAAAGTTGTTCGATTAAATGCTTAGAACACTACCGTGGCAGAGCTCTCAAACGGCCCGTCAGAGGGCGACACAGCGTCCTCTACGCATAGTCGTAGCAGATCTATGGCTGAAAGACGACGTAGCGTTGACTACGTACGTAGATCGTGAACTTTCGTAGACCGAACGGAATAGACGTGTATTGCAAAATTTAAACTCTATTTTAGTGTAAAGTGCAGTGATAGTGTGATTCATTGTACAAAATATAAAAATAGTATACTTCATTATAAACTTGGTTGAAAAAAAATTGTGTGTGTTTTGTGTTTAAATAAGGCGCACAGTCTTCAATATCAGTGTAAGTATGATATATATCTGTAATATTTATTCACCAAAAAAAATCAAAACAATTTAGCTTATATTATGTACATTTTTTTACGACATTTTTTTTAAATAAAAGGATGTAACTCAATCATTAAATGCTTCTGTTACTGTTCGTACGCAACATATTATAATGTAATATCTTTAAGTACATAACTTTCATTATTAATTTATTATTAGTTATTATTATTTTTATAATAGGTTTCATCGTAAGATATGATAAGGCGCTAATATAATAATATGATATACTTTATCTAAATCATATTACATGTAGTATATCATATTATAAATCACTTATTTTTGCTATATTAATTTTGTTTAAAGTGTTGATAACTTGCTATTTTGTGGTTAAATGATGGATTTCGCTCAATAGTATTTATTTTCAAACAAATGATAATGAGAGATAAACTAAAAACGCTTAGGTTTGAGTATATGAAAATATTTTATATTTATTAGACTTTCATAATGATTTCTTATATTTACGCGAACACTATACATGATTAAAAAGTAAAAATAAACGCGATAAAATCCGTAAAAGTAGTTTTAATCATAGACTTTCATAATTACATTTTTTAACAATTGTGTTTTGTTATGATTTTAGATTTGCTTTTCCAAAATATTATATATCTTATGTTATCTCTTTAAATAAAATATTATGTATTAGTAAATTATTTTTAAAATCAGATACTTTTGACACATCATTTATAATTATAAAACATTTATTATAATATGTAATTAATAAATCATAAAACTTTAAAAGAGGTTTCTTTGGTGGAAAGGTGCGAGTGTTAAAAAAATTATAATAAGCTTGATTGTCGTCGGTCTGTTAATAAAAAAATGTTTTCTAACCAAAACTAATAAAACAACAAATATTGAGACCAGTACCCGAGTGCTTTTATGCCAACTTCATTTTTGAATTATAATTAATAAGTATATCAAATGGTTAATATTCAACATAATATTTGGTGAAAAAAATTCTATAATCATTTATTTATTATTTGTTTATTTTTACGAATAATTTGACAATTTTGTTGCGTTACAACTTAAGGCTCCAAATTCATGAAAATAATTTTTCAAACATTAAATTAAATTTGTTAAAATGTCTTCAACTACTTCAAAGATTAAAAAACTTTTCGGTCTCAGTAAAAAAATTGATTTTACAAGAATTAGTCCGATCAAATTAGACATAAAAATAGTGATCAAATAATAAACATTTCAACACAGTTCAATTTTGGTAGAGACCTTGATATTAGTGTAGAAATAAAGTGCCAAAAGTCTCCATCGATCTCAAGTGTAATAAAAAGTTAGTCGTGGTCAAAAGCCAACATTTTCGGTTTTTTGAATTTTTCTCGAAAAAGGTAAGTTTTATCAAAAACCCAATAGCCTCGACAAAAAATTTAAATTTTAGATCAAAAAACTATCTACAAAAATGGTCCCAATACTTTTCCCTAACATTCAACATTCCTGAGATATCGCGATTCTTAAAGTTGAAGGTTTTCGTTATTTGAAATGTCTATTTGGACCGCAATAAATATAAAGAAGTAAAAATAAAAAAGAAAACTTATTTGTGGGGTTCAACTAACAAACAAACAAAAAAATTGTTTATTATGTGTGTAATTACATACACATAACGCATACACTAATTACATCTTTACTTAGGAAGTTACCATTTTTGAACAAATTATTTTAAACTGGGTTTTTTACGTGGTAGGGCCACTGCAGCTATTATGGTTGTAGCATGAATGGGTCGGCTCGACCGGAGAAGGACCACGCTCTCACAGAATACCAGCGTAAAATAGCAGCTTAATGCTGCTGAGTTTTGTATGATGAGTGTAGAGAACCAGAGATCCGTTATACTGGAATCATGGCATTCCATCTTAGTCCTCAAGGATGATAACGCATCTGCATTTTGATTCTTAAGCGAGGTTAAATATAGATGTCTATGGGCCACAGCATCCACTTACCATCAGCTGAAAAGTGTGCTCGTTTGTCACCCTTATCCTATAAAAAAGCTGCGGCAATATTACAGTTGTAGCACGAATGGGTCAATTAGATCGGGGTAGGACCGCGCTCTTACAGAATACCAGTGAAAATTAGCAGCTTAATACTCCTGTGTTTTGTAAAGTGAGTTTTGTGAACCGGATACCAATTTCACTGAAAACGAGGCATTCCATCTTAGTCCTCATGGATGACAAATTCTTAGTCATGGATAAATTATTATATGTGTGTGCTCTTTTGTCACCCTTATTTAAAAAAAAAAAACTGTAATATCTTTGTTTTGACTTGAAACTTTAAATTGAAAATAAATTGACATTTAAGCCATGTGTCTTTTCAAAATCAGTTATTTATTTGTTTCTTTGGGTTTTTCCTGCGTCTAAGAAAATTCGTGTTATTTTAGTATATTATGAGTTACAACGTGGTACCAAGGTGTCTTAAAGGGTACGCAATATCAATGACTTATATGGGTCAAGCACTCATAATGAACGACCTGTGAAGGATTTTATTAGTAATTTTTTTCCTCACTAATGAACCTCGTGACCGCCCCATGAATAAGGTAGATAATGACGCATTGAAGGGAATATTAGAAGTGGATCTGTCTCTAATTACAGCTGAGATAGCATCGGCTTTTGATTTGTCAGAAAAGACCGCGATAAAAAGTGAGACCGTACCCTGATGGTTAAGAGTACATACTACTAAACTTAACAGTTTGAAAACTGTGGTGAACCACTCCTAACAGTAGGATAATTACTTCATTAAAAACGTAATAATAATACACCAAGCATTTGTGGCAAATCGGTAAAATAAATCACGGATACGTCGGTTCTATACTGAAGTATGTTTGTGTTTTTATACTACAGAAGAGATGTCTCTTTAAAAATCTTACATTACCTTCCCTATATATACATATGAAATTTTAAATTGACAAATGATTTAGAGTTTGTAAGATTAACATTATACTAGTTTGACATTATGCATTATGATATGACCATGCCTGTATATTTTTTCTTTCTTTTACTGTTTTTCATTCAAATTAAGATGAAATAATATTGTAATTTTATATTTTTCTGATTTTAATTATTAAATTGCACGTTGACGTAATATTTGGATACCGATAAACCGGTAAAACATGCATGTACACACTATGTTATAAGACCTAAAAATGTACCATGTTTTATGCAAATAAATATTTATTATTTTATTATTATTATAAAGAAGCTTGACAAATGTGTACTTGCAATTCTCCTGCTGCAACAGCAGGAGAATTGCATGTGCGTTGCTGGCCTTTTGATGAAATAGTGGTAGCTCTATTCCTAATTTTCATAAGTCGTATCGGTCCAGATAAACCAATGATGGTATATGATTCCCCAAAGAAGTTGTGCGAGAAAGAAAACTTTTTGTAATTTGCCCCATAATGTAACGCTAATCGTACAGATGATATCGATGGCATATTGAATTTTGAATTTAAATAGTGAATTTTGTCACAATATGCGATGGTGAAATTTTGCACTGAAAATTAATTCGAACAACTCCTTTGAGCTCTCCCCGTGGGAAACACGAAAGAATATGAAATACGGATGGTTATTTGTATGTTAGTAAGTTTGCTATAATTATAAATGACGAGACAATTTCGGCACACGTCGCGTTCATACTATGTATTTATGATATAATATTTATGCATTTTATATCGTTTATATGAGTACTTACTGATTTTGGGGCCAAGCTAAAACTATATCATGGTTGGTTCGGCTAAACCACGCTCTCAAATATTACAAGCGTAATCATTACAGCCCTTCAAAAGTCCACTGCTGAACATAGGCCTCCCCCAAGTAATGCCACAAAGCACGGTCCTGAGCCACCTGCATCCATCGACTTCCTGCATGTCTTACCAGGTCGTCACTCCATCTAGTGGGGGGTCGCCCTACACTACGCTTACCGGTACGAGGCTACCACTCGATAACCTTTCTTCTCCATCGGTTATCGGTTCTTCGAGCTTCGGCTGCCCATTGTCACTTCAGCTTACTAATCCGTTGGGCTATGTCGGTCACTCTGGTTTTACTGCGGATATCCTCATTTCTAAGCCTATCACGAAGAGAAACTCCGAGCATAGCCCTCTCCATAGCTCGCTGAGTAACCTTGAGTGTCCTCATACGGCCAGCAGTGAAGGACCACATCACAGATCCGTAAGTCATCACTGGCAACACGCACTGGTTGTACACTTTAGTTTTCAGACATTGAGCTATAGGTCGTAATTTCCCTAACGCTGCCCAGCCGAGTTGAATCCGTCGATTGACCTCTCGGTCGAAGTTGGACTTAGGCGGAATATTTGTCCCAGGTAAACGTACTCGTCAATAACTTCGAGCATAGTGCTCCCAACAACTACCGGCATAGGTGTGACATGGACATTAAACATGATCTTTGTTTTGTCCATGTTCATTTTAAGACCTAACCGTTGGGAGACACCATTGAGGTCATTGAGCATAGTGCTAAGGTGCTCCAGCGATTCTGTCATAAGTTAGTAATCGTCGGCAAATCGAAGGTGAGTGATGTACTCGCCATTAATTTTAATACCGTATCCTTTCCAGTCCAGTAGCTTGAAAACGTCTTCCAACGCAGCGGTGAAGAGTTTCGGGGATAAAACGTCACCCTGTCTTACACCTCTCTGCAGTTGGATAGGTTTCGAACTCTCGTTCTGTACTTGGATAGCCATCGTAGCCCTACTGTACAAACACTTCAGCATTTCGATATACCGACAGTCAACTTGGCACCGCTAAAGGAACTGTAGAAACGCCCAAATTTCGACGAAATCAAAGGCTTTCTCATAGTCCACATATGCCAGGCAAAGTGGCAGATTATACTCTTCGGTCTTCTCTGCAATCTGCCGCAGGGTATGTATTTGGTCTATGATACTGAAGCCTTTTCGGAAACCGGCTTGTTTGGGAGGCTGGAAGCCGTCGAGTCTGCGTGCCAGACGATTCGTTATGACTCTTGAAAACAGCACGTAGACGCGGCTCAGAAGGGAAATCGGTCTGTAGTTTTTCAAGAAAGCGTTGTCGCCTTTCTTATAGAAGAAGACCACCGCACCACCTTCTGCTCCACGCCTCTGGAGTAGTGCCGCCATGGAGGACGGAATTGAAGAACTTCTGAAGGACTTCAAGTACCGGTGTTCCACCCGCTTTCAGAAGCTCCGCTGTAATTGCGTCCACGCCTGGGGCCCTGCCGTTTTTAAGGTGCTGGAGAGCCATTCTAATCTCGACTGACTCTCAGACTGACGTCCGGGATATCATCGGAATAGTGTCGGATAAGACTTGCTCTTGGATCGTTACTAACACTTGCGTGTGGCTCCAACGGTGATGTGTACAGCTGCCCAAAAAACCTCTCAATCTCACTCAAAATCTCAGGTGCCGCGGAAACGATGCTGTCACATTCAGTCTTCAGCTTTGGCAGTTGGCTCTTTCTGGCAGACAGATTTCTGGCAAAGACTTTGGAGCCCTGGTTCCGCTCAATCGCTTCTTTAATACGAGCAGTATTAAATTTGCGTAAGTCTCGCTGCATGCATTTGGAAATCTGTCTGTTCAATTGCCTGTATGCTGTCAAATCTGTTGACGATTGCAGCCTCATCTCCCGTCTAACAGGCATGAAATTTAGAGTGTAATCGGAGAGTTTTTGTGTTCTTCTGCCGCGGGTCTTGCAGAACTTATCTCCGACCGCATAGACAGTTTCCAAGAGCTTGTCATTCATATCGTCCACTGCATTGCAATCTTCTAGGCACTTAAAGCGGTTACGTAACTCGAGCTTAAAAGTTTCGGGATTCTGGATTAGAGCACGAGGGGGACGGAGCGTTGACTTCATTAGACGAGACCTATCCAACTTAACGTTTAGGTTCAGTGTGCCTCTAACCATTCGGTCATCGCTGCCAGTTTTCACCCTTGCGATCACTGAGATATCACTGAACAGTTGGCGTCTGGTCGTCATAATGAAGTCAATCTCATTTTTTGTCAAACCGTCGGGGCTCGACCAAACCCACTTCCTGTGGGACCGCTTTTGGTAGAAAGAGTTCATTATAAAGAGTCCCTCTTTCTCCATAAAGTCCGCCAGCTGCTGGCCCCTTCAGTTCCGTTGCCCTATTCCAAATTTCCCTAACTTCGGCTCAATGCTTTCTCTTGTGCCTAGGTTTGCGTTGAAGCCAGCTTAAAATAGCAGCTTAATGCTGCTGTGTTTTGTAGGGCTAGTCTAGATAATTGGACACCGTTTTTACTGGAAGTGAAGCATTCCACCATAGTTCTCAGGTGTGATATCACAACTTTTGATTCTTAATCGTTGATATATGTAAGTATCTAAGGACACAGCATCCACTTACAATCTATATTATAAGTGCATGCTCATTTGCCACCTTAATCTGTGAAAAAATTAGGTTTTTATACGGGTGTGATAGGAACGCTTTATTATTGCTGTAGCACGAATGCTTTGGTTCGACCGGAGAACAATCACGTTCTTACAGAATACTAACGTTAAACAATAGTCTAATACTGCTGAAGATTACAGCGAATTTTTAATTTTAATTCTTAAATGAGAATGGATGTATCATTTGAACCGTATCTGTATAAATATCCATTTTTATAAAAGTTATAAAAGACTTTTTGTGAGGTTGGCACTTAAAGAACTAAATCAGTATCATTATAGTTAAGTAAGTAAGAGAACTGCGAAATCATGGCGGCAGCCAGATTGAAGATTAAGTAAAATATTGCTTGAACTTTTGATGTCGCTTTCCATTACAGGACTAGGTATATTATGTCCTAGAACTTTTTATTGGTTCTGTGATGTCACTACACATTGAAGATTGCTTACTCTGTGATATAATGAACTAATATAAAATATATCGTTTACTATGAATATATATTCTTCGTAAATTAATGAAAACAAAATAAATGTTCATCGTTTTTTTTTTGTAAGACATGAAAATATGATAAGTTAAAAAAAGATATGTTGGCAATATTCCAAAATGGTGAAAATTCGTTTGAAAAGCGACAAATTGTCATAAATATCTTTTAAGTTCGTATTAAAACGAGGAAAAAGTTATATGTCTATTTAACGGCCTTGTACTATTTTGATTGTGATATTTTAGGCATACTAATTTTTTTTTCAAAGGTTAATACTTTTCAATGTATTGTACTGTCAGCCTCTATAATGTCAGAAGTGTCTCTTGAAAACGTTAGTCGTACACAACACGTTATCCATAATTATTGAAGAGCAAGAGCTATGACCCTCGAACAAATAGTTTCCAAAATGTAGCTACCAAGTCCCTGTAAAAATATCTGCAAACTATGAAATATGTGTACCTACTTCCGAAAACTAAAAATTTCCATAGAGCAAAAAAGTTGGATCACCTTGTACTAATTTTTGGTAGTGACGACTCTAGCGTAGACATTTGCATGCTATATTTTATTACATTGTAAGATAAATTTTATTTAAGAAATAAATAAACAATAACTATAAACATTTAGTGTTGTTAATGTTTGTATATTCATTGATGGTTTGATATTATTAGATAAATTTTGGACAAATAAAAGTTATTTTATGGTATTTATCATTGTTTTCAATTAAAGACGCTTTTTTTAAACAAGCATAAAAGAGACAGTCTACCTGACAGTAAGCGGCTACTGAAGTCCATGGACAAATATACCCAAATTAAAACAACTAAGAGCAACTGCTACTACGGCTATGACAACGTAGCCGGTCCAAAATAAGGTGGAACGCCACACGGCCTGTAAAAATACTGTCTCTCGTAGCAGTCCAAGAACAACAATTTGGCTGCAGAAATGGGTAACAGTGTGATACCAAATCAGAAAGGCAGAAAAGATCCTGGATATAAAAGTTAGTCTTAAAAAAAATTAATAAATTAAAATGAAAAGATAAATATACATAAATATCAATAAAATAAAATAAATACAAAAAATACATAAATATATAAAGATCCAACCAGATGGAAGCCCTCGGCAGGGGAGACCAAACGGCCGAGGGTTAGGAGGAAAAGGAAAGAAACCGACGGACGATGCGGGTGGTATCGACGAGCACTGCCTTCTGCATTTGAGCTCGGAGCGGTCCGTCGCGGAGTCCCAGTCGCTTCAGATGACCCGAGAGGCTGACTGAGATTAGCCCATTCGCAGAGACGACTACAGGAATTTCGGCCGGCCGACCACCCCACATGTCGGTCTCCTCGTGAACCAGGTCCAGATATTTTATTCGCTTATCTGTTTCGGCTTTCACAAGGTCCTCGTCATACGGAATGGTAATGTCGACCAAAAATATCCTTGACTGTGCCCGGTCCATCAGCACATTATTAGGCTTATTCGCAAGAATAGTCCTGTCTGTGATGATGACCCGGTCCCAGTAGAGCCTGGCGCGGTCACTTTCGAGCACGGCTTCCGGCAAGTACTTGTAATATGGCAATTTCCGGTCCACGAGACCGTATTTCAGAGCAAGCTCCTGGTGTAAAATTCTGGCTACTAGGTTATGCTTGTGCAAGTACTCAGAGTTAGAAAGCGCCGAACAACCGGAGATGACATGTCTAAGTGACTCCCTGGGATGGCGACAAGCTCGACACACGTCGACGGTGTCATCCTTTAGGATGTATCTCCGATAGTTGTTGGTCTTAATAACCTGATCCTGTATTGCACAGACAAAACTCTCGGTTTCCCCGAATAGGTCACCGAAACGCAGCCAGTTGAGGGAGGCGATTGTACAGCGGCGAAGCTAGAGCTCCAAGCTAGGGCAAGCCCAAGATAAAAATTGATAAAAATATAGATTGTTGTTTTTAGCAGTTTTATAAAAATACACCAATCTTGATCTGTCTCCACGCTTCAGTTTCATATTCAGTGCTGTCAAGGACGTGTTTATCAAAGCACACAGAAGGCATACCACTGCTAGAAAGATTGTATTACATTTCAGCAATTGCGTAGCTTCGGTGGCTTTGAAGAAAGCCGTTTGGGTTTGTTTAAGCGAAAGAAAAAAAATATTTACATCCAATACAATACATGAACAAAAGTAAAACACGAACAAAGTACACACTATGTACAAAATTTAAAAAACAAAAACAAATTATTTACATTCTAATGGATAAGAGATAAGATAAGTAGATATATAATAAGATAAGTAATAAGTGGAATCGTCTCGCTTTCTTATGGAAAGATTTAATTACGTCCACGTAAAATGTTGGTGAACGTTTTAATTGTACCAATAACTGTTTTTAATTGCGATAATTGATAATTCTGAAATACACCTTGTGCGTTATCTCAACAAAGTTTAAAGATTTCCTCTCCGATTATCACTTTAACACACTTCAATTCATCACAAGGAACACTATTATCCTCCATTTTCTTTAAAAAATCTTTAAAAAAGCATAAATTTTGAACTCGTAATATTAAATCGCTTAAGATAAGCAGACAGAGTAAATAAACATTGAAACGTGAAATGAACTTGCAAACGTATTGCCCGCGCGCCTTCGCTTTTAACAAATTTATTCCCAAAAGCCTGGCTTTAAATCTCTATACTAATTGCTATATATACAATCCTAGTTATATTTCATTATAGAATATTTTGCCATAGGTTAGAAAGAGAGCGATCGTCTTCTCGAAAGCCCCGTAAAAAGCCCACGCGAGCGAGAGAGACAACTATTAGCTCTATTAAAACTCATTTTTTATGACAGCAGCAGTATCGCTAAGGCAATACGAGGTCATCGGTCGACATGTGTCGAACAGTGGAGTGCGCGGGAAATTTGAAACAGCTTGAAACATTTTACGAGTTATTTTATTAGTTGATATTATTGATTGATATTATTGATTGATTCAGGTTTAATAAGGCAAGCCCGGCTTTTCGGCTTTATGGAAGCTTGGCAACTGCGATGTTATCTACGAAGGGCTCATGTAGAGCCCTGTTATTACCTCCCGTGGAGATCCATCTCCTTCTATACGGTCTCCCGGTTGGAAATGCTAAGTACTACTGGGTCCTGCCATTGCTCGTTGGCTAAGGATAGAGGGGTAAGCCCTTTCTCACCAGAAATGACGTCATTATAGAATGGATTATCCGATCTCGCCAGGAAGTAATGACGGAGGCTACACACTTCGCGATTATGCATGGTGAGCGCGCTCAGAAAACTTCGCCCATCATGCTTTCGCGGCAAGTACAGCCTCATTACTGACGATCTCGGATGATGCATCCTATGGAACGTCATGGTAGTGCGGACTTTTCTATCCAGGGCGTTAAGTTCCGTCTGAGTCCACCTGAGTATGCCAAATGTATACATGAGGACAGGCATGACCCAGCCATTATATGCGTGTGTCTTATACACACCGGACAAAAGGCTGTTAAGCACTTTGGTCCAGCATGCATAAAACACTTCGCAAACCGACTGTTTCTTATCAGCCTCATCGATACCGATATTCTGTGGCATACCCAGGTATCGGTATGTTTCAGCCTCGGAAAGGTTCCTTAAGTTGACGGACATAGACAAGTCTATGTCGTCAGAGTTAGCAACACTTTCCCTTTCAACATGGATGACCGCACACTTATCCGTCCCCAGCTCCATTCCAATAGAATTGCTAAATTCACAAGGGATATTTAGCAATTCCATAAGATGGGAGCGAATGGAGGCGAATAATTTGAGGTCATCTATATATAAAAGGTGGGTCACTTTTGTCGCTCCTTTCTGTAGCTGGAATCCCCTCCCGCAACCCTTCAGTAAGATACTGAGAGGGTTCAGAGAGAGGCAGAACAATCTCACATTCAGACAATCGCCCGGGAAGATACCCCTTCTTATCCTTATGTGGTTCTCCGCAGCCATCATCCGCTCGCGCAGATGACAAAGGATCGTACTCCACTGCCTTATATACTGCTCGAGGAAGTCTCTAACTATACAGTCAATCTTGTACAGCTCGAGGACCCTCTTTAGCTATGTATAGGGCACCGAGTCGAACGCCTTTCTGTAGTCTATCCAGATGGCAGAGAAGTTCCGACGCTTGCGTTTCACCACTTTGCCTATGACCGCGTCAATGAGGAGTGGTTCCTTGGTTCCCCAACCACCGTCCCGACATCCATTTTGAGCGCGTGACATCACTTGGTTTAGCTCCAGGTGACGAGTGATTCTCACGCTCAAAATGGATGTCAGTGTCTTCTATATGGTGGGTAGACACGTAATGGGGCGGTATTTGCTCGGGTCTGTGGTATCCTGATCTTTAGGAACCAAGTGAGTGAGCCCAGTAGAGAAGAGGCTCGGGAGCGACTTCTGATCGAAAGCCTCTTGAAACTGTCGGGCGAGCACAGCGTGACACACTACGAACCCCTTCAGCCAGTAATGATGCAGCCCGTCGAGCCCCGGACTTTTCCAGTTTGGGGCCCTACGGACCGCCTCAACCACGTCTTCCGGCGTTATGCTGATGGGGTCCATAGGCGTAACACTCGCAACCTGGCTCGCCACGACTTCCATCCAAGGGCCCTCGCTGTGGTTTACTGGCTCTGACCACAGACCACGCCAGAATGCGATAATGTCAGCCTGATCCGGTCCTGGGCCCGCTCCACATACCTTTGGAGCGACCAAGTGTGGAGTGATTTATAGAGCCTCTTCTGATCACTCTGGAAGAGACGATTCTGGTTGAACCGCCTTGACTTCTCGGTAAATTGTCGAATCCGCTTCCCCCAAGCAGCGATCCTTTGCTTCAGGTCGTCTATGCGCTCCGTTAGTTTCTGCGTGATATCCGGCTGGGAAAAACTGACATTTGTCCCAGCAAACACCATCCTAACGGTGCGCACAATCCTCGGTCTATTATTACCCGACCTGAAGCTTGTCAGTCTGTCGATAAGGGCCCTCGCCTTTGCGATACGGTCCTCGATTCTTTTTCTCTAGGCTGGGATGGCGCTACCTTGTCTAGTAGCGCGTACAGCCATGAAAAGTTTGACGCCAATAATACGGCAAACTGCCACTGCGGCGCCAAAAAGAATTGAGTCCGTCTCGCAAATGTCCCGGCTGGTTTCCAAATAGGTCACCAGTATTGGGTTAAGAGCCCTCACGACAGCCCATGACAGGGGTATGCGGGGGAAATCGCGGTAGATTTTCGAGAGGGGTGCTGCGCGATTCCAAAATCGCCTCATCCAATATGCTCCTCATTTGCTCTAGTTCGTGGGAGACTATTTCATCATCGTCTGAATTAACCACAAATGGAATATTGACGGCAGCATCCACATATGCAGTTTGCTGCGCATCTGGTGGCGCCGCATTCCAAGCCGTAGCATTTCCATTCGATGAGGGAACAGCCTCAAGTCGTAGTCGTTTGAGTTCAGCGTCAACAAATATGTTGGAGCGCAGGATGTACCAAACTCGGTCTGCCAGGTTTTACTCAGTGATGGATAGAGATGGCTCCAGCTCTGCAATAAAGCGATGCATCCGAGCCCGATACGCCAAACATCCAGTTTCTTCCCCTTTCGCCCTATAGTACGCCCGCATAATAATAATAATTATTATTAACCTATTTTACGTAGTAGAGCCATACTGCAGCTATTTTGGTTGTAGCATGAATGGTTCCGCTCGATCTCAGAAGGACCACGCTCTCACATATTACCAGTGTATAGTAGCAGCTTGATGCTGCTGTGTTTCATATGGTGAGTGTAGAGAACCGGAGACCCGGTTTACTGTAATCGAGGCATTCCATCTTAGTCCTCAAAGGTGACAACGCATCTGCATTTTGATTCTTAAGCTTGGTAGATGGCTATGAGTCACAGCGTCCACATGCCATTTGGTAGACTGTGTGCTCATTTGTCATCCTTATCCAATAAAAAAAATCCTTACAGAAGTCTACTGGTGAACATAGGCTCCGCATATTGTTACATAGGGAGGATATTTTTCTTGTTTGAAAGGGAATCCCCCTTTTTTTTATTATTTGGAGTTGTTATCAGGAAATGCTGCTATCCATCTCCTGTACCAGTATCCTTATATCGCTTTACACAACACCCATGGGTTTATATGGTGGGTTTTCTTAAGTCATCACTGTACACCACATCCATCTTTACATTCAACGTTTCAAAAAAATATTACTTTAATGGTAAAATTTGTATTAATATATTATTGAAAAGCCAAGAACTAAAAAATATTATTCTATCTCCATGAGTCCAAGATGCCATTGCTGGACAAGGACTTTTTTCATAATAAACTGACCTTGAATAAGTTATCATGCTTGGCTGGTGAATTGATTAACTTAGTACTATAATGATTTTTTATATTTACGCGAACACTGTCCATTGACTAAAACTACTTTTACGGATTTTTTCGCGTTTTATTTATTTTCAATACCCGAAACGTCGGATATTAAAAATAAAATAAATAAAACGCGAAAAAAATCCGTAAAAGTAGTTTTAATCAATGAACTTAGTACTAATTAAATAACGTCTTGCACCTTTGGCGGTGACCTCTATTCTGCCCATAACCACCTCTTACTTCACCAACGGGACAATTGGACGAAGGTTTCTCTTACGTCGCACCCACACGGCACTTAAGAAATGTAAAAGATAGTTTTATAACGCTTGTATATTAAAGCTAATTCTAAAATATTTTTTGCCATAAAGTATTAAGTAATTTTGATAATTTCTGTTGGTAATTTCTCATACTAATGCATAGTCTGTAAATATTTCCTCGCTGAGCAAAGGCTTGTCATTGCTGAAAGGTTAATTGAGTGAAAAGCGTGTGCTACGTCAGCGCGTTTTCGGATTTTGTATTTCCTGAAATTGCTGGTATATTTAAACTTCCTCTCGCTTGACCGCTAGCACATTAAAGATCAATACTTGAAATTGCAACAAGCTTTACTTTTTAATTCAAATGTAATTGGTAGCAGTATTCCCAATCCAATTCAGTGTGCTCGGACACTTTCCGATAAAAACGAGTGTCCTGCGAATAAAGTAAATGGTTAAGTAAAGTTAGAGCCTATATACTTCGCTCTAATAGGCAAAGGCCTCCTATTTATGAAGGGGTTTGGACCATTATTTTATAATAAAAACAATGATTAGGAATTTAATCGCTGTATGGTTAATATAATTTGTTTCACTTAGACAAAATTCATTACTTAATTCTTGCAAAACCAGAAAATAAACAAACTTCTATTAATCAGTCATAAACAAAATTTGACCTGCTCAAAGTTCAAAAACTTTATTAAACTAAGTTTGTAAAAAAAGGATTGTTATAATATTAAGTAATTAAAGAATGCTAATAAACCATGGGAATGAGGTGATCGCTACCAAGCTATTTCTATTTTGTTTTAAATAATTTGAATAATTGTGTAACATACATGATTGTTGCAGTTATTTTTTTAAATCCCGCTTTGTTTCGTGCTGGTTCCTCCCAGGACAGAGGTTTTTCCCAAACCAGTGGTAATTAAACAAAACAGTGACTTTAAATAAGTATTATTTTTAATCAATAATTAATAAAAACTTTCTGTTTTACAATATTTTTATTTGCTGACGATTTATATTATTTTCATTCTCAGCATATCGCTTTTGCAACCGTTTCTGATTGAAACTATCTTTGGCATTGGGTGATTTACTGTGTAATTTAGGTTTACATCATTGATTATTATTTTGTTAGGCTTTTAAATTTTCCGATTTCGTAAGGTAATTAATTATATAATAGAGGTAAGATAAGCTGACAAGCCATATAAATCAAAAAACCGAAAACCGATATGTAAGAAAGGTTATCGAGTGCATCCTCATATTACTGCCCAAGTGAAATATAAGACAAACCCTTGATGGATGGAAGCTTTGTCTAAGATGGGATGCCTCGTTTGCAATAAAAAGGGTCTCCGGTTTTCTACACTCATCAAACGAAGCACAGTAGTATTAACTGTTATTAATGGTGTTCTGTGAGAGCGTGGTTCTTCCTCGGTCGAATCGAACCACTCGTGCCACGTATGAAAATGTTGTTTTTTTTTCTTTTTTTTATAGAATCGGGTGACAAACGAGCACACAGTCCACCTGATGGTAAGTGGTTGCTGTGGCCCATAGACATCTACATCTATCCTCGATTACAAAACAAAATGCAGATGCGTTGTCACCCGTGAGGACTGAGATGGAATGCCTCATTTCCAGTAAAAAGGGTCTCCGGTTCTCTACACTCACCATACTAAATACAGCAGCATTAAGCTACTAATTCACGCCGGTATTCTGTGAGAGCGTGGTCCTTCCCCGGTCGAGCCGACCCACTCGTGCTACAACTATACTACTAATATAACTGCAGCATGGCTCTACCACGTAAAAAATTTGGTGTCATTTGAATTTGAAATTTGTCATGTAATTAAACCGCATAGAATCTGAATTGACGGCAGCAGAGGCAACAAAGGGTTAATGCATATTTGTTTATGTATTTATAAGTATAAAATTCTTTCTAAACAAAGAAAACTCTGTTATTATTTTGAAACATTTAATGAAACCTGTATTCATATTATTTGAAATTCGGCAGGACCACGCTCTTTTCAAAACACCAGCGTAAAATAGTGAAAATATACGGCTGTGTTTTGTTTCGTTAGTGTAGATAACCTGTGACCCTTTTAGCAGGTAATCATATTTTTCAAGGTTTACAACGAATCTGCATTTTGATTAATACAGTATGTATTAAGACGTATATTGTAGAATATTATTCTGATTTTTGTCAATCACTTTGTAATTGCAATCATCCGATTAAGCGAATAAAAGAGGACAAAGAAATATTACTTATCTATTCTTGTGAAGGCTTTCCTTATCTTTAAATATTATTCTTTTTTAGTGAAATAATAATATGATGAATTTACACTAAATATAGTGTCGTAATTTTTTAACATTACAGAATGTTAAAAGTTCACTGCTTAACATAGGCCTCTCCCCTAGATTGGGGATCTCAAGTCAAGGGGGAATTTGTCAAAGTGTTATGTTTGGCAGGCACGTTGGCAACGAAGTATTTTTTATTATTTTTGGTAGTAATCAGGAAGTTGCTGCTGCCTATAATTTATTTAACAGCCCCTCTGTCCTCTCTTACTGTACCACTACCTTGCGTTTAAATTTTGTTTATTAGAATAAAGGTAACAATCATCATCATCATCATTACAGCCCTTCACAAGTCCATTGTTGGACATAGGCCTCCCCCAAGGTATGCTACAAAGCACGGTCCTGAGCCACCTGCATCTATTGACTTCCTGCATGTCTTACCAGGTCGTCACTCCATCTAGTGGGGGGTCGCCCTACACTTCGCCTACTGGTACGAGACTGCCACTCGAGAACCTGTTTCCCCAACGGTCGTCAGTTCTTAGCTATATGGCCGGTCCATTGCCACTTCAGCTTACTAATCCGTTGGGTTATGTCGGTCACTCTGGTTCTACTGCGGATATCCTCATTTCTAAGTTTATCACGCAGAGAAACTCCGAGCATAGCCCTCTCCACAGCTCGCTGAGCGACTTTGAGCGTCCTCATACGGCCAGCAGTGAAGGTCCACGTCTCGGTCCCGTAGGTCATCACTGGCAACACGCACTGGTTTTATAACTTAGTTTTCAGGTTTTGAGGTATACCTGACGAGAAGATGCGTTGTAATTTCCCGAATACTGCCCAGCTGAGTTGAATCCGTCGATTGACCTCTTGGTCGAATTTGGAGTTACCTAGTCGGACTATTTGTCCCAGGTAAACGTACTCGTCAACAACTTCGAGCTTAGTGCTCCCAACAACTACCGGCATAGGTGTGACATGGACATTAAACATGATCTTTGTTTTGTCCATGTTCATCTTAAGACCTATCCGTTGGGAGGCACTATTGAGGTCATTGAGCATAGTTGTTAAGTCCTCCAGCGATTCTACCATAAGGACTATATCGTCAGCAAATCGAAGGTGAGCGATGTACTCGCCATTGATGTTAATGATGTATCCTTTCCAGTCCAGTAGCTTGAAAACGTCTTCCAATGCAGCGGTGAAGGGTTTCGGGGAAATAACTTCACCCTGTATTACACCCTTCTGCATTTGGATAGGTTTCGTACTCTGGTTCTGTACTCGGATAGCCATCGTAGCCCTACTGTACAAACACTTCAGCACTTCGATATACTGACAGTCAATTTGGCACCGCTGAAGAGACTGCAGCACTACTCAAATTTCGACGGAATCAAAGGCTTTCTCATAGCCACATACGCCAGGCAAAGTGGCAGATTGTACTCTTCAACTGTTACAATTGCCAAATATTATCTATGGTACTAAAACCTTTTCGGAAACCGGCTTGTTCGGGAGGCTGGAAGTCGTCGAGTCTGCGTGCGAGACGATTCGTAATGACTCTCGAAAACAGCACGTAGACGCGGCTCAGAAGGGAAATCGGTCTTTAGTTCTTCAAGAGGGCGTTGTCCCCTTTCTTGAAGAACAAGATCACCGCACTTCTGCTCCATGCCTCCGGTGTAGTGCCACCATGGAGGATGGAATTAAAGAGCCTCTGAAGGACTTCAAGTACCGGTTTTCCACCCGCTTTCAGAAGCTCCGCTGTAATTCCATCCTCGCCCGGGGACTTGCCGTTTTTAAGGTGCTGGAGAGCCACTCTAATCTCACTCAGACTGACGTCCGGCATATCATCGGAATAGTGTCGGATAAGACTTGCTCTTGGATCGTTACTCACACTTGCGTGTGGCTCCAACGATGATGTGTACAGTTGCCCATAGAACTTCTCAATCTCACTCAGAATCTCAGGTGTCTCGGAAACGATGCTGCCACACTCAGTCTTCAGCTTTGACAGTTGGCTCTTACTGGCAGACAGATCTCTGGCAAAGACTTTGGAGCCCTGGTTCCGCTCGATCGCTTCTTCAATACGAGCAGTATTAAAGTTGCGCAAGTCTCACCGTAAGGTAACAAAAGAACACACATTCAGTAAGTGAGTGTTGTGGCCCATAGACCTCTACATTTAACATTGATTAAGAATCAAAATGCAGATGCGTTGTCATCGCTTAGGTCTAAGGTGGAATGCCTCGATTCCAATAAAACGGGTCTCCGGTTCTCTACACTCTCCATACGAAACACAGCAGCATTAAGCTACTATTTTACGATGGTATTCTGTGAGAGCGTGGTCCTTTCCCAGTCGACCCGACTCAATCGTGTGTGTGTGTTTTACATTATTTATTTATTCCTTGCATCTCTTTCCAAGTCATCAGTACAACATCAAGCTAGATATATGGCTATTCCATTATTAATTTAGCTTATTGATCCGTTAGACCATTCAATAGCTCGCTATATAACATTGAGCTTCCTCATGTGGCCACCAGTTAAGGACCACATCTCGGCCCCATATTTATTCCATAGTATTTTTTAATAACTCTAAAATTATTATAAATTATACTAGCGATTTGCCCTGTTTTCGCATGGATGATTTCCAGATCAACAGCATCGAGACCCATTGAAACACGTGCGACAATTTCCATCAAAATAGGTCGAGCCGTTTTAGAGTTTTAGCGAGACTAACGGACAGCAATTGATTTTTTTATATAGAGTTTTCATTTTCATTTCGTGACTCTTACACCAGTCAGATTTTTATAATCCATATCTCAATCAATTGGTCCTAATTGTGAGAGTAGTCAATTATTTAACGTCTCCGTGCCGCAGTGGTTTAGCAATGAGTTGCAGCGCTGGGGGCTGCAGGTTCAAATCCCGCACGCAACAAGTAATTATATGACCTTTAAGTATTTGTTGCGGGTCTGGATGTTAGTCCTTGTGCAATTTATGTATATAAATTACCTTCACGATACAAAAAAATTCTACTGAGGGGGACACGTTTAAAAAAAATATTAGTCTGTATTATGACGACGTCACAAAAAAAGTAAAATGGCGGACACGTACCATACAAAACTTGCGACTTGAAAAATTATGCGTAATTAAATTTACTCCGCATCTGATTTTTTATGGAATAACGGTGACAAATGAGCAAGTAGTCTACCCGATGGTTAATGGATACTATGATCCATAAACATCTACATCAATCTTCGATTAAGAGTCAAAATGCAGATACGTTGTCTGCCCTGAATAAAATGGAAGCCCTCTTTTTAGTTAAAAAGGTATTCTGTTATCTACACTCACCACAGAAAACACTGTAACATTAAGTTGTTATTTTATGCTGGTATTCTGTAAGTGTGGTCCTTTCCCGGTCGACTCAACTCATTCGTGGTACATCTATATATACTCGTATGTAGCATGGCTCTTCAACATAAGAACGTTGCGTGGTAAAAAACTTCAAAAACAAAACTGCTATTTATCACGATTGCAATAAGGTAAGTCAGCAGAGCAATAAAAAAAAAAATATAAATTTCTTTGCTCCGAATATATAAAATTCCTCCACAAAATTATATTTTTATTTTTTATTATAATATTTCCAGTAACCTGATTCTTCAATGTGTGTTTTGTTTTATGTATCTAGGAATGTTGTAAATACCTTGTAACAACATTTTGTATTTTCAAGTCTGTATTATAAATATTTATTTAATGCGCGTTGATTCCACTACATCGCAACCTTAATTCATTTATTTACAAAAACTTAAAATAACAGCTAGCGTAGTACTGTTATAGCCTATCAAAAGTATACTTTTGAACATAGGTCTCTCGTATAGATTACCACATATGGAGGATATTTGCCAAAGTTTCTACCTTTGACAGGCAGGTTGACATCTGTGTTTTTTTTATTTTTTGTCGTTAGTCGGTACCATAATGTCTTCCTTTGTCATCTCTTTAGACACATGATTAGCTATTGTCTTCCTCTGATATCTCTTACGACACCCAAGAAGAAATATTTAGGGTTGTCGGCATTCTTACACCGCCACAACATGGAGTGGGAAAGATCTCCTTTAAGCAGATAGGATTCTACGGCGGCTGGAATTTAGTCCTTGTCTACAAATTGGCGAAATCGACAAGTGCATGCAAGATTTTTCGTCACCACCAGATTTAGTACATTAGCATGTAAAAAGTCGTTATGAAATAGTTTAATTCTCAGAAATGTATATTAAAGGATTCTTTTCTTCTTGATTTTTAAATACCAACATCGACATAGTAATGAGAAGAAGCCAATTTGTTTCTATTGGCATGCTTGAGAGCACGAGATGAGATGAACAAGTCAAGACCACGACCTCACAGAATACCAGCGGGGAATAGAAGCTTAATACCGTTGCGTTTTTTATTAATGTAGTGAACCGAAAGCCTTTTTTACTGGTAACGAAGCATTCTATCCACATTATCCACAACATATCAGTGGGAATGTAATATGTACCAAATGTTATATAATATTCTACGTTTATTGTACTCGTTTGTCATATTTTATACAATTTATTAAATAAGTAAGCCTACTACAATGTGTTTTATATGACTCTGGAAAAAATAATATCATTTCTGTTTTTTAAGACTCTACACAGTAAGTCTTTAATACTTCCTTGCATAGAATCGTGATCGTGAATATAAATATTTGTTGAAATAATTAATCACGGTGAATCATGTAAGTCTTTTATAACTATAAAGCTATTGTGAGCGAGAAATTCTAAAAATGGTTTCGGTTTTGCGGAAACTTGGCCAAGCGGTTATCTCGCGATAGCAAAAGCTTTAAGTGTTTCTGATGAATGTTTGTTATGCAAGTATGTCAAAAAATTACCCTCAAGTTCAAGAGGTATTCTTATGTTTAAGTGCACCATGATGAATTCTTTAATTTTTAGTTGAATCGGGTCATTTGAGCGACTAAGTTCACATTTTAAATTTGTGTGTTGTGAAAAGTTTACTGTAAGGTTATTCAATTATTGTGATCTTGTGTCTTAATTAAATAACTAAAGGTGCTTTAAAGCCAATAAAAATGCCATTAACACCAGCACAAGTTGCACAAGCAGTAGCATTAATTGACCAAGGGCTGACACAGCGTGAAGTTGCTATTGTGCTTAACGTACCACGGTTCTCAATGCAGTATTCACTGAAACGATACCAGGAGACAGGCCGCTACACCCGCAGGCCAGGCAGTGGGGGGCGTAAGGTGCACATCGGCCCGGGACGATCGTTTTATTGTATGGAGATTTTGAGAAACCGCTACCTGACCGCTGTTGAGATACGCCAGCGGCTCCAAATCGCAAGAGGCGTTAATGTTAGTGAGCGTACGGTGAGAAGACGAATGGAGGAAGTGAATTTAAAAGCTCGTAGACCAGCATGAGGTCCAGAACTTCTCAGACAGCACCGAGTAGCCCGACTTCAGTTCGCAAGAGAACATGTCAATTGGACCCACGAGCAATGGGCTAGAGTGTTGTTCACAGATGAGTGTCGAATAGCTTTACGTGCTCCAGACGGTCGAGAACGAGTGTGGAGAAAAAAGAGGAGAGAGGTTTCTACCCATTACCACCACCCAAAGTGTGAGTTTCCATGGAGGCTCAATAATGGTATGGGGAGGTGTAAGTTCCGACGCACGTACAGAGTTGGTCATCGTCGATAATCGGCTTACAGCTACTCGATACATCGAGGAAGTTCTTCAGGAGCACGTAATGCCTTATTCAGGATCCATTGGACACGACCAATTCCTCCTCATGCACGATAATGCACGCCCGCACGTCGCACATTGTGTAGAGGAATATCTGGAAGAGGTTGGAATACAAAAATTACAGTGGCCAGCTCGTAGCCCGGACTTAAATCCAATTGAGCATGTATGGGGTATGCTCAAAAGAAAGATAAAGTCCAGCTCCAAACCGCCACAAACTCTAAATGAGCTCCGAAATGCAGCGCTGGCCGCTTGGGACAGCATACCGCAAGTTGATGTCAGAAACATCATTCAAAGCATGCCAGATCGAATTCAAGCGGTTATCAGGGCTAGAAGAGGAAACACCCGATATTAAAACTGATAGACATAAAGAAACAGACTTAATTTTTAACTTTGTAGTGTTTTTAAAGTGACAATGGAAAGATGTTAATTTTAGTGAAAACATGTTATCTTGAAAAGAAAAATTTCGGTGAAGTAAACATTAAATTTCTATGTTCTAAAACCATTAGAGACACTTATTGAATGCATCTACCCTTAATTTACTGTTAAAAAAACGTTTCAGTGCAAATAATCAGCAAATTCACGAGTGACCAAGTTTCCGTACCGGTGAGTGTATTTTGCCTATGTATTCTATTACATATGTCCTAAGTTATCATTGTGTTCTTTCGTAATTCCTGCTTCTCTTATCAAGTCGTCACTTCATCTAGTCGGCGGCTGCCATCCACTTCGTTTGTATTATTTGAGACTGCCACTTCAGAATCTTTCTTCCTCATTGGTCATCGTTACTTCGAACTATATGGCCGGCACTTCTTCTGCTTACCGATCTGTGATCCGTTGGGATTGTCGGTTACTCTGTCTCTACTGCAAGTACTCTTATTATGAAGTCTATCAAGTAGCTATTTATCTTTTCACTTATCTCTTTTATTCATTACTATTACCCAGTTTAAAGATAGTAGTAGATAACAGTTATGAAATACCTTTGATGTCAGGCGATGCCGCCGCACGCGTAGGTTACTACCCGGTTGGCGTATATGCTAGGGGTTGTCAATTGGGAATAACTTAACATTTCATAATATTATGATAATTGTTATCATTTATTAACATTATGTGCATATAAGTTAAAAACAGTTATTGAACAAGATCATTTTTATAACTACTATAAAAACACATGTTTGGCTGCCAAATATTTTCAGGACACCTTCTTTGTAAATATTTTCAGTTTTTGATTGTTAAATTTAATCATGTAGTGTATTCTTATTCGAATAAACAATTTTATAAAAAATAATATGAGGGAAACAACGACATGACCGTCATTTGATTTCACTTTTTACTTACTAATAACTTCTATAAAACACGCTCGCTTAAACGGGAATTGTACAGCGGACTTAGTGGAGTGTGCTGGTATAAGGTAGCGACACCCCCTGCTCTGCACTGCCCCCACCGTTGCTCTGCACAAGTACATTCGCCTTTGCCTTAGATTCCGTCGAAATTCGGGCAGTCCTGCAGTCCCTTCAGCTGTGCCATGTTGAATGTCGGTATATAGAAGTGCTTAAGTGTTTGTACAGTAGGGCTACGATGGCTCCCCAAGTACAGAACTAGTGTACGAAACCTATCCAACTGCAGAGAGGTGTAAGACAGGGTGACGTAATACCCTTGAAAGTCTTCGCCGCTGCATTGACGACGTTTTCTTGCTACTGGACTGAAAAGCGTACGGTACTAACGTCAATGGAGGTCACTCCTTTAATTTTCCGATAATATAGTCTGTTACAACGGTTAGACTATATTTAAACTGTGATATAATGCAAGCTATTGCTAGTGATTGAAATATTTACTACAAAGCCTAATGGTTGTCAAACTTCTACCAACTAAGTATTAATATAAGGTACGGAAATTAAAAAAGAGTTGCCGATGTGAGTGGTGTGTGTCTGTTATTACACCAAGTGGTGAGAGGCTACTGTGTGAAATATCAGAAAGATCTTTCGATAAATATTTTTTTATCCGTCACGTCTTCAATGAGAAGACGTCAGAGTCAGAATGTGTGGAAAGAACATGGCAAAACCTTAGGGATGGAATGGTAAGTGCAGCGGAAGAAGTATGTGGAACGACAAAAAGAGGTAGTAGTAAAAGAAGAGATGCATGGTGGAATGATGAAGTGAGAGAAGCTGTAGCGAAGAAGAAAAAAGCATGTTTAGACTACTTGGCCTCTAGCATATGAGAGAGAAGATGAAAGAAAAATAAAAGCTGCAGAAAGTTCATGCGAAGACATTGAGGAAGTACGTGAAAGGTGTAGAATAGAAGCGGACGAAAGGTTGTCGCACCACTTTAAGGAAAACTCCAAACTCTTCTGGAAAGAGGGTGGAAGGTCCCGGAGTGGTGAGACAGCCTTAAGAATGAAAAAAGTGCTTTCGAAAACCAATGACTCATGATGATGTCATGCAGCGATGGAGCGAATTTTATAGAGAAATGTATGCGTGTCATGATCTTAGTGAAGGATCCGGGGGTGACTGGCACGCCAGACACGGACCTCGATGACACTGAGGTCATCAGCATGAAAGAGATTGAACGTGCAATTCAAAGTTTGAAAAGTGGTAAGGCCGCGGGACTAGACAGAGTTACTGCTGATATGGTCAAGTACGGTGGGCCTCGCGTCTGAGACAGCTTTCATCTGCTGTGTAATTTATGCTGGCGGACGGGAGGTGTCCCGGATGATTGGCGATCAGCGGTCATTGTGCCTTTATATAAAGGTAAAGGTTCACATTTTGACTACGGGTGCTATCGGGCGATCAGCTTGACCAGTTTAGCAAGTAAAGTTTACTCGAAGGTTTTGACACGTAGGATGCAAGAGAAATCGGAAAGATTCTTATGGGAGGCACAATGCGGATTTAGACCTGAAAGAGGATGCACGGATCAAATGTTTTCTCTCCGCATGATCACGGAAAAGCTTCTGACTGTTAACCAGAGGATTTTCTGTGCTTTTGTGGATCTGGAGAAAGCATTTGATAAGGTTATAAGGAAGAAAATGTGGGAACTGTTGCCGGAATATGGTGTGGATGGTCGATTGTTAAGGGCTGTGCAGTCACTTTACTATGACTGTAAAGCCTGTGTGCGGGTAGGGCATGACCTGTCACCCATGTATAGCGTCCAAGCGGGCGTAAAACAGGGTTGTGTCATGTCTTCCTGGCTGTTCATACTATATCTCGACAGCTGTTTACAGAAGCTGAAAAATAGCTGTTTGGGTGTGAAATTGGGTGACATTAAAGTAAATTGTCTGCTGTATGCTGATGATGCAGTGCTTTTTGCACCATCAGAAGCAGAACTGCAGGCATTAGTCACGTGTATGAAAGAGGAATGTGAAATTAAAGGTCTCCGTTTGAATGCTAATAAAACTAAGGTTCTGGTATTTGAAAAAGGACGAAGAGAGAACGAAATGTGAAATATGGGTAAATCAGGAATGTCTAGAACAGGTAAATGAAATTGTATACTTGAGGAGTGCTTTCAGCCGGGATGGAAGATGTGATTTAGATGTGGACAGGCGTGTCGCTGCCGGGAACAAAGTCAATGGTGCCCTGAATGCGTTAGTAGTTAAAGGCAAGGCGTAGTGAAGAGTGCATGCCTTGCAATATATAACGCAGTGTTGGTACCGAATTTGATATATGGCAGCGAAACCTGGGTATGACAGAAGAAGCATAAAAGCAAGTTGAATGCAGTGGAGATGCGATCTCTTCGTAAAATGTGAAAGCGAAACGAAGAGATTCGCAATATGGCAGGTGTGAAAGACAACCTTATAACAAAAATTGATATGGGCGTACTCTGATGGTTCGGGCATGTTGACCGAATGAGTGAAGATCGAATGGTGAAGAAAATATATAGCGCGAAAGTAAATATTAAAAGGTATCGAGGTAGACCGAGACTAACTTTCGAAGACCATGTGAGCAAATTACTCGAAGAAGGGAAGGTCAAGAGTACTCGGATACCTAGACGTGCATGTATGAAGAAGATAATGAACTTGAAAGAAGCGACACTTGGCGATCTGTTCTCTCTGGATACCCCGTTAGGGATTGTGCGTGAAGATAAGTAAGTACGTCTTCAGTGCAAGCGTAAAATACTCAAACCTTTGTTAAAAATCATATGATCTTGCTCATAGAACATAATTACTATCTTGAATACTAATTTTTCGAAAATGTTAACGTCTAAGTTTTGATTAAAAACTGATTTAATGTTATCTTTACTTCATTTCTAATGGTAAAGCGACTATTGTACCTAAAACTTAGATTTTTAATTATTACTTATTTTGTACGAGGTTAGCATAAATTTATACAAAGAAAAAATATTATATGCTTTACATCGCACAGAGCGTTTTTGGTGACGGTTATGAAGGCTGATAAATATAGGAGTAGAAGGAGGCTTAAGAAAAGATAGATGGACTGTGTCAAATATTATATGCGTATGCGTACGAATGAAGTGAGTTAGATAATGGCCAATAGATGAGAAAAGAGCAAGACATGCTATGCCAATTTCAAGTAACTTTGAATAAGGGCGGTGTTGTGGTATTCAACAACTTTTGATGTAAATGTTAAAATATAATTATTTAAATGTTTAAAAAATATTTATTGTTAAAATGTTTACGTTAGGAGTACGCACACGAAACTTTGTTGGCGTCCGTACATGTACTGGCTAAAAATACAAAGTTTAATGTTAAATGCCGTCGCGTACAAAACGTGGTCGGTGTAAACCGAACATCTTCCCGTACAGCAAAGGAGATAAGCTAAAAATACAAAAAAAAATGTAAAATGTTTTGAGAAATGATACGTATAAAAATTATTCTACATCACGTTTAAGAATGAGGGTTCGTAATATAGGCGAAGTTAAAAAGTTAAGAAGTAAAGTCTTGAGTTTTGAACGTGTTCGGGAGCGCGGGTGTGGACGCACGCACGGCGCTGGCGGCGACGGGTTGCGTTCTCGGGTCGAGCACTGCAGTGGCGCGCGGCGCTCTCGGGGCGGCCACCGAAGCCACAGGAGCGGAGCTTAGACCTTCCGTAGTTATGTTATCGAGGCTCATAGTTGAAGTGTAGCCGCGTTTCTTCTTTGCCGTAGTCGTTTACAGGCAAGGAATATAGCTGCTATCGCAACCACTCCCACCAAAATGTAAATCGCGGCGTAATGATGTATGTCATGGAACGTTATGTTTTCCGCGATCATATCTTGGGACTTTAGATTTTTGATGTGTTCGTTCAAGGTGGTTAGGTTGGCTTGGAAACTGTCGGCGCCTTTTTCCAAATCCTCGTTTTCCGGGATAGAGAGCTTGATAATTTTATTAATCGCAGCGATTTCAGACGCATGAATTTCAGGTCCGGTTTTCAATTTACTCGTAAATATTTTGTGAGTATAGATCGATAATTCTTCACTTTTGATTTTGCAACCGGGTTCCAGTACGATGACACCGGCGTCACTCAGCTGTTCCACGGTCACTTGATCACCGCAAAAAGCTCTTACGTTGCATTTGTCGCATGTTGTAAATAAGTAATTGTTCGCCTTATTTAATTGAATAAACATGTTACTGCACTCGGCGATGTCTATTTGGCACTGATTTGTGTAATTATTCTTCAAGCACAGATCTTCGTCTGAATTTCTTTGGTATATGGGGTGTTTGAGTTGGCATAAATGTGCGAAAATTCGTACAAAATACACTCCTGTAAATCGATATATGTCATTGGAATATAAATATCCTTTTCTAAATTAATTGCAATGTAATCTGCAATCTGTTTAATGTTCACAAAATTGTTTGTCCGTTTATGAGGAATCGGTATGACTCGGTACAGGTAGTATTTATCTCAGCTGACTAAGGGTAATCTTATTTCAAAAATCAAGTACTTATCGGTCAACCTTGTTTTCACTTGAAGAAATTGATACATTTTTTGAAAATCTTATTGTATGTTTGGTATAGGTAAGGACAAGTCTTTAGGTATTTGTCCAGATATTGTATTCAGTTCATTTCTCAACTGAGTAGGGCTTATGAGATGAATATCGAACCTTCCATGGTATATATCAGTGATGGCGTCTATCATCATGTTTTGTATGCCTTTCAAATTCAACAGTAAATTGTTCGCTATGACAGACAGAGCCAAAATTGGTTAGTGTTGTGAAGTTTTTCTAATTCTGTTCTTACTTTATTTATGCTGCTGTCTAAGGCACTAATCTGTTTGTTAATAATCTTGTGTTGTTTTCTCATAACTTCTTCCATTCTTTTCATCATGTTGTATTCCACTTCGATAATAGACGTTTGGTTCTTGAACAGGGAAGCCAAATGATGTTCGTTCTGTCTGACAAGTGTGATATCTCGCTCATACTTTTCTGCGAAATGGTCGTCGAGTACTCCGAAGAGACTGTTACTGTACGCCAGATACCTGGCACCATTGATAAGCCCTCGCTTCTGTCTGTCGTGTTCGGTTTGTTTACCTAGCAACATGTGGTTGTAGTACTCGAGTTCACTGGTACTATGACGTAACTGCAATAGGACCGAATCACAGTGACTGTCGCCCTTCATTATTTCACATATGTTTTCCATGTGTTCTTGATATTTGTCAAGTGCTTCGGAGCCTTCCCTAAATGGTTGCATGTTGTAGTAAATTATGAGCTTCTAGTCATCTCGAATAAGTTGGATATTGGAAATGGCGTCGAAATACAAATATTGATTAAGTTGCTGAATAGTATAAGCACCATGCGTGGGTACGATTATACTCAAGAAAAATAGCAATTCAGCACAAATTGATATCGGACTTGATTTAGCTGTTATCTTGTTTTTTCTGATTTCAGGTTCCCGGTTTCCTAGCAATGGCAGTATGGATAATTTGGTAACTGGGCATTTTAAAATTCCGTGTTTTGTTTTCAAGGAGACAACTCGAACGAAACCATCTTTTCCTGGATGTAAATCTATGACTCGACCTGTCAACCATTTTCCAGCAGGTAAGTTATCGTCTTGAATTGTCACTAATTGACCGACTTGAATGTTAGATGTCGACTGCTTCCATTTGCTTCGAACGGTAAGTTTTGTAAGGTATTCCGATTTCCAGCGCTTCCATATATCAGCCATTAGTTTTTCTGTTAAGTTCCATCTTGTTCGCGCGTCATGTTCTTTTTCCAGGGTTGTTACATCAGCTGTTATAGTTAAGAAATGCGAAGGTGTCAAGAAGTCGAGGTCCTCCACATCCTCAGTCAAAGCACACAGCGGCCTAGTATTAAGACACGCTTCTAGCTGAGTAAGTATCGTTGAGTACTCTTCGAATGTTAATTTTTGTTCTCCGATAACACGTTTGATATGATATTTAAGGCTCTTGACCGCAGCCTCCCAGAGTCCTCCCGCTGACGGCCAAGACGGAGCGTTGAAGTGGAATTCTATCTCCATTTTGGTAAGTTCAGTAAATAATTCTGAATCAGAAACATTTTCTTAAATCAGCTTTATGGTTTGTCCCAGAACACAGCTAGCACCGAAGAAGTTAGTGCCGTTGTCGCAATATATGTGACGCGGCGCGCCATACGACGCAGTGCGGCCAAAAATGCTGACGACGTGAGGTCAGACACGAGTTTGAGGTGCACGGCCTTTATAGCCATGCACACGAATACAGCCACATAGCCCTTGTTTGTTTTTATGCCTCGACCCTTGCTTGCCTTGACGTCCACGTAACCCGTGTAGTCAACTCCAGTATGATAAAAAGGACGGAAGGGGTTTGTCCTGTCTTCAGGCATATCACCTATGATCTGTGGTTGTGTGCTGGGAGCGTGACGACGGCAGGTTACACAGGTTCTTAATAACTTTTTAATTGTTCGATTTCCGCCAATAATCCAGTACTTTTGTCGAATGAACGCTGACGTCAATCGCGCGCCGTCGTGAAATGTAATCTTATGCGCGCTCTCAATCAGTAATTGTGTAAAACGGCTTTTGTTCGGCAAAAGTATTGGATGTTTCATGTTATATGTGATATTTTCGAATTCTAATCTGCCATCTACTCTTAAGATGCCATTTCTGTCTATGAATGGATTCAACTTTGATAATGTGCTCTTTTTCGGTACTTTTTTATTTTGCGTAATGCTATTCATATAGTCTTTGAATTCAGCTGATTTCACATGTTTTATTAATAAATTTGTCGCTGTTTGTAACTCTGATAATGTTAGGTAGGGCTGCCTTTGTTTACTTTTATCTTTTTTGACTCGTATAATCCATGCCAATATTCTTACTAAGCGTGTAAATGAGCTTTGTTTTTCTATTAGTTGCTGTAAAATGTTAATTTCTTCTCCTTCTTTTGATTTCTGAGCCACTAAAACTTGCTTTTCCTCTTCGTTTGTTGTATATATAGGTTTGTTTTCGATGTCTTTTTTATATGTAAGTAGCCAAGAGAGCCCTTGCCATCAAAGTGGGTGGTCCTTTAGTTGTGCTGTTGTTAAGCCCCTGCTGGCGTAGTCTGCTGGATTGTCCTCTGACTTCACAAAGCGCCAACAGGCAGGGGGCATAGTGGTGATCACTTGTTTGACCCTGTTCGCCACGAACGGCTTCCATCGTGCAGCGTCTCCGTGTAACCAGCCTAGTACAGCAATTGAGTCACACCAACCAAAGATTTGTATGTTGTATGTACTTAGGCAGTTGACAACCTTGTTCAGCAGTTTTCATAAAAGGCATTAATCAGCCTTGGTGTAGTGATGGGCTTTTTGATAGGTACTAGTCGGGTTTTAGCGGCAACTAACACTACAATTGAATGATAATCCTTGTTTGTTCTGCAATATATGGCGCAGGCGAATGCTCCAAACCATGCAATTCGACTAGGCCGTTTTCTTTTGTTCCCAACCATCTATTTTACCGGTACTTGTAATTGATCAATCATTTTGATATCATGTTTCATGTTTATCTATTCTACTTGGATTTTTTCGGATAGTTCGTCATCCTACTGAAGATTCTGCTGCCACGCCTTTTGGAAGAGAAGTTTTAATTTCAGTGTTATAGGAGCAATCAGGCCAGTTGGATCGAACTGTTTCGAAATTTCTGACAAAAGACTTCGCTTTGTACATTTCTTCTCTGAGTCACTGATTTTCGATTGGAATGTGAAAACATCTTGCTTAGAAATCCAGGTAAGTCCAAGTGTTTTCGATGAATGTGCATGTTTAAAATCAAAATTTTTGTTGTCGTGGTTTTCGTTGATGTTGAGTAGTTCCTCTTTGTTGGAATTCCATTTCCTGAAGTTGAATCCTCCTCACTGAAGCAGGTGAATCAGCTCTTGTTGTAATTCATAAAATGGGCTCCATAAAGAAGATCGTCCATGTATATGGCTTCTTCTAGGGCCTGGATTGCAGTGGTGGAGTAATCATTCTATCGTTCATCGTTTGCTAATAGTTTAAGCGTCATCATGGCCAAAAATGGGGCAGCTTTTATGCCTTAGCTAACTGTGCATAGCAGAAAGTCTTGTAATGCAGAACTTGGACAATCTCTCCATATTACTTTTTGGAGAAGCTGGTCGTCTTGATGGATCCATATTTGGCGAAACATCTTTTATATGTCTGCCGTAAATACTATCTCAAACTGTCGCCACTTGACCAACAGTTCTTGAAGATCTTTTGACGAGATGTTGGATGGATGCTCATCGTTTGCTAATAGTTTAAGCATCATCATGGCCAAAAATGGGGCAGCTTTTATGCCTTAAGTGACTGTGCATAGTTGAAAGTCTTGTAATGCAGAACTTGGACAATCTCTCCATATTACTTTTTGGAGAAGCTGGTCGTCTTGATGGATCCATATTTGGCGAAACATCTTTTCTATGTCTGCCGTAAATACTATCTCAAACTGTCGCCACTTGTTCAACAGTTCTTGAAGATCTTTTGACGAGATATTGGATGGATGCTGGGTTATTAGTCGATAACTTGCATATGATTGCTTGAAATAATTCGATTTTGGAGTTTTCATATACTGATTTTGACTACTTGGAATTTGCGATTTTTGATGAGTATTGTCTTGTTTTTTACGTCCAGACTCCATCGACGTAAATATTTGTTCCAAAAACTCGAGAAAATCTTGTAATTTTGGTAGTTCCCGGAGACATTTCAAAGATTGAACATAATCATGATGACTTTCGTTATCGAGTTTTTGAGTCAACAGGTAAACGATAATCGGATCCCAGGTGCTTATGTCTATTCCTAGGTTTTTTGTTGTATTTAAAAATTCCAGCGTAGTGTTGTGTATTTTCTTGATATTGGTGACGGATGCTTATTGTGAAACTGGCAAACTCATTAGTAGGTTCATATGAGAAGTGAATATAAGTTTCGGGTTATTATATCGGTTGTTTAAAATGTTCCAACAGATAATATAATTATCCGAGCTTATTTGTAGGTGTTGTATAGGCCTCTCCGCTTCTCCCCTGTCTTTGCTCTTTAAGAATTGCATTTTTTTTAGCACTGGAAAGGAAGCGATTGTTATAAATGCATTCCGTAAATAAATCTTTGATCGGAATCCATTGATGATAATTCCCGTTGAAGATAGGAATATCGATCTTCGGTGTAGATCTTTCTTGATGAGCTGTCGACCATATTTTCTTATTGATCGCCTTCTATATGTCAGTAAAGCTTCTCTCATGGATGGAAAATTCTTGTTCGTATGTTATTAATGGAGAGAGTCGATAGCGTTCTGTCTAACACTCAAGGTCTTCAGAGCATCTTCTAATTCCCAGTTGTCGGTTAACAAACCTAAGTCAATGTTTGTTAAAGTTCGCATAAAAGCTTTAAAGTTGCTACTTTACGCAACATCTCATCCAGCCTGCTGTTAGAACTGCGGTCCACTTGTCGAGGTGTTGCTGACGTCGTGGACGGCGGGGGGTTGAAAGTTGCTGGTTTTGTGATCGGAGTAGAGGGTTTTGATTTTTCTTCAGTTGGTAAGAAACTTTGTATGTAGTATTTTGTTTTTGTATAAAAATCAAGAACTTGTCCGTATTGATTCTGCACAATATAGGAATGGTTTTCATCACACAACTCATGTACCTGGAGGTGAAGTTTATGAAATTCCTGCCAGTAAGTATCCATAGTGTCCAGTCGTTTTTTGATATGAGCAGCAGTCCTAAGAAGTTCAATGGTCAGCCCTGAAATTTATTTATAACAACATAAAATATTGTTTCTTCTTATAACTTAGGATAATTATATATATATATATATATATATATATATATATATATATATATATATATATATAAAGAAAATAGACAGGTGTCAACTATGTTTATTTTGTCTAAATATTTTAATAAAAATAACTATACATTTTAATTGTAAAATTTTAGTGCACAAAGGAAATTTTTATTGTTGTCAAAGATTTAAATAGTATAACAGTGGTTTATATAATATCTGAAATTAACTACGAAACATAAAAAATTTTCAATATTGTGACATAATATGCCAAATGTAACAAAACAATTCGCAACAAAGGATTTCTGAAATATTATATATTTGATTGACTGATGAAGAGCTATCGTATCGCATAAAGCCATATAAGAGTTTGTCGGGATATTTTTCATATTTGCGCATGGGGATTTTGTTTTTTGTTCCCACTACAGTGCCTGTTCAGTATTTGAAAAGTTCTAGTCCGCGTATGATAACTTCAAGACACGGTTGCTAAGGCCGCCATCGTTTATTCTACCGACGCCATACGTCTGTGGATCTCTTACACTGCAGCTTCCAATTGCAGAACCGTCCTGTGACGCACCTACGTAACGACGCATGCGTCTTGTTACCAAAACAAGCAGCCTTCATATTTTGACTTTGACTTTTTTATATCTTCAGTGTAATTGTTGTTACTTTATTGTGTTTTTTTTTTAATTTGTTTTAAGTTCTTCTTTTTTGTTATTGTATTTAACTGTTGTGAATGCAGTCCGTAACCCAATCTAGTGATGACACGGCAAACGCGACACTTATATGTACACAGTGCAACAAGTCATTCAAATCTTTAAAAGCCCTCAACATACACACTACAAAAACACACAGGAAATGTATTAGCCAAAACAGTTCACCTTTAGACATACACATTTTATTCCAAATACGCCTACTTTTGCAGCCAACTTTCCAACTCCATTCCACACATATCTTAGCCATTTGAAAAATAGTATACCGACAGTTAAAAGAATCCCTCGAGGAGCTCGAATAACCGTTGCTACACATTTGTCACAAGTAATCCAGAAATGTTACATAAGCAATTGTGCTCAAGACTGGCAGAACCTATTTTTATTTTCATACAGCACACTACATATAACAAAAACTGATAAACCAAATTTATCCTTGACACAAAAGATTAAAAATAACTGTACTGTCAGCTCCTCACCTTCCCCCGCACCTCTAATCAAACATGATGCCCCTCGTAATCGCAACAAACTAATTGAAAACAAAATCTGTGACGGAGATCTCAAAGGTGCCGCTCGCCTTTTTGTTCTCCAACGAGGTGCTTTCACCAGATACCCCTGACACCCTTCAGGCCTTACGGTCAAAACATCCTCTAGCTCCAGTAAACCCATATTTTCTCGACCGACTAACAGTAGGGCAAGCATGCCTTCAAATTCAAAACAAAGATGTTACGGATGCCATTTTATCTTTTAAACCAGGTTCGGCTGCAGGTTTGGATGGAATCTCACCGCAACATTTGAAAGACTTAACATCGCATTCTGTGGGTGATGCAGGTGAGCAACTTGTAAATTCGATCACTAAATTAATTAACTTTATGTATTCCGGTAATGTTAATCCAGGAATTGTTCCAATTCTTTTCGGCGCGAACCTCATTGCTCTCACCAAAAAGGACGGAGGGGTGAGACCAATCGCCTGGCCTCTAAAATTGCTGTTCGACATATTTTACAGAAATTAAATTCGGAATTTGAACCCGTACAGTTAGGCTTCGGTGTAAAAGGAGGGTGTGAGGCAGCCGTCCATGCCCTACGTTCTTTCCTAACATATGGACATCCTGACGTGTTGCTCAAAATTGATGTCAAAAATGCTTTCAATTCGGTAAATAAGGGGCCCTACTGACCGAAATAAATCAACATATACCCTAAATATACAATTATCTTCTTCTCAGTTACGCTGACCCAACAAAACTGTTATATCGGTCTAATGAATTATCCTCGGAAGTAGGTTGTCAACAAGGTGATCCCCTTGGACCAGCAATTTTTATATTATATATATCTATAAAGCTATAAATCCCATAATCAAAAGTTTAAATTCTAAATTCAATATTTGGTATCTGGATGACGGAACCTTAGGAGGTGATATGGAAACTGTATTTTCTGACCTTTTTTCAATCAAAAATAAATTTGAAGCCATTGGTTTGGAGCTTAACTTTAGCAAATGCGAACTTTTTATAAATAACTGCAACTTAAATTTAAATGACGTAAAACACAAATTTAATACTTTGGCACCAAATATTAAAATAGTTAACAGTAATTACCTTTACATTTTAGGTTCTCCAATTTTTAACGAATCTATGTCTGAATATATTAATAATTCAATTGCTAAATTTCAAAATTCTGCTGACCGTCTCCTTGAAATTAGTCCACATTATGCACTTTGCATTTTAAAATCTTGCCTTTTTTGTCCCGAAATTTACGTATGTGCTCCGTTGCTGCTCCTTTTGGAATCACCCAGACCTCTTGACACAAGTGGACAACTTAATCAAAATTAGTTTAGAATCGATTCTTAATATACACATGAACGAGCAATCTTGGACCCAAGCCTCCCTACCCATCCGTTATGGTGGTTTAGGAATTCGCAAAATTTCCAGTGTCTCTTTACCAGCCTTCCTATCTTCTGTCTATAGTTCAGCAAATCTCATAAGTAAAATTTTAAGGGCATCCCCTTCAAACTTTGAGATTGCTGGCCTGGAAGAAGCTAGAAACGCTTTCTTAATTGCATGCCCTGGTCAAAATTTTCAATTTCCTCTAAATTCACAGAGGAGCTGGGACGACATAAACTGCAAATTGACTTATGACAATCTTTTGAGCTTTAGTGCAGGTTCGGCGCGTGCTAGGCTTTTGGCCGTGGGTACGCATGAGGCCGGTTACTGGCTTGACGCGTATCCTTCGTCAAATACAGGAACATTTCTTGAGCCTGACACGCTCCGAATCGCAACCTGTCTACGGCTTGGGGTTCCGGTCTGTGCTCCTCATAAATGTCCGTGTGGCAGTGACGTCGACAAGCTAGGATATCACGGGCTATCATGCCAAAAAGTGCAGGTCGCTTCTCGAGACATGCAGCTCTTAACGATATCATACGCCGGTCTCTTGCCACCGTCAACGTGCCAAGTCTACTTGAGCCGTCTGGTATTGCAAGAGACGATGGCAAGAGACCGGACGGTATGAGTTTGATTCCATGGAGGATGGGCCGGGTGCTGGTATGGGATGCAACCTGTTCAGACACGCTGGCCCCTTCCCATCTACGTGGAACCAACAACAGAGCTGGTGCGGCTTGTGAAGCGGCAGAAAAGGCTAAAGTTTGCAAATACAGGGGTCTAGGCTCCGAATATATTTTTGTCCCTTTCGGTGTCGAGACCCTTGGTCCGTGGGGTCCTAGCGCTATAAGCCTTTTTTAAGGAAATATCAAAAAGGTTAATCGACGTCACAGGAGACCGAAGAGCTGGCAGTTACCTCGGACAAAGAATTAGTCTAGCTATACAAAGGGGAAACGCTGCCAGTATCTTCGGAACCTTGCCTAAAGGACCTCTTTTTTAATAATTTAATTTAGTTATTATAATATATATTTTTAAGGTTTTTAGTATTAGTATTAATTGTAAATATTATAATTTAATTTCATTAATTATACTTATATTTGTTTCTTCATATTTAATATTATGTTTCACATTGTATATTTTTTATTAAAATTATGCCAATATATATATATATATATAACATACATATATTTATATATATATAAATATATATATATATATATATATATATATATATATATATATATATATATATATATATATATATATATATATATATATATATATATTTGCCAAATTTGACACGTTTATGTGAAATAGTTTTTGAGTTATTAGGGGGTCAAAGGTGGCTCCAAATGGTTCGTGTAATATTACACACGGTGCGGCTCGCGATTCTGCTTGAACTTGGCTTGACGCGCTACCGCGTGTCTAGATTATTATTTGAATTTCTGTCCTTAAACAATATTTACTCATATATTATTTTATATAAAATGAATTTATATTTGCGCAATGCAATTATAAACGTTAAAACATCTAAAAAGTAGTACATATTGTAAATATTCTTCGTCTCCTGTTAACCTAAAAATAAAATAAACGTAACGACCCCTCATTAGTTGAATTCGGTCTAAGCCGTTTCGACTATAGCGTGGCGTAAATACATATTTGTTCATATATTTTACACTTGGACACGTTAAATACTGCCCTCATTTTAGCTCCCCCGCAAGTGGAATTACTTTCTATTTTTTTCAAGTATTCGGTGTTATATTTCTGCAAAATCTTTTACCTCACATCTCTAAAAATAAATTTTACGGATCGCAGTTTTATATTTATTAGTATAAAGCTAGTCATTCATACAATTGCAAAGATGTTAACGCGACACACGTGTGTGTGAAAACTATGTGCAATAACATCGAGTTCGCCACCAACCTTTAAAAAAGTAAGCATCAAATTAGAAATCTTTGAAGAAATTGGTTCGGAAACATCTTATGAAAACAACAGCTCCCAAATAACATCAGTTGTGACTTTATTCTATTTACATATATGTAAACAATATGCATATATATATATATATATATATATATATATATATATATATATATATATATATAGTTTATAGGTATACTTATGCATTTCCTTTGTATTCATAACTGGCGGTGCTCTTTTTACCTTTCACATGTATAAAAACTCACACAATTCGGCGTCTCTCATTATAATATTGTAGTATAATAGTAATTTTATATAAGTAATCTTAATATTATTTGATTTAAGTACATACCACACACATTAGACACCTCACGGTATCTTTCACCACGCCGTCTGTAGCCTTTTGTTACTTTTGTGGTTAATACGATGAGGTTTTTAAATAAATAAATTAATAAGTATTTACCTGAATGCTTATTGAACATTTCATTTAATATTTTATTAGCCATCCTTTTCTGATATTATATTATTTTGGTGTAATTTATATTGTTTATGTTTGCATATTCCATATAGCGATTTCACTTTGCACTATACTCAAATATGTTGTTAGGGTTCTTCGCTAAATACATGAAATTAGTGATATTGACTATTACTTTACCATTACAGCCTATTAAAGCCTACTGCTGAACATAGGCTCCCCCACAGATTGCCTCATACTTGATATGGTTGCCACGCTTGGCAAGCGGGTTGGCAAACGCAGTTTTTTATTTTTAGGCGTCATTAGGAAGGTGCTGCTGCTTACTGCCTCCTACGATACCCAAGGGATGATATGCGTAAACCCTATTGATGCTGGAAATTCATTGTAGAATATACGAATAAACGAGAAAAACTGATACAGTACGGCATATTGCTAAAGTTGGTGAAACTGTACACAGTCATATGCAAATAATTTCCGATACGTTCGAACGCGTACATTTGTGCATGTGTGACTGACTGGCATATAAGCAATGCAAAATAGAAACAGTCTCACACAATTCAGAATACACAGCCGTATTCAATTCAATTATTCTCAGTTATTCCCAGCTACCTCGTGTAGACCTACGTTCATCTATATGTTGTCTTCACTCTAAGACTCATTTGTGGAAGTGATATTTAATAAATAACACAAAATAATAACACACACATTGAACTATTTAAGCACTGGTGTTTCTTCCGTTTATACCGCGCTTGTTGTATAGTCACAAGAAGCCCGATCCCATTAGGAAAGGATCGCACCCCGTTGTAAGCCTGTTATAATCAATACTTGACAGTGCAAAAAGAAAAGGTAAGCGTTGGGCGGCCTTAAATCTTAAACACATATAATAGGTTAAAAAACTCAAAAAAAATTCATGAGGTATTTAATTTGAATTTTAGTTTGGTAAAACTTCGACTACCACTGAACCTTACGCTATATCTATGAAATTTTTTAAATATATATTAGTATCAGGAGATGAGCTAAATGAGTTCGCAATTCACTCTTTATTAAGCTATTATAAGCTTCAAGTAAAAAACACGCCATGGATATGAAAAGCTTATACGATTAAAAGGAGGATTTGGCGGATTTTGTAAAATTGACCCCAAAGTGGCTAAAATGATTGTAAAATGTGTAGTTTGTATTTTCAAAGTATGAAATTTTGCGAATTATGCCCAAATAAGTTGTAATTGTCGTGAGAACTCTTACTTGTGAAGTTGATCACAACCAAATCAGACAGTTTCTTCTAAATACACAAAAAACTCCGAATACATTCATTTTATTTATTTTGGATTTCAAAAAAGTTGTAAGTATTGTAAATGAAATTGTAGCACGGCTTTAAAAATAGACGCCAGAGTTTGTTGTTGGTTTTTCTCTTAAAAGATTTTTGTTTTTGTGAACCGGTTAAGATTTTTTCTTTCTTAAAAGCGGTAAACATACATAAACATACGTTTTTTTATATGTTTATGAACACGTACTAAGTACTTTTGCTAATTTCAAGTTATTATAAATTAAAAAATTCAATATTGATTGTGTCATACTGTGAAGTTTTTAGAAGATTTTGAGGTCAGCTTAAACCAGCTAGGACAGGTGATGGCGATAATCTCTCTAAGCACCTAAGAAAATTAAATAACTCACAGACAAATACTTAGACAGTGCGCTACAAGAGGTCAAGAACTAAGCTAACCTTAACTTTGTTAATAGTTGAAGTATTTTAATATTCAAACAAATATAAAATAATACACAAATAAATAGTAAAGAACTTGGTTTTTGTTAATATTCTGGATTTATTAAACAGAAAATACATGACCTAATAAATAGGTTGTCTTATTTAGAGTAGGTCATGTTATTTCATCCTTCGTAAATGAACCCCTAATTTATCGCTTCTATGGACAATATTCTTTATTGTGCCTAGTGCCAATGAACAGGGTGTCAGAAAATTTAGGTTGAAAGTTTTTTTATATAAAATGGTGCTATCGTCAGAATTTACGACTTAAACACTTACTAGTGCTCTCTCTCTTTTACTCTCATTCTGTTATGTGAAAAGCGTGTGGATAATTTATTTTATAAATTTATTGACCAAGCTCGTCTATTAAAATAATGCTAATACGGCTCATCTTTAGCCAACTTCAACTTAACTTAACAAAAGAGGAGCTTATATCTTTGATTATATGTATTTTTTATGTATGTTCCCCGATTTCTCCGTCAATTGTGGACCAATTTTAGTTTTTTTAAATAAATGGTTTATATGTGAGGAGCGGTTCTCTATAAATTTCGGGAAGAAATTCTCTAAGGGTGCAAAAATAGAGGATGAAATTTTTAATGTAACTAGCTAGGGTATAAAGGCGACATTGAGATTATGATAATACTTAGTGTACTCAAAAGTGTAAAAATAAATTTTAAACAAAAATAAAGTTGCTAAAAATGAATTTTATTAGATCCACGTAATAGAATAAAATAATGTTTCCTTCCTAGTTTGAAGAGCACCTCCAGCCCTCCCTCACACGCAATCATTATCCCCGTCACCACTACTCCCAACAAAAACCTTTTTTAACAACTTTAATATAATGAATTTCCGAAATGTTACGCCTGATTCCTGTCGAACTAAAATTTTACAATCTGATGACTATTATTTTTCTGCCTAAGATCCATCTAGGCTTTTACTGCCCTCCTACCATAATAGAGAAGAAATATTTCTTCCGATAACACTGCACCTGTTGAGTTTCAGTTAGTATAAATTGAGCCAGTATAAATAAAGTGTTTAATAAATTTCATAGGTTTTGAGGCGTGACAGAGCCTCTACAGCTTTATTTTTATGTAGGTATTTGCTGAATTTAATAGGTTGCAGTAGCTTCTTATCATGTGAAATTTAAATTTGTTTGCTACTCTTAAATTACAGTACATGGTCAGTTTCGTCAATAAAAATAACTGTATCTTACCTTCAACGAAATACATCATCATCCCCCCATCATTTTAGATCTACAAGTAAAATGTTAAACTGTCTTACTTGAGAGTGAAAAAAATACGGTCTGAGCCACTTGCATCGATTATCTTTTGTCTAACAAACAGACATTCTATTATTTTTTATAACACTAAATAACTCACATTTTATTAACATACAGAGACTGCTAATCCAGAACAATTAGTCTTCATCGGTTTTCGGTTCTTGCAGACCTATTGCTACTGTAGCTTATTGTTCCGATGGCCTGATTCTCGCAATTTCTCTGCATGATAGAATCCGTAATAAACATATCTGTAGTAGAACCAGAGTAACCAACATATTCCAGCGGATCAAAGTGCTCAAACAGCAATGGGCACGCCATATAGCTCAAAGAACAAACACTCGATTTGTTTATTACAAAGCAGGGAATATTGTATAGTATATTCAGTACTTTATGAACTTTTACTAAACGGAACTACCAGTGATGATTTTTTTGAGTCCCTCACAAGGTAGCAAAGGGTGCCAATTAAGAGAATATTCTCAAGAACTACCGTTTCTGGCCCCAGATAAATCTAAGCTATGGCATTGCCGCTAATATTTTATTTTATTTCTTCGGACTGGAAAAAAGCAGTACAAGCACTGACTTTAAGCATAAGGCTGCCATTTTACGCTGTAATTCTGTGAGAGCGCGGAGCATATCATTTTACTTTATTTACGTACCAAAATCATCTCTTTAGTTTTACTTGCGTTCACTTCTATTCTTCTTTTTTTATTGATGCGCTTATTATTACAACTTGCTCGCCGATCTCAAAAGGCGCTTGAGTATTTGTAGCTGGGACCGCAAGAACTATTTGTAAACTATAATCATACTCAGTATGTAAAGTATACCATAAGCCATATTGATTTTGAAACCGTTGCGAGATTGTTCACATATAAATCCCAGTTTGCTACTTAGAGATTTTATAAGTATGGGATGGGATTTATTTTATCAAAACTGTATGAAATTAATCTACATCTGTTTCACCACCAAATGATGTCCTACAGCGTGCTAAATGATAAGAGGACAATATCTCGTGACATAAAAAAATGTGGTCTTCTTTGTTGTCTAAAACTCTAGCTGTGAAAAGTCAACGTCCCGATTTTGTTTCATTTACGATTAATTGTTTTGATGTCTTACTCTGTTCGATTTCTTATTTCATAAATTTTTAATAAAGGTTGCGTTGGCCATTGCATTGCTACGAGGAACTGCCTTGCAAAGTTTGGATTTGTTTTAATTATCAAATCGTGTATGCAAGATTGCTTCAACAATAAACATAAAGTTATTAACGCTACTTATGTTTGCGGCAGCTTAGAAAGGGTTGAAGGTGAAGGAGAAGAAGATTTTTCCTATATTACTTTTGTTTCCTAACTTACAAGTTAACTACGGCTTGCAAAGTCACAAGGAGGCATACGCGGCGACTATTTCAGCCCAGATAATGTCACCGGGTCGTCTTCGGAGTTTCTCACTTGTATAACATTTGAAGAACTTTTTCGTGTTTTACTTAGAAAGGGTTGAAGGTGAAGGAGAAGAAGACTTTTCCTATATTACTTTTGTTTCCTAACTTACAAGTTAACTACGGCTTGCAAAGTCACAAGGAGGCATACGCGGCGACTATTGCAGCCCAGATAATGTCACCGGGTCGTCTTCGGAGTTTCTCACTTGTATAACATTTGAAGAACTTTTTCGTGTTTTACTTAGAAAGGGTTGAAGGTGAAGGAGAAGAAGATTTTTCCTATATTACTTTTGTTTCCTAACTTACAAGTTAACTACGGCTTGCAAAGTCACAAGGAGGCATACGCGGCGACTATTTCAGCCCAGATAATGTCACCGGGTCGTCTTCGGAGGTTCTCACTTGTATAACATTTGAAGAACTTTTTCGTGTTTTACTTAGAAAGAGTTGAAGGTGAAGGAGAAGAATACTTTTCCTATATTACTTTTGTTTCCTAACTTACAAGTTAACTACGGCTTGCAAAGTCACAAGGAGGCATACGCGGCGACTATTGCAGCCCAGATAATGTCACCGGGTCGTCTTCGGAGTTTCTCACTTGTATAACATTTGAAGAACTTTTTTCGTGTTTTATTTGGTTTTGTTATTGGTATTTATCGTAGTCGAGTTTGGTACATAGTTACCTAACCTAAGTACCTTCCCGCATAGATACCGAGTGCTGAATGATCTTCAAGCATCATGACTCTATATATAGGAATAAATTCCGTGTGGTTGCAATGAATGAAAATGGAGGTATAACAGCCTCGGCACTCCTATTGGGTACTGTAGGTAATTTATATAAGTCGAAGTTTTCTTTGGGAATTATTTGGTATTTAAATATGAATACTATTTGGCTAGCACTTTAATAATATGCTGGATCGATGATTTCATAGTACTCTCTAAAATTTCTGTTTAGAAACTAATATGATCAATGAAAACCTTGAAATCGGATACCTTCTTCTCCTGATTACCTTAAAGTATCATGTTGATTCGTAAGTAGAATCGGCAGAATAGTCATTACTATAATTGAAACCTGAGTCTAGGTCAGTATTAATACAATCTTAAGCATTATAATCGGTGTCAATGCCTGCACATTCGTTAACATGCATTTTACAAGTTTAACGGTAGTTACTAGGCGATGGATTTCCATGTTTAATTCAAGCTGTCCGAATACCTAATTCAAATGAAACTCTGCGATAACCTGTATGACATTAAATACCTTGTCACCTTGTCATGGTTCTAGGCCATATCGGAACTAAGTGGTTGATCAGAAAAAATATCCCTATAGTTATCAATCGATCGGCTTGTCGCAATTCAGGCTCCCGATCACTAGGAACCCTAGGGTGGAAAATCTCGAAAATAGTTATCCTAACCCTAATTAATAACCTAACCTATCACTATAATTATTAAAGGCTCTGGAATGGTATACTACAATAAATGAGGTTAAGGTAATAGGGGAATCAAGGAAGCAACACACGAACTATTCTAGTCCCGGTCCAATGGTTGGGACCTCCTTCATTTTATGCCACAGGCCCCTTCGAGTGCGCGACTCAAGTTTGCGGCAGCTTAGGTAGAGTTGAAGTTGAAAGAGACGAAGACTTTTCCTATTTTACTTTTATTATCTAACTTACGAATTAACTTAGCTACTGTGACAATGTGAGTACACAGAAGTACTAGACTACCTAACTTACAAACTAACTTAACTACTACTGGGCTGTCCCAACAAATTAAGCTTTGGTTTTTATTTCATATTAGTATGTTACGTCAGCGGGCAATGGAGTCTGGGGCCTTTTTATTATTATTATTATTAATTTTGGGTTATTGATAGAGTAATCACATCTGGTTGGGCTGGATAAATATATAAAAAAATAAACAAACTTAAATATATATTTAATATATTAACTTAAATAAATAAATAATACATAAATAAATAAAAGCCCAACCAGATGGAAGCCCGTGGCAGGGGAGACCAAACGGCCGAGGGTTAGGGGGAAAGGGAAAGAAATCGGCGGACGATGCGGGCGGTATCGAGGAGCACCCTTCATGCATTTGAGCCCGGAGCGGTCCATCACGGAGTCCCAGTCGCCTGAGATGGCCCGAGAGGCTGACTGGGATTAACCCGTTTGCAAACACGACTACAGGAATAATTTCGTTTGGCAGACCACCATACATGTCGGTCGCCTCGTGAGCCAGGTCCAGATATTTCGATTGCTTATCTGTTTCGGCTTTCACGAGGTTTTCGTCATATGGAATGGTAATGTCGACCAAAAATATCCTTGACTGTGCCCGATATATCAGCACAATATCAGGCTTATTCGCAAGAATAGTCCTGTCTGTGATGATGGCGTTGTCGTCGAGACGTCGACGGTGCCATCCTTTAGAATGTAACTCCGATAGTTGTTGGTCTTAATGACCTGATCCTGTATTGCACAGACAAAACCCTCGGTTTCCCCGAAAAGGTCACCGAAACGTAACCAGTTTCGGGAAGCGATTGTATCTACGAAGGGCTCATGTAGAGCCCTGTAGTACCTCCCGTGGAGCTCCTTCTCCTTCCATACGGTCTTCTGGTCGGAAATGCTTTGTACTGCCGGGTCCTGCTATTGCTCACTGGCTAAGGATAGAGGGGTAAGCCCTTTATCACTAGAAATGTCATTATAAAATGGATCATCCGATCTCGCCAGGAAGTAATACGGAGTATGCACACTTTGCGATTATGCATGGTGAGCGCGGTCAGGAAGCCACGCCCACCACGCTTTCGCGGCAAGTACAGCCTCAGTACCGACGATCTCGGATGATGTATCCTATGGGACGTCATGATAGTGCGGACTTTTCTATCCAGGGCGTTAAGTTAAGTCTGAGTCCACCTGAGTATGTCAAATGTATACATGAGGACAGGCATGACCCAACCGTTATGTGCGTGTGTCTTATTCACAACGGACAAAAGGCTGTTAAGCACTTTGGTCAAGCGTGCATACGAGTAAAACACGTCGCAAACTGACTGTTTCATAACAGCCTCATCGATACCGATGTTCTGTGACATACCCAGGCATCGGTATGTTTCAGCCTCGGAAAGGGTCGTTAAGTTGACGAGCATAGTCTCTGAGGGAGTTAGCAACCCCTCCCCTTTCAACACACCGCACCGCACCGCAAACTTATCCATTCCCAGTTCCATTCCAATAGAATTGCTAAATTCACAAGTGATGTTTAGCAATTCCATAAGATGGGAGAGACTGGAGGCGAATAACTTGAGGTCATCCATATAGAAAATGGGCCACTTTCGTACCTCCTTTCCGAATCTGAAATCTCCTCCTGGAGCCCTCCATTAAAGTACTGAGAGGGTTCAGATAGCGGCAAAACCTGATTGAGCTCAGACAATCGCCCTGGAAGATACCCCTTCCTATCCTTATGTGGTTCTCCGCAGTCATCATCCGCTCGCCCAGATAGCAAAGGATCGTACTCCACTGCCCCATATACTGCTCGAGGAAGTTTCCAACTGTACATTCAATCTTATACAGCTAGAGGACTCTCTTTACCCATGTATCGGGCACCGATTTGAATACCTCGGACATCCACGAGTCAAGTGGACCTGACGGAATCCCCCCAATCGTGCTGTGGACGTGTGCTCCAGAGTTGGCACCGGTTTCAACGCGTCTTTTCCGGTACTCCTACTCCCTAGGCGTAGTCTCAAAATCATGGAAGACGGCTTTCGTCCACCCAATCCCTAAAAAAGGCGACCGCTCAGACCCGTCCAACTACCTGCCTATCGCCATCACCTCCTTGTTCTCGAACACAATGGAGTCCATTGTAAACTGCCAGCTCATGAGGTACCTTGAGGATCATCAGCTGATTAGTGACCGCCAATACAGTTTCTGCCATGGTCGGTCAGCTGATTTACTATATTATTTGATTCTGGTCCACCTAACTCACAGATGGGCGGAGGCAGTAGAGTCCAAGGGGGAGGCATTGGCCGTTAGTTTGGACATTGCGAAGGCCTTCGATCTGGTTTGGCACAAAGCGCTTCTTACGAAGCTCCCTTCTTATGGGCTTCCCGAGAAATTGTGCGATTGGATCACCAGCTTTCTTGCAGATCAGAGCATCAAGGTCGTTGTAAACGGTGCAAGCTCCGATTACAAGCCTATTAATGCTGGTGTTCCACAAGGATGCGTGCTATCACCAACGCTGTTTCTTCTACATATCAGTGGTTTGTTGCAAACCCACAACATTTTTTACTATGCAGATGACAGCACTGATGATGCTCTTTACACCGGCCGAGCCAATATTTCTCGGGAAAACGTCTCCGAGTGCCTCGACAAACTTGTGTCTGAAGTCGAGTCTTTGCTGAACAGAGTCTCGGATTGGGGGCGACTAAATCTAGATCAGTTTAACCCCCAGAAGACACAAGTTTGCGCGTTAACCGCTAAAAAGAACCCCTTTTGTCGTATCTCCTCAGTTTGAAGGCACTCACCTTGTTGCCTCAGCCAGTATCGGAATCCTCGGCGTAGACATATCGAGTGACGTGCAGTTTCGTGGTCACTTGGAAGACAAGGCCAAATTGGCCTCTAAAAAGCTTGGCGTGCTCAGCAGAGCGGGACAGTATTTCATGTCAGCACACCGTCTGCAACTTTACAAGGCGCAGGTTCGGCCGCACGTGGAATACTGTTCCCATCTCTGGGCTGAGGCTCCCCAATACCAGCTCCTTCCACTTGACCGCATCCGGCGCAGAGCGGCTCGAATCGTCGACGACCGAGTGCTTTCCGATCGCCTCGATTCACTGGCACTGCGAAGAGACGTTGCACCTTGCATTTTCTTTCGCATATACCATGGAGAGTGCTCTGAGGAATTGTTCGGATTAATCCCAGCCGCCAAATTACGTGAATGCACTTAGCATCATCAGGTGACATAACATCAGGTGACATCATCTAATTTAGCTCCAGGTGACAAGTGATTCTCGCACTCAAAATGGATTTCAGTGCCTTATATATGGTGGGTAGACACTTGATGGGGCGGTATTTGCTCGGGTCTGTGGTATCCTGATCTTTAGGAACCAAATGAGTGATCCCAGTAGTGAATAGGCTCGGGAGCGACTTCTGATCGAAAGCCTCTTTAAACTGTCCCACTACACACACAACCCCTCCAGCCAGTAGTGCAGCCCATCGAGCCCCGGACTTTTCCAGTTCGGGGCCCTACGGACCACCTCAGCCACGTCTTCAGGCGTTATGGTGACGGGGTCCATAGCCATAACACTTGCATTCTGGCTCGCCACAACTTCTATCCAAGGGCCTTCACTGTGGTTTACGGGCTCTGACCACAGGCCACGCCAAAATGCGACAGTGTCAGCCTGACCCGGTCCTGAGCCCGCTCCACATACCTTTGGTCACTCCAATGATTTATAGAGTCTCTTCTGATCACTCTGGAAGAGACGATTCTGGTTGAACCGCCTTGACCTCTCGCTGAATCGTCGAATCTGCTTCCCCCAAGCAGCGATTTTTTGCTTCAGTCCATCTATGCGCTCCGTTAGTTTCTGCGTGATATCCGGCTGTGACAAACTAATATTTGTCCCAGCAAACGCCATTCTAACGGTGCGCACAACTCTCGGGCTATTATTACCCGACCTGAAGCTTGTCAGTCTGCCAATAAGGGCCCTTGCCTTTGCAATACTGTCCTCGATTCTTCTTCTCCAGGCCGGGATGGCGCCACTTTTTTGAGTAGCACGTCCAGCCATGGGAAGTTTGGCGCTAATAATACGGCATACTGCCAGTGTGGCGCCAAAAAGAATTGAGTCCGTCTCGCAAAGGTCCCGGCTGACTTCCAGATAGGTCACTAGCATTGGGTTAAGAGCCCGCACGATTTTTTTTGTCAATATTATTAAATTTAATTATTATCAATATTATTCTAATTATTATTATTATAATCCGTTTAAGATCTTGTATCGATCTGTTTCACTTCTTTCCTAGATGTAATAATTATATTGTGATTTTTATTTTATGATAAGGTAGTTTAAATTAGTTTCGGGTTTATTGGGTCCTTCGGCTTTAGTTGACGTAATGAATGTAAGTAAATTTTTAGGCTTGTTGTTATCAAAGCTCTTAAGAAAACTCGTTGACATCATCATAAGCAATAGTTTACCAAGCTATTAAAAATAATTACTGCTTAAATAACAATTATAATTAATATTGGTGGTTATTAAAACTTTATGTATTGATTAAAAATATAAAAACAACACCTTGAAAAGAACTACGTACCGGATTATAGTGATAAATCTAATATTTTGCGTATTTTAATTAATCTTGCGTCTGCGAGATACATGATATTTTTAAAATTTTCTAGCATATTCTATATGAATATGCTAGAAAATTTTTAAAATATCATGTAATCATCGCATCAAGCATCGGGTAACAAACGAACACACAGTCTACCTGATGGTAAGTGGGTGCTGTGTGGCCCATAGATATCCACATTTATTCTCCATTAAGGACCAATATGCAAATGCGTTTTCAATACTGAGGACTAAGATGGAATGCCTGGATTCCTGTAAAAAGGGTCATACGAAATACAGCAGACTTACGCTTCTTTTTTACGCTGATATGACCCATTCATGCTACAACTATAATAAAGCTGCAGCGTGGCTCTCCAACTACAGAGAGGTGTAAGACAGGGTGACGTTATTTCCCCGAAACTATTTACCGCTGCATTGGAAGACGTTTTCAAGCTACTGGACTGGAAAGGATACGGTATTTAAATCAATGGCGAGTACATCACTCACCTTCGATTTACCGACGATATAGTCCTTATGGCAGAATCGCTGGAGGACTTAAGCACTATGCTCAATGACCTCAATAGTGCCTCCCAACGGATAGGTCTTAACATGAACATGGACAAAACAAAGATCATGTTTAATGTCCATGTCACACCTATGCCGGTAGTTGTTGGGAGCACTAAGCTCGAAGTTGTTGACGAGTACATTTACCTGGGACAAATAGTCCGACTAGGTAAGTCCAACTTCGACCGAGAGGTCAATCGACGGATTCAACTCGGCTGGGCAGCGTTCGGGAAATTACGACACATCTTCTCGTCAGGTATACCTCAAACTCTGAAAACTAAAGTGTACAACCAGTGCGTGTTGCTAGTGATGACATGGATCTGAGACGTGGTCCTTCACTGCTGGCCGTTTGAGGACGCTCAAAGTCGCTACGAGCTATGAAGACGTCTATGCTCGGAGTTTCTCTGCGTGATAAACTTAGAAATGAGGATATCCGCAGTAGAACCAGAGTGACTGGTATAGCCCAACGGATTAGTAAGCTGAAGTGGCAATGGGTCGGCCATATAACTCTAAGAAACGACAACCATTAGGGAAGAAGGGTTCTCGAGTGGCAGCCTCGTACCGGTAGGCGAAGTGTAGGACAACCCCCCACTAGATGGAGTGACGACCTGGTAAGACATGCAGGAAGTTGACGGATGAAGGTGGCTCAGGACCGGTGCTTTGTGGCATATCTTGGGGGAGGCCTATGTTCAGCAGTGGACTTGTGAAGGGCTGTAATGATGATGATGAGCGTGGCTCTAATATGTAATTTTTTTCTCTTGATTTGCTAAGTGACTCACAGTCCAGAGCTGCATTCTCTCTCTGTAATATGCCTCTCCCATCTCATAATCGTAACGCTTGGCTGACAGATTGGAGAAGTTCTAGATGATATCCTAAGGAATAGCATCCGGAATGGGAAGAAACATTTGTACTCGTAAGGTACAGAAATTGCGTTTTCATGTGTAGTTTGAACCTGCAGCTTGCAGCAAAGAAGCCGTAAGACCTGAAAAAAATGACTTCCAGTTCTTTAGTAAATTGTGAGATGTCTTTCTTACCACAGCTTTTATGTTGTAACGTCCTTATCCTGCCTAGAGGCAGCGCCGTATTTTGTTTGCCGCTCATTAAATTAAAAATGCAAAGTTCTATTCATCATTCAGCTCATTAAATTAAAAAAGCAAAGTTCTATTAATTACTGAAAACGGCCAAACAAAAAAATCATAACATGTTTAAATTTTTTTTGGACAAGCGAGTGCTTTTTTAGCCGAATTCAAAAGAAGGAGGATCTCAATGCGAGTTCTTGTTCTTTTTTTTTTTGTATGTAAACATGACTCGATATCTTTGTCAAATTTCTTCAAAAGTGATCTCAAATAAATTTAAAGATAGTGAACAAATTTTTGAATGTAACTTTTTAGACGGTATTCGAGGTTTTAAAATAAAATAAATCCGCACAGTAGCCTTAGAAGTTGAGATTTTAACATTTCTATACACTATGTCTTAGCACTAACTTGTGAAGCTGTAAAGCAAAAATAATTTTATTATTTTTCTAGTAATTTTCATCAAAAGTCTAATTTTTATAGATATAAGCGTGAAAAATATGCACACAATCTTGATGTTAAGTGAATGTTGTGGATCATAGACACCAATGCATTTCACCCCGAAAGATTATGATGGAATACATAGTTATTATTTAAAAAGGACTTTCATTATCTTAACCGTAGCGTTACGTTGATATGTCCTGCTCTTATTAAGTGCGGGCGCGGATCTTTCTCAACCTAACCTTATTGCAGCCATAAAACGTTGCAGCATGGCATCTACCACGTAAAAAATACCTCCGCAGTGTTAATGCTGTTCTCTCACACTTATCTGCGGGACTCGAGCTTAGCATATTTGAATGAATTTTCTATCATTACACTGTCATCAGACCCTAATATTTTTTTAAACAAAACTGAAGTGGAAAACGAACTTACAGTCTACCTAATGTTAAGTGGCTACTGTAGTCCATGGACATCTACATCTACATCTACAAGGCTACAGAGACTACAGATCAGTTTTGGCCTCTGAGGACTAGTTCTATACCACAAAACACTATAATACACAATAGAATGGCTGTCAACCTTATTTTGTACCGAGGTTCGGCGTCGCCGGGAGAACACGTAAAAGCAATTACGTCATATTATCAGTTAATCACTACTACAAACCCGATTCGCTGTATTGACAGACGGATTTTAATAGATACTTATTTGTAAATAACGTGCAATTTGGCATTTTCTAAATAATTTGCATGCGAAATTTGGAAACGATTGTAACGTCAAAACACATCTCGTGTCGACATTTATACGTGTGAATTGACGTCTTGTGGAATTTTAGTGGCTACATAGGCTCCGCCCACACTTCCGTTCTATTATGTATGTATTATAGTATTCTATGTTATATACGTTACAGAACGGAACACATCAACGCAAGCACTGCTATTACGTGGCAGTAATAGAAAAGAGGATGGTAGCTACGCAGACGGACTCCTAGGTTGAAAAGATGTTAAAGTGTAAATAGCATACATAATCAACGTGTGCGTGAGGCTGGAGCTTGTAGAAAATTTAATAACTTGGCAGTAACACCCCTAATTTTATATTACTAATTGAAATGAGATTATTGTGTCTGTGCTAATTAGAAAATTTAATTAAATAACGAGTTAAAATTTTAAGGTTCTTCTTGAGAATAACATTTTATTAATTATTTTCAGTCTCAAGTATTTTAATTGTTATGGTAATGATTCAATTAATTTAATGGAGGCGCTGACTTGTTATATATAAATTTGTGTTATGAATTTATTTTGCAAGTTGGCGCACAAGAATTTTACAATTAATATTAGTGATATAGCAACAACACCTGTAAAATGTATTTGGATTTTAATTATAACTTTGATTTCATACATATTTATGAAATAAATATTAAAAAAAACATAGAAAGAAAACATCTTTACTCCAGTTTAGAAAAAGAACACAAATTGTGAATACTTATTATAGGAAAAAAACAAATAAATGTGCTTCATTTATTTGCTTTAAAAATATTACATAACTACACCCATAGTAGATTTTAGCCTTTTATATAAAATGAATCTCGCAAGATTTGATCAATTATTTAAAACTTGATTAGGAGTATGCCAAGGAGATTGGAAGTAGTTCGGAGAGTTAGAGGAAGCAAGACTATATAGCATTTACTAAGAAATTATGAAAAAAATGTTAAATACAAAAATATTTCCTTCCTGTAAAAGTCTTCTTTTTTTCTTAATTTGGTTAATTTTTGTCATTTGATCGTTTAGTTTTTCGGTGTTTGCAATTAAGCAAAACAAAAAAAATAATTAAAACATAAAAATCCATCATATATTTTTGATAGTTGCCTAGCTAGGCAAATTCAGTTTCTTTTATTTATATTTTTATAAGGAAGAGGCTACCACTATTTCGTGGTGAGTTTTCCTCATTTGCCTCCAACGACACCCACGGGACGATATGGGGTAGTGGAGATTCTTACACCGCCAACACGGCGCATTACTTATACCTATTACTATTCAATGATACTATCTTTGTTGTTTAAATATCAATTTTTTAAGCCCATTAATTGTGACCAAGTTACTTTTATTTTGCACAACACACATAGCTATTAATTTTTTTTACCCTTTTGTCATTATCATCGTCGTGACACAACCACTATTTAACATGGATCTTCTCTAAAGATTGTCATAAAACATGGCACACGGCCGTTTGTGACTAGGTATTCACTTGATCTAGTAGGGAGCGGCCATAAAACCCGGTCACTGGCACAAAGATGCAATTCAAGAACCAAGAGCCTCTTTAGCATACTTATCCGTTACTTATATGTCAATTATTTGGATATTACTGTGAATGTCTTTGTTAAATATTCTATCACGCAAAGAATACTTACGCAGCTGGACGCCTTGAAACTTCTATATTTGGCCAAAAGTGTAAGACCACGTTTTATCTCCTTAGTTCATCACTTGTAGCTATCAACGTCTAATACTTTTAATTTAAGAAACGTCTAATACTTTTATTTTAAAAACGTATGTGTATTTAAAATACTTTAAAAAAAGTATTTTAAATACACATAAGTTTTTACAAATAATTTTGTTACTATTACTTATTAATTACTATTTTCCGATAATTTTGAAAAATGAAAAAAAAATCTCAATCAATAATAGAAAATATTTTTTTTAATTTTACTATGTTATTATTTTTGGGATTAAAATTTCTTTTTATTACTGTTAATTATAAAACTTCTAACTAAATTATCTTAAAACGATCAGAAATCTACATTCATATTACTTACATTTTCAGGTATTTGTACTTGGTCATTATCGTAAAAACTAGTCTGTTTTACCCGACCCATTAATACCTTTTTTCTCATCAACTTTATTTCCTTTTACAAAAGTTTTTCATCTAGTCATAAGCAGTATTTTAATTTCGTATTCACAAAATAAATCTTCTATCAAATCCGGAGGTAAGATGTCATCATAACAAAACGAAGCCTATATTACCACACCTAGTTCAACTCTTCTAGGAGTTCCAATAACAAGATATTGAAGTCCACCTTCAGGTCACGTAAATATATATATATATATATATATATATATATATATATATATATATATATATATATATATATATATATAGCAAACAATAATAATATCTTACTTTGGTCAAAATATGTATCAAATTTGGTTTTCGGAATATTTAGTATTTCTAAAGCGATCGATATTTTTCATCACTATAAACAAACGATACAGTAACCCACTCATCTCTGTTATATAGTGTATTATCTATGTCCACTCACGACGGCGGCCGAGCCCGTAGTGAATCAGTGTCTGTATGTATTTAGTAAAATATATTATTACAAGGGCAACCAAACACCAAAAGTTTTGGAATTTCTCAAAAAATTAGCCGAAAAAAATTAATTGTAACTAAACAAAACAAAATTAAACAGCAATTTACATTCCATGGCTTCCCACATGATAGATGAAGAGATTAAGAAATAGACTGAATTGAACATTGATATTTTCAAAAGTTATCGTTTTTAACCCTCCATACGGACTTTATAAATCTACACCGTAACCCACAAAAACCACTTTTTAATCTAAAAATAGCAATTAATCGATTAAAAAAAATAAGTTCGACAATAATTTATCTTTCTCATAGTGTATTTTTATATCATTTACGCGTTTAATATGACGATTTCATATTCATGCTTTGCACTAAGGCACGCGATTAATGTTGGCTTGTTTGTCGATTTCTAATTGGTAATATGCTACCTAGCTCTGCAGACGTTTTTTTTAACTGTCCAAAATTCCACCGTAATCCAGTTCATTGTTATCAATAAATTACTGGACACTAAGTGTAAACAAGAACACTACATATAAATAATGAAATTAAAACGATAATAATAGATTTTAATTAAGCAATTATGGTTTCAAATTAAAATTCTCTATAAAAGTTTCTAGGAATACAGGCACGATTGTCCTATTTTCGCTTTTCATTAAAAGAAAAGAAGTAAGATAAAACTTGAATGCCTTTGTGGCGCACTTTTAAAGAATTTTAATTCCAATAAAGAAAGATAATACTGTTTAGTTTCTTATTTAATATTTTTTATTAAGTTCAGAAAGTGGAGAAAACAATATCTCTAGAAAAGACATCTATCTAGAAAGGAGACACGTTCGGTGCAAAAGAGGTTGATTGTTGACTGCTTTGCTGATAAATGAGTTGATATCAAGAAAAGTATCTAGGTCTTATTTTTGGTAGGAAACTATCTTGGCTCACGCACATTCTAGAAACCAATTCGAAGTTGATATCTCCAATGGGCATGACACAGAGGTGAAGTCCCTAAATGGTATACGATTTATAATTCAAATGTAAGACCACACATCGATTATATAATAGAAATAAGGGGTAATTCAGCCAAAACTTACCCAGCAATAATAAAAACAGGTAAAAATAAATTATTGAAAGTTTTATTTTACATTGATAACCTTACACCGACGGACGAAGTTTACAAACGCATTAAAGTAATGAACATATTACAAACACACATTTACCAAAATTTTACATGAGTATGAAAAATTGCAAAATTCCGCTCAAAACTACAACTGCTCGGGGCAAACGGAGCAACAAGACCAAGGCGACCCCTGCCACGCTGTCCTTGAATTTCTGCAATATCAGGGGACTTCACTCTAACCTAAACGCCGTCCACTACCATCTCGAGACGGCGAGGCCGGCTCTGCTCTTTCTGACCGAGACGCAGGTGTCCTCTCCGGCTGATGTCTCGTATCTCTCCTACCCGGGGACAAACTGGAACACTCCTTTGTGCCTCGGGCAGGAGTTTGCGTTTACGTCAGAGAGGACATCTGTTCTCGACGCCTCAGCAGACTTGAAGGTTCGGACCTGTCCATCCTTTGGCTACGCGTAGACAGCGACGACCATCCGCGCGTCTACGGGTGCCTCTATAGGTCCCATAGCGGTAATGCCGAAACAGACCGACTCTTCGACCACGTCCAAATGGCTACAGATTCGTTGCTACAGCAGTTCCCCTCCGCAGAGATCGTGATCCTTAGCGACTTTAACGCTCATCACGCCGAATGGCTTAATTCACGTTTAACCGATCATGCGGGGAGATCTGTTCATGATTTTGCCTTGGCATATGGTCTGACACAACTGGTTACTTCGCCTACGTGGATTCCAGATGTGGAGGATCATGCACCTTCCCTGTTGGACCTTCTGCTAATCTCTCACCCGGACGGATATCAGATTTCCGTCGAAGCCCCTTTAGGCTCCTCGGACCATTGTCTTGTCCAGAGTGAGGTGCCACTCACGCTGAAATCGCAGTCGCATTCTGCAGGCTGCCGCCGTGTTTGGCACTATAGGTCAGCCGATTAGGATGGGATGTGGTCTTTCTTTGCATCCAACCCTTGTGGGCGGGTTTGCTTCTCGCCGGACGATCCCAATGTTGTTGCGGATTCTGTCGCTGATGTGGTACTTCAGGGTATGGAACTTTCTATTCCTTCCTCTGTGGTGCCCATTGGAGGCAAATCTCAGCCATCGTTTGGTCGCTCCTGTAAAATAGCATCATGCTATAAGCAGGAGTGCTACCGAGCCTGGGCTGACGCATCAGCGTCCCGGGATGTAAACACCAGCGCTATAAAAAAGAAGTATAATTCCGCCTCCAGGTCCTTCAAAAGAGTCATTGCTAAGGCAAAGTCAGAGCACATAGGCAGAATTGGCGAGAAACTAGTTCGCCTTCCTTCTGGAACTCGTGCATTCAGGTCTCTCACCAAGGATGCCCAAGGGAATTTCTATCAGCCATCTCTTCCATTTCTGCACAGGGAGGACCACTCACTGGCCCATACCGCAAAGGAGAAAGCCGATCTTCTTGGCTCTTTCTTTGCGTCCAACTCGACTCTCGATGACGGGGGGAGTATGCCACCGACCATCACGCGGTGTGAGTGCTCCATGCCGGAAGTGCAGTTCACACAGCGCTCAGTTCGCAAAGCACTCCTCTCCCTGGACATCCACAAGTCGAGTGGGCCTGACTGAATCCCCCCAATTGTGCTGAAGACGTGTGGTCCAGAGTTGGCACCGGTTTTAACGCGTATTTTCCGGTGCTCCTACTCCCTAGGCGTAGTCCCAAAATCGTGGAAGACGGCTTTCGTCCACCCGATCCCTAAAAAAGGCGACCGCTCAGACCCGTCCAACTACCGGTCTGTCGCCATCACCTCCTTGTTCTCCAAAACAATGGAGTCCATTGTAAACTGCTAGCTCATGAGGTACCTTGAGGATCACCAGCTGATTAGTGACCGGCAATACGGTTTTCGCCATGGTCGGTCAGCTGGTGATCTTCTGGTCTACCTAACTCACAGATGGGCGGAGTCAGTAGAGTCCAAGGGGGAGGCATTGGCCGTTAGTTTTGGCACAAAGCGCTTCTTTCGAAGCTCCCTTCCTATGGGCTTCCCGAGAAATTGTGCGATTGGATCACCAACTTTCTTGCAGATCGGAGCATCAAGGTCATTGTAGACGGTGCAAGCTCCGATTGCAAGCCTATCAATGCTGGTCTTCCACAAGGCTGCGTGCTATCGCCAACGTTGTTTCTTCTGCATATCAATGATATGTTGCAAACCCGTAACATTCGTTGTTATGCAGATGACAGCACTGGTGATGCTCTTTACACCGGCCGAGCCAATATTTCTCGGGAAAACGTCTCCGAGCGCCGGGACAAACTTGTGTCCGAAGTCGAGTCCTTGCTGAACAGAGTCTCGGATTGGGGGCGATTAAATCTAGTCCAATTTAACCCTCAGAAGACACAAGTTTGCGCGTTAACCGCTAAAAAGAACCCCTTTGTCGTATCTCCTCAGTTTCAAGGCACTCCCCTTGTTGCCTCAGCCAGTATCGGAATCCTCGGCGTTGACATATCGAGTGACGTGCAGTTTCGTGGTCACTTGGAAGAAAAGGCCAAATTGGCCTCTAAAAAGGCTTGGCGTGCTCAGCAGAGCGGGACTGTATTTCATGCCGGCACACCGCCTGCAACTTTACAAGGCGCAGGTTCGGCCGCACATGGAATACTGTTCCCATCTCTGGGCTGGGGCTCCCCAGTACTAGCTCCTTCCACTTGAACCGCATCCAGCGCAGAGCGGCTCGAATCGTCGACGACCGAGTGCTTTCCGAATCGGCTCGATTCACTGGCACTGCGAAGAGATGTTGCATCTCTTTGCATTTTATTTCGCACATACCATGGAGTGTGCTCTGAGGAATTGTTCGGATTAATCCCAGCCGCCAAATTTCGTGAACGCACTACGCGGCAAACGTCCCGATACCATCCACACCATCTGGATGCTTGGCGGTCCACCACAGTACGTTTCAAAAGGAGTTTTCTTCCGCTTACAACCTCTCTGTGGAATAGTTTACATGGGCGGCGGTAGTCATTTAAAATCAGGTGTGCCGCATGCTCGTTTGCCCCCTCTTCTATAAAAAAAAACCATCTTATATCTTGATTTAAAAGATGTGTAACATTCTTTGATATTACTCAATTTATAATTTGGCAAGTTTTAATAATCAATTATTTTTGTTTAATAATTTTAGTTTTTTGCAACATTAATTTTAAACCATTTTCCTGCCTCGTGAATCATATAAAAACGTTTCGATTATTTTGCTTCGCGGACAGGGCACCTGTTTCGCACAAAGAGCTTCATGTGTATTTTAAGTGCTATTTACACAAACAGTGGATCGAACGTAAAAAAATAATTAAGTCTACCTCGGAACACTCACGTGAACTTTATCTACTACAATTCGTGACTATCGTTAATGGGGCCTGTTAGTAAAATACTCATTCAAATTTTTTTTTCAGTTAAATAGAGACAAAAAAATACAGTATCGAACAATATTTTATAAAACTTATCTCATTGTTGTTAGCTTCGATGTCGGTTTTTACTTTTTTTTTAAGTTTATTACAAATTAAAACATTTATTCCTTATTTATCCATCACAAAACAGTAACAATTAAAATCGAATCATAAACTGAGAAACGATTCCCGAACGTACATAATACATTCATAACACAGTTGAATCTAGAACCTCCTGCTTTTTCGAAGTCGTTTAATATGCCATTCGAAAATTTATCACACCGCTTTACAAGCAAATAAATGAATGACTAAGAGCTGATTTTTCAATGATTTTTCAATCATCAGATAAAATTGAATCATAGAATAAAGTACAACTTAAAAAAATTAAAAATGATACTTATATGTATTACATATTTTTATTAGTGTACTTTTACATTCGCTTTTATTTCATCAGATTTCAAATTAAAAATATTTCAAAAAATTTCAAATTAAAAATTATTTAAAAATAAATTATGCAAATGGTCATTTAGAAAAATTTTTAGAATATCAGTACTTTTATGTAATAATCCAACGCTTCGCCGTGGAAGGAAAAGCAGAGATCTCCCGCCGGGCATGTTGTTCAGCCCGGGGAGAGGCCAATGTTCAGTGTGATAGTCGAAACTATTCTATATATACCACAGTACTTTGGAACTTTGATAGTACGATTTAGGCTTCGATGCATTTTTGTGGCATGACGACAACGCCGCCACATCACCCCCCTGCTCACAACGGAGGTCGTTAGTGCAGTCCGATTACCGGTGCGTCCTTAATTATGGTGAAGAATGCGTGCTGTAGTACACACTTGCAAGTAATGCCAGTGAAAACGATGGGCCGGAGCATGTGTCAGAGATTTGCCTTGTAAATCTGCGGTGAGTCAAGATGAAGACAAGTTGGACTAGCTTTCAGGAGTGACTTCAAAAGAAGATTCTCAGGATTGAATGGTACATATTCTTGTGAATAATGACGAAGGCCTGAAATTGCAGTTTCTGAAGGTTATTGATAGCGTGTTCACATTACGTCGGTTGGCAATCAATTTAGCCGGGTAAGGAAAAGGGGAGATCTCCCACCGGGCATGGTGTTCAACCTGGGGGCGGTCAAAGCTCTGTGTGTTATTTCGGAGATGTTATATATGTAGCGCGTTAACTTCAGAACTTTGATAGCGTAACATCGGCTTCAGTGGTTTCACTTACAGCGCCGCGACAGCGCCGCCACAGCGCCGCCACAAATGTAAACTTATACTTTACTATTTATTATTTTATCTTGAAACTGACGTGACAAATGAATCCACAGTCTTCCTGACCAATTTTAAACAAAACACGTTATAGATGTGGTGTACTGCGTCATACGCACCACTATAGACAGAAATATATATTTTACTGTGCTCGGAGTTTCGCTGTATGTTATGTAGTTAAAGACCTAGGGTTAATAATCGATAATAATTTAAGTTGGTAACCTGAACTAGCTGAAATAGGCCGGAGTATGACAATCACCCTGTGGCCTTTATAGTTTCAAGAATTTCCTTCCAACCGAGACTAAGGTTATATTGGTGCGACCACTTCTTTTACCGGTCATTGATTATGCTGATGTGTGTCACACCGATGTGAGTCAAGTACTTCTGTGCAAATTTGATCGTTTGCTCAATAATTGCATCCGCTTTATTTTTGGCCTTCGTAAATAGGGTCATGTATTCTTTTATCGTTCTAAACTTAGATGACTCCTCATCCATTAGAATTTTTCGCATGCTATTTTCAATCCTATATTATCCATGTACTCCCCAATACCAGAGATAGTCTGTTTTTCCTCGCCGTATATATATATATATATATATATATATATATATATATATATATAACTGCATTTATGCGTACTGTATGTATGTTTTTATAGCACCTGCCTTAGTTTCTATGGTAAGCTCGTGATTGACGGGTAGATAGTCTCTTAAGGCATTCTACCAATTGTACATTTTAAGTGCAATAAAAAATATAAACAACGAAATGAGGATATCGACAGTAGAACCAGAGTGATCGACATAGCTCAATGAATTAGTAAGCTGAAGTAGCAATGGGCCGGCCATGGCCATATAGCTCGAAGAACTCCTACTGACACACCTCTTACACCTCCTTTACATATACCTACGCATATATGCTCGTCGGTTAAGGGTACGTACTTTTAATGTAGCCCATCTTCATTATATTGCCAATTTGGTCATTATACTTTCGCTTAGAGCATCACTCCATGACTTTTTCGTTCACTTCTGGAACATAAATTTGCTTTTCCACTTTTTCACCGTTCATTCTTTCTAAATGACCAAACCACCCAAGCATTCCTCTCTTAATCTTGGTCACAAAGTCTTCCTAGCCTAACCACATTTTTCTCTTATCACACAATTTCTCATCCTGTTATTCAGATTCAATACATTCATACTATCGTCTACCATATTAAAGTAAAATTTTAACTTAGGTTTAGATTAGCAATATCATTATCAAATGGGTCTATGCACTGATTTCACACATTTACATTTACTATACATTTTTAAGGTTGTTTTATAAAGTTTGCGCGTAGTATGACGTAAGTTTTGTATCTTTCTGTCAAACATTAAGGTACTCTTTTCTGTAACAAAAAAGTCATCTCATGAACGTGACTTATAATCTAAGTAGCAGGTCTAGCTTTGCAAGAAATGCATGTAGCAACATCTTCCTGATAACAGATCTAAATCATAAAAACTGCAGTCATCAACCCGCTTGCCACACTTGGCAACTATGGCAAATGTTCCCTATATGAATTAATCCATGAGTAGGTCTATTTATACCTTATAGGTTTCAGCCTATATCATGCCAATATATTTTAGCATTTGACCCAACAAAAGCGCTAGCGACTGTCAATAGAGCACGAAGGCAATACAATTCATTGAAAACGTTGTTTTGTTAATGGCTCTAACGTTGAATACTCTGTGTTAAATGATATAGGAATTGGTAGGACGAGCTGAAGCGACAGTCTATGTTCCATGTAGCAGTGACAAAGTACGTATTCCTAAAATTACCGATTCAACAAAACTGTTATAACCAAAACAGAGAATTAATTTTTTTTAAAATGGCGCCCTGTGGTGGCAAAACAAAAGACGAGGAATGTCATGACCATTTTTAGGATATACGAAAAAGTTTGTCATTTAAATAAAAAAAATTGCTAATTTTTTCATGTGCTGTGAGAAATCAAACAGAATGTGCCAAAAGGGTGTAACACATTCATAACGCTGTGTTAAGTAAATGTATGCTATTGAAAGTGTTAATATAAGTACATTATAGCAGTTAATATAAGTAAGAATAGGCAGAATATAATAATAAGAAATAGTATGTTAAGAGTATTTTTCATTATTATATAGAACGACTTGCAAAAGATGTTGTTACTAGATTTCAGAAAGGAATACTTTGGGAGTTTGGACGCGTAGAAAGAATTAGTGAGGAAAAGCTGACAATGCAAATTTATGCTGCTTATAGGAAAAGATTGCAAACAACGTCCATATAAAGGCTTATCGACAACATTCGCGATACATTGAAGATCGACCAAATTAAGAGTACCTCACGACGAGCATCTATGCGTAGATGTACGTATGTATGTACAGAAAGATGTGTCAAGGTTGTGGAAAATAAAAATTTCAAAGTCTACCAAACTCGATGCTCAACTTTTAAAATGAATTTGCAAAGTGGTCCAAATATTATAATTGTATTTAAAAATAATCTTGATGATATACCCGGACAAAGTCTAAAACCAACAATAATCAACGCTAATATAAAACCATTCCCCGATCACCTTGGTTGGTATAACGCACGAGTAGTAGACATTTGCGATTTTTCAAAAGAATACATACAATTTCCCTTTGAGGCATCTTTAGAATTCACCACCAATAAAGAGTAGGGACATAGTATTAAGCATGTCAGATGACTATTTTTCCCAGAGGTAACTATTATGTTGCCTTATCTAGATCAGGTTGCGGAGAAAACTAGTGCATACTTATACTACAAGGAGAAAAATTTATAAAATGGAAGATGTTTTCTGTGTGGCCAATTTTTTTTTATGATTAACCATTTTGTTTTTCCACGTAACTTCCTGATGGTGTAATATTTAATTAGTGGTATGCATTTGTTCATATTGTACTTATTATGTCTGTGAAACAGGCATGTATAGTTAAAAATAAACGTGGGTGAAACTGTGGTGCAGCTAGTAGGAATTGAAGTTCCAATAGATACAGAAATCGTACTACAATATTCGATAGTCGCAGAAAGTGCTAATGAAAACAACAAAAAAACTTTTGCTCTTCAAACTGAACTAACAAAGCTCAATTTTGTTTTGATTCCATTTCATAAAGTGACAGATATAGTCCTTTGTTTACAAAAAGGTGTTGGCTGAATAATAAGTATAACATCGTAACTTATAATTTAAAATTTCATTTTGAATGTTACTGTACAAGGTCCAAAGTCCAAACTTCAACATGATATTCTTATATTTTGAGATAACTTAAAGTTCAGCTACGCGCAAAAAAATAAATAAGAGTTGACAAGAGAGAGAGAGAGAGAGAGAGAGAGAGAGAGAGAGAGAGAGAGAGAGAGAGCGAGAGAGAGAGAGTTTTATTCTAATAAACAAATGCTGAAGTGTAATTTAAATAGATATTCAAATAACTACGTAAAATAATCAAAGTGGAGTGAGTAAAAGATGGAGGTAAGTGCTAGACCCAACCTATCGTTTAGCCTTTTTATGCAAATCAAACAGTATTTTCAACAAATAAACGATTTATGATACATACCAAAGCGATCGTTCTAATCTAATACACAGTATACTCATTCCATATTCACAATAGATTTTTTTACGTATGCTTTTTGAAACAAAATTTTCCTATTTTAAATAGCTGATTTAGAATTTTTACAGTCTCAATACAAAAATTCTTATTCAAGTGAAGTTCCGGGCCGCTTTATTACTTTCGTTGCATATTGGAGCTCTATATTAAACACTCCAGTAGGATATGTGCTCTATTGTGCCAATATACACTGAATATAGAGGGATGGACGACGTTGTCCGGACATTTTTTATGTTATACGACGCTCTCTTTAAAATTTATGGCCTCAAACTTCACATCCAGCCACACTCATAGACGTAACGTAACGTTGAAAAGGGTATAATAATTTTGTCATAAATGGGCATAAAGGGTTTTATTTATGTGTAGAAAAGTTACACACGTCGACATAAAATATATTTTAATGTTGTAGGACCCCGCTGAAGAATATTAGCGTACCCATTTTGCGAGGTATTCTATGAATGTGTGACTACGCAGCTATATTTTGATTATTGATCGAGGATAAGTTTAGGTATATATCGGCCGTAGCATCAACTTACCAATAGGTGGAGTATGTACTCGTTTGTCACTTATTTTAAATAAAGTAACGGCCTTTAATATTTTTTACAGCAGGACAAATCCCAATAAGTTCTGAAAGAGTTATTTAGCAATTAGTCTGGCACGCTGTTCTTATGCACGTTGACGGACTTGTTCGTAGAATATTTTATTTCTCAGGGAAATTGGTATTCTTGAAATATTTTCTTTAATAGCTTAGCTTGTGGAAACTCAGATCTTAAAAATACAATTTACAAATTCATTTTTGTCAGTAAGCATCAATTTCGGGTACTTATTCTTTAAGGTTGGAAGTAGGCTAGTACTAATTAGTAGATGTAAAACTTCGTATCTGTAAGATGAGTACGGGACGGCGCCTTATTAACTGAGATATGAATCGATGAAAATACCCACTTAGTAGATGTATGTATGTAGTTGACTGAAAACCGTGAAAATTTCGTTACTTAGGGAAGTCCTATATTTGTTCTCGGTAATTAATATTTTCTCGATCTCGATATCTCGATAATTTATTTAAACGATATTCAAGGGTTCTTATATTTTAATAGTCTTCTTATGTTCCCTAATATACTAACTTATAACGACAAAATATGTTTATCATATGAGACAGCAGGATAAAAAATCTGGATAAAGATGACGTGAGTCTGGTTTAGTGGGTTAGAACGGATTACGACCTCTAATGACGAAAGTTTGGATCGGATTATCATAACCATTTTGCAATCAGAAAGATTTTAAACCAACAATACAATTGGATGAGAGGACCTTATATTGAATTTAAATTTATGGATCAACTCTGTTAATACTATGAAGTTTTAAAGATCTAATCGACAAAATATTTTCAATAATTCAATTCATATATTTTTGTAAGTTGTAAGTTGTAGGTTAGGCACAAAGTACAAATAGTAGGTACATGTGGATAATATATTAATTAGAAAATAAAAAGTTAAGTGACATTTCATAAACGCCTCGCTGTTAGGCACAGGCGTCGTCTGATTTCATAGAGGATTTTGAAAAGCAGGAAATTGATCACCGCGCTGCGCAGTGCGAGTTCGCCGACTATACATATATGTTCCTTTGAATTATATTTTTTTAATTTCTTAAACATACACATTGTCTCACTATGTATTCTTTAACCACCGAGCATGTGATAAACCAGCACCTAAAATTGCAATTAAAAATTATTTAATTGATGTCGACGGGGATTTTTTGGACCAATTTGCTCGCTTACTGTGAAATTTACATTGAGCGCCTAAACGCTCAATTTAAACTTCCAATGTCCCATTGTAGTTTAGGGAATAGTCTCTGTTGTAGTCTGTCGTCGTCTTTGTCGTCCCTGTGTATGGAGTAGTCCTACTTATATTAATAACTGTAATAAGGATAAATTATTATTTCTAGTAATGTTTATTTAATTTAAGACATGTCATTGTAAGTATTCCTTTCTTTTAAATCCCTATTAAATCCTGTAAAAGTCAAATTCTATATATGAACCTCTCCTGTTAAAGAAAGTTTTTCTATAATCGCCATGCTCGATAGGCCGATTGGCTACCACCGTGGCAGACATTTGATACCTTTGACGATACTACCTGTTTTGGCCTCAATATTTTAGGTCAAAGTATCATACATCAAGAATTAGTGACATTGACACAGCCGAAGAAACAACTTTAGAAACAAGAGGCGACTAAAATTCTTCTTTTTTTCAAACTACGTATTATATTTTATAGGTGGCCAGTGCGAAAGGAAAATGTAGTAAATATCATAATTGTACTTTTTCTGCTTTACTCTCGTTAAGTCATTGTGTGTTATTTACTGATAAATTTTAAAATTAGCAAAACATCTGATTTCTAATTTTAAAATTTATCATATCTGCTATCTGCCTTTAGTTTTAATCCCCTTACTGAAGTCCAAAGGAACATTACATATTATTAAATAACATTGTTGTTTAAAAGTTTTCTAGCTCTTGTAATTAGTGTATGTATCCTTGTTTAAAGTTGGTAGGGATTAAATTACCCTTATCCTCCAGCGTGATATTTCCAACAGCAAAACTCGGTGAGGCAATTTAGTTGGAGCATATTTTGGTAAGTTGAATAATGTTTACTAAAGAGAGAAAGTAGCAGTTGTTGTTTGCTTAAGTTAATAAAAGTAAAAGCTAAAAGTTACGAATTTGTGTCTTTATATTATATTAGAATCAGCTGACCCGCGTAGCATTTATTATATTTTTTTAAATACACGATAGTTTTATTACTAGTATACTCGTATTTTGTATATATATATATATATATATATATATATATATATATATATATATATATATATATATATATATATATCATCTTAATAAGAGAGTAAAAGAAGTAGTTGAAAGAAAAAAGCAAGAAAGAACGGATAAGAATGATAGAAGAATATCGGATAATTTCCAGGCAAATATTAAAATGTTCTGGAAACTTGTAAGAACTGCCAGGGGACATTCAAAACAGCCTATGATGAATGCTATAAGAGACGAGAATGGCTATATTCTGAATGATGAAGTTTTGAGTTTAAAGAGATGGAAGGAATATTTTGAAAGCGTGTTTATGAGTGAGGAGACAACGTGTGTACTAAGTGAAGTAGAAATTCCGAAAGAAGAGGAAAGAGGTAGCGAGATTAGTGTAGGTGAAATAATGAAAGCAATGAAAAGCATGAAAGCAGGTAAGGCTGCCGGATATGATAGAGTTTCACTCGAAATGCTAAGGGCTGGAGAGGAAGTGGTGGCAGGCCTGCTGCACACCTTGTTTAATTTATGCTGGGAACTGAAGCGGGTACCGGTAGACTGGTGCAAAGCCGTGATAGTCCCAGTATATAAGGGAAAAGGGTCGCAGCAGGACTGTAAAAACTACCGTGGCATCAGCCTTCTTAGCATTGTGGGAAAACTGTATGCTAAGGTACTGATTGAAAGGGTCATGAAAGAAACTGATGGAAAAATTTGGGATGTGCAAGCAGGATTTAGAAAGGGAATGGGATGTACAGATCAAGTCTTTTCCATGCGCATGATCGCGGAGAAGTTTTTGGCCAAAAACCAAAAGGTTTTTTGTGCGTTCATGGACTTGGAAAAGGCCTATGACAGAGTGAATAGGGATGTGCTATGGCAAACACTGAACTCATTTGGGTTGAGCGCTGGCTTGATACGGGCATTGGAGTCCCTTTATAGGGACTCTAGTGCTTGTGTTAGGATCAACGGGGTCTACTCGGACTGGTTTGACATCCATAAAGGTGTCAGACAGGGCTGTGTAGCTTCCCCGTGGCTGTTCAACCTATTTATGGACAGTTGTTTGCAAAATTTGAAAGTTGAAGAATGCGGATTAAGAATGGGTGAGTTAACCGTCAAATGCCTTTTGTACGCCGATGATCAAGTTATACTTGCGTCGTCGGCGGCCGAGTTGCAAATGATGGTTACATTAATGAACAGATCATTAAAAGAAAGGGGTATGAAAGTGAACGCAAGTAAGACGAAGGTTATGGTTTTTGAAAGAGAAGAAAGTAAAACGATTTGTGAAATAAGAATAGAAGGGGGAGTTGATCGAGCAAGTAGACGAGTTTGTATATTTGGGCTGCGTATTTAGCAGGGATGGGAGATATGATAAGGATATAGAACGACGAGTGAATGCGGGAAATAGAGTAAATGGGGCCCTGCACTCTATTGTGAAGAGTCAAAATGTGTCGAAAAAGGCACGTATGGCAATTCACAATGCTGTGTTGGTCCCTACTTTAACATATGGTAGTGAAAGTTGGGTGTGGCAGAAGAAGCACGAGAGTAGAATGAACGCAGTAGAAATGCGGTCGTTAAGGAGTATGTTAGGGCTGAATCTTAATGACAGGGTAAGAAATTGTGTAATAAGAGAAGAGTGTGGTTTGCAAGATGATGTTGTGACCAGGATTAAGAAAGGAATGCTTCGGTGGTTTGGTCATGTGGAAAGAATGAATGAGGAAAGAGTGACAAAGAAAATTTATGTTGCAGAAGTGAATGGCAGAGTCGGAAAGGGACGTCCTAGGCGAAAATTTATCGACCAAATTGGCGATTTATTGAAAACGGGCCAAATTAGGAGTACCCTTAACCGACGAGCATGTATGCGGAGGTGTATGGATGTGAAGGAGGCGAGAGAGGTGTGTCAGGATCGTGCCAAATGGAAGTCTGTAGTCTCTGCCTACCCCTCTGGGTGACAGGCGTGAGTGTTTATGTTATATATGTTATGTTATATATATATATATATATATATATATATATATATATATATAAATATATTGTAAGTCTTATTATAATTAAATTTAATATCAAAATTGCGTCAACTTAAATACAATACTTACGAGTATTAATACATTATATTTTAATTGCTAACTGTGAAATTCATCCATATCGTTTTTTGAATTATTTACTGCAGGTTTCCTAAAGAAAAGAGTTTAAGAGATATATGAAAGTACTTCCCCAAGAAAGACTGTCATTTGCTTAGATAATTTCCAGATATCCTACTTTCAAGTGTTGACGAATAATAGAAGGCGATTGGTCGAGGGTACTAAGGCAACTTTAATAGCACACTGTATTTGTTCCACAAGATTTTTTATATCATGGAGAAGGCAAACGCGATAAACGTCAACCTGATGGTAAGAAAACTGTGGCATTTGGATATTTACAATCAACGTGCAACAAACGGCTATAGATTGCAAATGCGTTGCAAATCCTGAGGACTATGATTTAATGCCCCGTGCCACCCATAGAATGTTGATTATTTAGTATAGTGTAGTGTGTTATTCAGCTCAGATTTCTCCACTTCAAAAAAGGTACAATGTTAAATAAAATTGTTTCAGATATTACGATATACGATATATACGAGGGCAATAATGGCGCTCATTTCACTATTTCTGATTCGTTGACATCTGCATGTAAATTCTTCCCTTACCCCTTGTACAGCTTTATGCGCCACCGTATGCACAAAATAATTTCCTTTTATTAAAAAGTAAGAGCAATACTTTACCAAGTGTGTTATTCAGTACACCCACCACACATATGCCATTTAATGGTATATATATCCTATAGTAAGGGCGATCTCAGTGGTAAATCTGCTTGTCTGCTAAAATATAAAATAATAAGACTATATAAACTTCGTCAACTGCAAAACGGCAAATTTTCTAACTCAGTTACTCTCACTCAATTCGATATAGTCCATGTGGAGCGACGACATGGAACTTTGTCTATATAAAAAACTGAATAATTTGCTTTAGCTCAATATTAAGCAAAGTTTTACATTGTTTTTCTTTATTTTTGAAGCGAAAGTAACATAAAGTAAAACGTAAATAAACTAGAGAGACGAGTTAGATTATAGTCCAAACGATAGCGATTAGTTAAACTAAGACTACAGATGCGTTTTAACCTATTTATGGAATATGTTAAAATACTTACGTATAGTGAGCCAGTGAGCTACAACAAGCGGAGATCCTTTACGGGTAATAAAGCATTTGATACTATACTTTAATGGTGATATTTTCATTTTGATTCGTAATATAATATATGGGACACAGCATTCAGCTATCATCGGAGGAGCTGTATGTTTGTTTGTCACCCTCCCTTGTTAAAATCTTCACGTGGTGAAGGAAACATTATATAAAAAATACTAATGATCTGCCCCAGCATCGTACAGGTGATATCTGGATTCTACAACAGCGCCATTTACCGGGCCCAATAATGTCTAAAACCTTCACGGAAGTGCAAGCAATAAGGGCACAAGAGCCCTCAGAACATTTCGCTTGAACCACTATCGAAATGTCGGTAATAGAAGATCAATATTTAAAATTAAATATATATATATACATATACATGTGGCCGTGGAAGGAAAAGGATATATATATATATATATATATATATATATATATATATATATATATATATATATATATATATATTAAAATTAGAAGTCCACTGCTAAACATAGGCCTCCCCCAAGGTATGCCACAAAGCGCGGTCCTGAACCCCCGGTATCCATCGACTTCCTGCATGTCACTCCATCTAGTGGGGGGTCGTCCTACACTTCGCCTACCGGTACGAGGCTGCCACTCGAGAACCTTTTTTTCCCAACGGTTGTCGGTTCTTCGAGCTATATGTCCGGCCCATTGCCACTTTAGCTTACTAATCCGTTGGGCTATGTCGGTCACTCTGGTTTTACTACGGATATCCTCATTTCTAAGCTTATCAATTGCCAACCCGCCCGCCAACTCAAATAAAAATTACTTTTACGGATTTTATCGCGTTTAATTTAAATTTAAATTATTTTTTGTTTTTAATTCCCGACGATTGGGGTGCTTTCCAGCACCCATGATCAGTCCCCCCGAAACGTCGGAAAAAAAATTAATTTAAATTAAACGCGTAAAAATCCGTAAAAGTAGTTTTAATCAAGAAACGAGACAAGAATGCGTCGGATATGCTGTGTGTGAGCGAAAAATGATAAGAAACAATTTGAAAACAAATCAGAGTGAAACTGTCTCAACTCCTACCAACGATCTGCGAGCGGTACCTGTTTCAGCGGGATCGTTTTCGAGCGAGGATTCTTGGGCCTCTAAGGCGGCGGTACAACGTGCGAGTTTGTGTGAAGTGAGAGTGAATAGTGAGCTAAAGGTAGGGGATGTGTATAATACGAACACTGAATGGAAGTTAGTGCAGAACAATCGTCCAGAACAAAATAGATTGGTTAGTCGAAAAGGCAGAGGAATTGTTTTTAAGCGTTTTGTGTATTTTATGTACAGAAATAAAGATAGGTAATCTAATTACATTGCCTATCTTTAATTCGGGTTAGTTAAAGTCATAAACTTTTAATTATTAATGTGTAGTGAAACCACAATAATTTTCTAGCATTTGCAAGTTTTAACTGCAAGTCAGCTAAGCGTTCTATAGATGACATTAGGGACATATGTGTGTGGTCAGATGTGGTCCCTCTTCAGGAGACTTAGCTACTCTCGCATGATGTATCTTTCTTAAGCTCAATTAGTCCTGAGTTTGAATATAAGGGTAAGTCTGCAGTAGACACATCGGAGGCATTATTGAGGGAAATGCCTCATGGAGGGGGGGACATTCTCTAGAAGAAGGGTATCTTTGTGTCAGTTTCTGTTATAAACTGTAGTAGCTCTCGATTAGTGGCCATTACAGCCACGACTGGAGGTCGCAATACTATTGTCTTTTCTGTATATATTAAGCCTACGAACTGTGCGGACAATCTACCAATTTTCACAGATATATTGAGTGAAATCAATGCTGATATGACCAATGCGCACCTTCATGAACTATTTTTAATGGACTGAATAACTTTTGTTCTGATCAGTCGTGAGTGTGTGGATATAGAAGCATTGGGGGTGGACGCTCATACCTACACCTTCATAAGTGACACTCACGTAACACGTAAGTAGGAGATCGCTAGATTACTGTTTAGTATCCAAATCAGCCTGGAATGCAATTAAAAGTGTAGATGTCTCCGAACAGGTTTACATTTTTGATCAATTACCAATATATTTAGAATATAACTTAGAGGTTGTCAGGCCTAAACGGATAGTTTCGTCTTGTGGTGTGTGTGGTTGTTTTGTGGAAATTTTGTCAGAAAAATGCTGAGTAAATCAAAATGGGTAGATTAGCTAAACAAAGAGCAAATAGGGACTTTAAAATTTTCTGGAAGTCGACCAGTAAGTTTGACACTAAACCTAGTATTGCTACGAGCGTTGGAGGAATTAGTGAACCCAGTGACATTGCCAATATATTTATGGAACATTTTAATGTTCAATTTCAACTTGGGATTTAAACACAGGTGAGTGGTACTGAGATCGCTTATCAGGGAGAGGAACATCTTGTACATATTTATCCTAAACAGATACGTAGTATCATAAAAAGTATGAGCCGAGGTAAGTCTCCAAGGTCACGACGTGCTCAGCATTGAGAACCTGAAGCACGTTGGATTTCCCTTGCCGCGAGTCCTGTCGATGTTCTACTCAATGTGTATTATACACGCTTACTTACCTGCAAATCTGATGAAGACAAAAGTAGTTCCCATTGTGAAGAACAAGATGGAATCTTTGACAAGGGTTACTATTATCCCATTTCCTTGGCGACTATCATAGCACAGGTACTAGACGGTGTGCTAGATACTATGTAAAATAACTACATTCGACTGCATGACACATAGTTCGGGTTTAGACCAGTTCTTTAAACCAAAAGTGCTGTTTTAAGTCTGAAGCACACCGTTCAATACTACATAGATTGTAGTAACCCGATATATGCCTGTTTCCTTGATCTTTATAGTGCATTCAATCTCGTCTCATATGACGTGTTCTGGATGAAGGAACAAGGGGTGCACGGTCAGAGATATGTGGTCATTTCAAATTTTGGTACAATAATCAAATAAATCACGTGAAATGACAGACTTAGTGATACACCTAGTGAACCATATAGGTTAAAATACGGAGTAAGACAAGGGGGTCTAACGTCTCTAAGATTTTTCAACCTATACATGCATGCCTCATAGACGAGCTCAGCAACAAGCGTGTCGGATTCAGTGTTGGTGGGGTTAGTATTAACAACATTAGCTATGCAGATGGCATGGTGCTGCTGGGACCGTCGGTGAAAGCACGGTGAAAGAGGGTTACTGAAAGTGTGTGAAGCCTATGCTGAGTCGCATGACGTGGTATAGAATATCAAAAAATGTGAGTACATTATCTTTATGGTCACGGGCACGCTTACAACTGATTGACCTGTTCTTGAATCAAAATCAAAATATCTTTCAAATATCTACGTCATTTTCTTGCCAATGACCTGAAAGACAATGTAAATATTGAGATGGAACGTAGGACTCTAGCAATTGGGAGTAACATACTGATTTACTCGATGTACGAACCTACATAGTTAAAATAACCATATTTAAGGCGTACTGCTAGAGTATGGATACCATCTATGCCATATGGTCAACTACACCAATATAATAACGCTTTCAGAATGTTGTTGGGACTGCCTCAGTACAGTAGTGCTTCAGAAATTTTTGCGCTAGCTCGCACGGACGGTTTTCATGCGATAATACGCAACAAAACAGCTTCGCTGCTAAGAAGGGTGAGAGATAGTCACATCATTTTAAAAACAGTAGCAGAGAACTATAGTTTTCAGATTTTAAAAAAGTTTGTCCGCACATTCATGTTTACTAACACTAGTTTAAAAGTCATTTGTTACTAACACTACTATGGCTAAATTTTGGTCCGAAATAAAGATATTATTATTATTTTTATACAGAGAGCCTGGTTACCCCATGCACGACCGGATTTGTGTATAAAAAGGGTCAGAAGCTACCCTGCTACCGCCGCACCCTAGCAAGGACATAAAATTTCTTTAAAGTTGCTTTGGCTTTATCCTGTTAAAAAACTTTACGAAGCATCGTGCATTAGCACAAACATTTTATTTCTCTGACATGTATTCTATAATATGATTCATTCATTCAGCGCCGATAGCAAGATAAAATGGCATTTTAAATTGCAACTAATACCCCTATTGGTGTCGGTGGGAAACCAGCTTTCACGCCTACTATGTAATTTATGAGCACTTATCTTCTTATCTACCATGGATTTTATGTTATATTTATTAAAATGCAGTAACAAAACAACATTGCATCCGACTATATAGTTCATAACCCAATATCGGACAAAAGTGGTTAAATATTATACATATGTCGGGTGTGGCGTAATGAATGGATAATATGGTATTTTTAAACAAAGATCTAACTCAAATTTCCTGTGCTGCTTATTTATTTTTTAAGTTTAAACTAACGTGGTGTTAAAAAAATGGTCACTTGAGCGCCAAATTAAGAATAAACTGTCCTATGTAATCCCTGTTGCATTAAGATTATGAAATGGTATTACCCACTATATTTCTAGCATTTAATACTAAATAAATTTCTATTACAATGAGTCAAGGCCTAGTTTAAAGCCTACTATATTTCTAGCATTTAATGCGAAATAAATTTCTATTACAACGAGTCAAGGCCTAGTTTAGGGCTACTATATTTCCAGCATTTAATACTAAATAAATTCCTATTACAATGAGTCTAGGCGTAGTTTAATATAAACCTTGTTTTTATTTTTTTTGCAACAATATCCTTATTAGCCCAATGAATTCACAGAAACGACCCCTCTGCCAGGTAAATAATAATTCTTGGAATAGATCGGTTACTTACACTATCGACAATAAGCCGACGGTAAGTTTATCCTGCTCTTTATTGCGATGAGAGAAAAAGAAAGACGAATTGGTAATCCATTCGTGTAACAGACATCCTTTTCCTATTTATGGCTAAGTGTTTTTAAGTCAGTGTGTCATCATACTTCTACCGCGCAACAACTTTTTACTCTGCTTTGGATTGAAATTAATCAATTTATGCTGTGATCTTGGAATTGATTTTGCCTATCGTTTTGGAATTTTTAATTTGATGTAACGACTTTTTGCTATGACTTCGGACTTGATTTGCTTCATGATTTGGATTTTCTATTAACTGCAATGCCTTAGCTATGTACTACTTCTGACTATGCTCAAATGCATTCAATATGCAAAGATACTGTCCTGCAAGAGTTGAATCCCACGAAAACATGCTAAGAAAATTGAACAATGATCCCGAATTCTTCGATACAATTCTGTGGAGCGACGAGTCCACGTGCGAAAAAGACGGATATTTTAATATGCGCAATATGCACAGTTGGCAGTTCACCAAACCTCAATTGGCGAGAGAAGACAGTTACCAGTATCAATTTAAAATTAACCCTTAAACTAGGATCCCAAAACGGCATCATCATCGGTCGACTCGAATTGCCCGGAATATTGCCCGCATAGAGTTATTTTCATTTTTAAGACACGATCTCCCGTTTTTATTGGAAAACGATTCGTTGGAAGAGAGAAGAAGAATGTGGCTGCAGCACGATAGTTTCCCCACCCTTTAAAACCATAGCGTTCAAGACTATCTCGATTAAATGTATTCCGGACATTCCGGATTAGGGACAATTTTGTGGTCCCCACGGTCTTCGGACCTTAACCTACTCGACTTTTTTTACTGCATATGCGTCAAAGACCATGTTTACAAATACCCCATTACCTCAGTGATCCAGCTACTAAAAATTATTGAAATGAGACATGCAAGCGGAACAAAGCGATATTTCATTGGAAGGTGTAGAGCATGTACTAGAGCTTATGATACCCACTATGTAACCCACTATGTATGGTACCCCCTTTGTAAAAATTAATTTAATAAAACGATATTATAAAATTGAAATTTTCTCTCGTTTTCTCTTACTATTAAATCCCACAGTTATGAAATCAATATGTTTAAGTTAATTTCAAGTAGTGAAGTAAATCTTAGCACTATTGTAATAGGTATTCATTTCGTACCTGTATATATGAGGTATATATATACAACAATTTTAATTACACATGCTTCTGCTGGCACTAAGGACCATCTTGTTTTAGATCCTATTGCATTATGTGATCTAAAACAATATAATGATACTAAAAATCAGAATGATCATCTTCTTTTTTTATAGAAGAGGGGGCAGACGAGCATGCGGCTCACCTGATGTTAAGTGACTACCGCCGCCCATGATCAACCGCAACACCAGGGGAATTGCAGGTGCGTTGCCGGCCCTTTAGAAAGGAGTAAGCTCTTTTCTTGAAGGTCCCCAGGTCGTATCGGTCCGGAAAAATCGCTGGTGGTAAACTATTCCACAGAGAGTTTGTACGCGGAAGAAAACTCCTCTTGAAACGTACAGTGGTGGACCGCCAAGCATCCAGATGGTGTGGATGGTATCGGGACGTTTGCCGCGTAGTGCGTTCACGAAATTTGGCGGCTGGGATTAATCCGAACAATTCCTCAGAGCACTCTCCATGGTATATGCGAAAGAAAATGCAAAGAGATGCAACATCTCTTCGCAGTGCAAGTAATCGAGCTCGAGGAAGTACTCGGTCGTCGACGATTCGAGCCGCTCTGAGCTGGATGCGTTCAAGTGGAAGGAGCTGGTACTGGGGAGCCCGAGCACAGAGATGGGAAAAGTATTCCATGTGCGGCCGAACCTGCGCCTTGTAAAGTTGCAGGCGGTGTGCCGGCATGAAATACTGTCCCGCTCTGCTGAGCACGCCAAGCTTTTTAGAGGCCAATTTGGCCCTCTCTTCCAAGTGACCACGAAACTGCACGTCACTCGATATGACAACGCTTCCGATACTGGCTAAGGCAACAAGGTGAGTGCCTTGAAACTGAGGAGATACGACAAAGGGGTTCTTTTTAGTGGTTAACGCGCAAACTTGTGTCTTCTGGGGGTTAAACTGGACTAGATTTAGTCGCCTCCAATCCGAGACTCTGTTCAGCAAAGACTCGACTTAAGACACAAGTTTGTCCCGGCACTCGGAGACGTTTTCCCGAGAAATATTGGCTCGGCCGGTGTAAAGACCATCACCAGTGCTGTCATCTGCATAGCAATGAAAGTTACGGGATTGCAACATATCATTGATATGCAGAAGAAACAGCGTTGGCGATGGCACGCAGCCTTGTGGAACACCAGCGTTAATAGGCTTGCAATCGGAGCTTGCACCGTCTACAACGACCTTGATGCCCCGATCTGCAAGAAAGCTGGTGCTCCAATCGCACAATTTCTCGGGAAGCCCATAGGAAGGGAGCTTCGAAAGAAGCGCTTTGTGCTAAACCCGATCGAAGGCCTTCGCAATGTCCAAACTAACGGCCAATGCCTCCCCCTTGGACTCTACTGCCTCCGCCCATCCGTGAGTTAGGTAGACCAGAAGATCACCAGCTGACCGACCACGGCGAAAACCGTATTGGCGGTCACTAATCAGCTGGTGATCCTCAAGGTACCTCATGAGCTAGCAGTTTACAATGGACTCCATTGTTTTGGAGAACAAGGAGGTAATGGCGATAGGCCGGTAGTTGGACGGGTCTGAGCGGTCGCCTTTTTTAGGGATCGGGTGGACGAAAGCCGTCTTCCATGATTTTGGAACTACGCCTATGGAGTAGGAGTACCGGAAAAGACGCGTTAAAACCGGTGCCAACTCTGGAGCACACGTCCTCAGCACAAATGGGGGGATTCCGTCAGGCCCACTCGAATTGTGGATGTCCAGGGAGAGAAGTGGTTTGCGAACCGAGCGCTGTGTGAACTGACTTCCGGCATGGAGCACTCACACCGCGGGATGGTCTGCGGCGTACTCGCCCCGTCATTGAGGGTCGAGTTGGACGCGAGAAAGAGCCTAGAAGATCAGCTTTCTCCTTTGCGGTATGGGCCAGTGAGTCGTCCTCCGTGTGCAGAGATGGAAGAGATGGCTGACAGAAATTCCCCTGGACAGCCTTGGCGAGAGACCAGAATGCACGGGTTCCAGAAGGAAAGCGAACTAGTTTCTCGCCAATTCTGCCTATGTGCTCTGACTTTGCCTTGGCAATGACTCTTTTGAAGGACCTAGAGGCGGAATTATACTTCTTTTTAGAGCGCTGGTGTTTACATTCCGGGACGCTGATGCGTCAGCCCAGGCTTGGTAGCACTCCTGCTTATAGCATGATGCTATTTTACAGGAGCGACCAAACCATGGCTGAGATTTGCCTCCAATGGGCACCACAGAGGAAGGAATAAAAAGTTCCATACCCTGAAGCACCACATCAGCGACAGAATCCGCAACAATGTTGCGAATGTTGAATGCGAGAAGTAAACCCACCTCCAAGGGTAGGATGCAAAGAAAGACCGCATCCCATCCCAATCGGCTGATCTATAGTGCCAAACACGGCGGCAGCCTGCAGAATGCAACTGCGATTTCAGCGTGAGTGGCACCACACTCCGAACAAGACAATGGTCCGAGGAGCCTAAGGGGCTTCGACGGAAATCTGATATCCGTCCGGGTGAGAGGTCAGCAGAAGGTCCAACAGGGAAGGTGCATGATCTTCCACATCTGGAATCCGCGTAGGCGAAGTAACCAGTTGAGTCAGACCATATGCCAAAACAAAATCATGAACAGATCTCCCCGCATGATCCGTTAAACGTGAACCAAGCCATTCGGGGTGATGAGCGTTAAAGTCGCCGAGGATCACGATCTCTGCGGAGGGGATCTGCTGTAGCAACGAATCTGTAGCCATTTGGACGTGGTCGAAGAGTCGGTCTGTTTCGGTATTACCGCTATGGGACCTATAGAGACACCCGTAGACGCGCGGATGGTCGTCGCTGTCTACGCGTAGCCAAAGGATGGACAGGTCCGAACCTTCAAGTCTGCCAAGGCGTCGAGAACAGATGTCCTCTCTGACGTAAACGCAAACTCCAGCCCGAGGCACAAAGGAGTGTTCCAGTACCCCGGGTAGGAGAGATACAAGACATCAGCCGGAGAGGACACCTGCGTCTCGGTCAGAAAGAGCAGAGCCGGCCTCGCCGTCTCGAGATGGTAGTGGACGGCGTTTAAGTTAGAGAGCCCTGATATTGCAGAAATTCACGGACAGCGTGGCAGGTGTCGCCTTGGTCTTGTTGCTCCATGTTCCCCGAGCAGTAGTAGACTCTTGAGCGGAATTTTGCCCCCCCCCCCCCCCAGAATACGCCGGGCAGCCTGAGCACCCACGCTCAGAAGTGGAGAAACATGGTCGTGGATGCCCAGCGAGGGATTCTCCAGGGGTGCTGGTACCCTCCTGCGGTAGTCAATCATTATTTAATTCCGCTACCATGTTGATGGGGGGGATTGGGCCTCCGGCCACCTGCACTCACCAAACGAAACGCGGAAGCAGAGCTTCCACTTCACGCCGGTATTCTGTGAGGTCGTGGTACCACCCCGGTTTGAGCTTGCCCATACGTGCAACAGCAAAAGCTGCCGCATGGCTCTACCACTGTTATGTTCTTGATCTTGTATTATCAATTATGGACGAACTAAGAGTAAAAGAAATGGAACCATTATTGAACCTGGACGGTCATCATCCATTTATAGAAATAAATATTAATTATACAAAGAATAAACCCAATTTAGTTACATTTAATTGTAAACGTTTAAAACCAAATAATTATAAATGTAATTTTGTAATTATTAAAGATAATTTAAGTAAATTGGCATAATCTATTAATTTACTTAGTACCTGATAGTGCTGTTGATGTTGTGTATAAAAAAGTTAATTCAGCTATTTTGCATTTTGCACATTTAAAAAAATTTAGTCCTAACCATTACCCTTATTGGTTAAACTGTCCTCTTATTCGTTGTCTTCAAGAAAAGAAAAAGTTTCATAAGTTGTATAAAAAATATGGTAATTCGAGGGATTATTATACATACAATATGTTGAGAACTCGTACTAAACACTTAACTGAAGCCTGCTACAAATTGATACGAAGTGAAGTTGAGAATAGTTTAGGTAAAAACCTTAAACTTTTTTTTAAGTTGAATCTATGAATCCCTGAATCTATGAGTCATTATGTTAAAACTTCTAGAGATTCCCAAGGAATCTGTGAACTTTTTTCCGCGTATTTTATTTCCGTCTATGAAAATACTCACAACTGTGAACCCAAATTTAATATACCGGATACCTGTCCGTATGTACACTTCTCACACTTCCAAATATAGTCATTAGTAGAGATGATATTATTAGAAAGATCAAAACACAAAGATCCCGGCTTCGATGGAATTACAATAATATTGGTGAAGAGTTGTTGTTAAAAACTTAGTTTGCTGCTATCTATAATTTTTAATAAGTCTATTAAGGGCGGTATATTGTCCTCTGTGGAAAAAACGCCTACGTAATTCCAATTCATAAGTCTGGCGATAAAAGAAAATGTGAAAACTATAGGCCTTTTTGTACTAAAAATAAATATTCCATCTTAGATATCAGATATGGCAACACGTTTGCATTTTAATTCTTAACTAGGATAAATCTAGATCTAGATCTAGAGTCTATGTATCACAGAATCCACTTAACACCAGGTGGACTCTGTGCACGTTTGTCACCATTATTCTATAAAAAATCACCACATACCTTTTAATATATTGTATGTAGCCACTTAAAATAATAAAAAATACGTTAAAATTCTATAAAAATAATTTAAAAAAATAAACTTTTGCAATACAAATACTTAAACTTTCAGTAAAAAGTAAAAACCGAGCACAAAACTTAAAATTAATAAAATTGTAAAATATCTCTTCTCCTTCAATCTCTCAACTTCAGCGGCTGTGTTTTTTATAATATTTTTTTACTATTTCTTTACTTAAATTTCACTTATTTTTAACCCTTTAATGTTAATAAGTAATACCACAAATTCAAGATATCAACTGGAATGTCGTTGAAATAGTCACATTAAAATTTTCATCTTTTCACAATTAGCAATTGAATTTATACTCGTTTTCTAATTTTAATGAAATCACTCCTGACATACAGACTACTTCATAAAAGAAGAATTATTTAAAACAGTTCAGCCTATTCCAAATAATTTGCAAAAAAAAAAAAACATTAAAAAGAAATATACAGTCATTTATTGAATCTACTCGTTTTTTTTGAAATGTAAAATCAAAACGTCAAAGGCACAATACGTTTGATACAAAAGAAAAAAAACTTCTCGATACCATGTACTGTAGTTACAATGAAAATTTATTGGTAAGGTAAATTATGAACTGATTTTAAAAAGCCCAATTTTTATTATTACCCATAAAAATGTTCTATAATATGACAAAGATAAACTAATGTGCATATAGATTTTTCCGTAACAATTACGGGTTTGATATAATATATAAATCAAAGATGTTTTCCGCTCAATATAAGTTGAAATAACATTTGTTAACAGGGTTGCTTTTCTGCTGGTCTTATGAGAAAGTTCAAGGTCGCTCTGAAGTTATGAAGAGGGCTATGCTCGGGGCTTTTCTGTGTGATTGACATGGAAAAACGAGGATATAGTAGACAGTGGTACCTAAGTAACCGACATAGACTAACGGAAAAATAAACTGAAAAGGCAATGGGCTGGCCAGTAGCTCTGATAAGTAAAAACCGATGAAGAATAAGGGTTCTAGAGTGGCAGCCTCATAGCAGCCTAAGCCTCAGGCGAAGCTTAGGGTCCTCCCCCATTAGATAGAGTGAAGACCTGGTAAGACATGGATGCAGGTTGTTCAGGACAACCTTTGCTTGTGAGGGGCTGTAATAATTATAATGTTAAATAAGCGACCCTTTATACTCGAAGTGAAGCATTCCATGTTAGTCCTTAGGCGTGACTACTAACTTTGTTTCCGAATTTTAATTTTTGATCAAGGATAAATGTAGACGTCCATTGGTCACAGCATCCACTTACCATAAGTTTGACTTTGTGGCCTCAAGTTATTTAATAATAGGAAGAGTCCGTAAGTCACGTGAACTGTCTGCTCGATTGTAACTTTATACTGTAAAAAAATACAATAAATAAATGTAAAAATCTGAGTCGTTTAGCTCGTTTTACACCTAACGCCGACTTTAATGAAAATAAAGATGTTTCGGTATTTTCTTAAATTTCACACATTCAATTTGTTCTGAAAGGTGTGGTTTTGAATAAATTACAAAACAACTACAGCTAAAGTGGCGATTGTATTAGTTTTTGGCATTATATACAGACCTTAATATTGGAATTAGTTTTTTTAACATTAATTGATAAACGACTGGATATTGCGTAACTATTATATTTAAAGTAAGCTCAGATGCTAATTTAATTATTTAGTGTGCAGATATAAGTTTGTATTAGTTTTTGGCATTATATACAGACCTTAATATTTTAATTAGTTTTTTAACATTAATTGATAAACTAATAAATTTCTAGCAACTGAAAATAACTTTATTCAATAGTTTATACATTCAACAAGAAATCCTGGAAGTTTTATCCATAAATATTGTCTCAAAGTGAAAATATAGCAAAATTTGCAAGTTAGCAAAAAAATTTCAATTCCCGCCATTTTAAGGCTCGAGCAAACAGGAGTTTCAAATTACGTTACCTTGCGAGCTAGCGAAGTCCTACAGAAACTCTTCAATTCCGTACTCCATGGTGGCAATACTCCGAAGGCGTGTAGTAAAAGTGTAGTGGTTTTGTTCTTCAAGAATGGCAACAACGCTCTCTTGAAGAATTACAGACCGATTTCCTTTCTGAGCCGCGTCTACTTACAGTTTTCGAGAGTCATTTTGGCTTGGCAGCGTTCAGGAAGTTACGACACATCTTCTCGTCAGGTATATCTCCTATACCTCAAAACCTGAAAACTAGTTTGTACAACCAGTGGATGTTTCCAGTGATGAGTTATGGATCTAATACGTGGTCCTTCGCTGCCGGCCGTATGAGGACGCTGAAGGTTGCTCAGAGAGCTATGGAAAGGATTATGCTCAGCGTTTCTCTGCGTGATCAACTTAGAAATGAGGATATCTACAATAGAACCAGAGTGACCGACATAGCCCAATGGATTAGTAAGCTGAAGTGGCAATCATCATCATCATCATCACCATTACAGCCCTTCACAAGTCCACTGCTGAACATAGGCCTCCCCCAAGTAATGCCACAAAGCACGGTCCTGAGCCACCTGCATCCATCGACTTCCTGCATGTCTTACCAGGTCGTCACTCCATCTAGTGGGGGGTCGCCCCACACTACGCCTACCAGTACGAGGCTACCACTCGAGAACCTTTCTTCCCCATCGGTTATCGGTTCTTCGAGCTATATGGCCGGCCCATTGCCACTTCAGCTTAATAATCCGTTGGCCTATGTCGTTCACTCTGGTTTTACTGCGGATATCCTCATTTCTGAGTCTATCATGCAGAGAAACAAGGAGCATAGCCCTCTCCATAGCTCGCTGAGCGACCTTGAGCGTCCCCATACGGGCAGCAGTGAAGGACCACATCTCAGATCCGAAAGTCATCACTGGCAACACGCACTGGTTGTACACTTTAGTTTTCAGAGATTGAGGTATACCTGATGAGAAGATGCGTCGTAATTTCCCGAACGCTGCCCAGCCGAGTTGAATCCGTCGAATGACCTCTCGGTCGAAGTTGGACTTACCTAGTCGGATTATTTGTCGCAGGTAAACGTACTCGTCAACAACTTCGAGCATAGTGCTCCCACCAACTACCGGCATTGGTGTGACATGGACATTAAACATGATCTTTGTTTTGTCCATGTTCATCTTAAGACCTATCCGTTGGGAGACACCACTGAGGTCATTGAGCATAGTGCTAAGGTCCTCCAGCGATTCTGCCATAAGGACTATATCGTAGGCAAATCGAAGGTGAGTGATGTACTCGTCATTGATGTTAATACCATATCCTTTCCAGTCCAGTAGCTTGAAAACGTCTTCCAACGCAGCAGTGAAGAGTTTCGGGGATATAAAGTCACCCTGTCTTACACCTCTCTGCAGTTGGATAGTTTTCGAACTCATGTTTTGTACTCGGATAGCCATCGTAGCCCTACTGTACAAACACTTCAGCACTTCGATATACCGACAGTCCTCTTGGCACCGCTGAAGGGACTGTAGCACCGCCCAAATTTCGACGGAATCAAAGGCTTTCTCATAGTCCACATACGCCGGGCAAAGTGGCAGATTTTACTCTTCGGTCTTCTGTACAATCTGCCGCAGTGTATGTATGGTCTATGGTACTGAAGCCTTTTCGGAAACGGGCTTGTACGGGAGGCTGGAAGTCGTCGAGTCTGCGTGCGAGACGATTCGTAATGACTCTCGAAAACAGCACGTAGATGCGGCTCAGAAGGGAAATCGGGCTGTAGTTCTTCAAGAGAGCGTTGTCGCCTTTCTTAAAGAACAAGACCACCGTTCTCCTGCTCCACGCCTCCAGAGTAGTGCCACCATGGAGAACGGAATTAAAGAGCTTCTGAAGGACTTCAAGTACCGGTGTTCTACCCGCTTTCAGAGGCTCCGCTGTGATTCCGTCCTCGCCTGGGGCCCTGCCGTTTTTAAGGTGCTGGAGAGCCATTCTAATCTTGTTTAGACTGACGTCTGGGATATCATCGGAATAGTGTCGGATAAGACTTGCTCTTAGATCGTTACTCACACTTGCGTGTGGCTCCAACGATGATGTGTACAGCTGCCCATAGAACCTCTCAATCTCACTCAAAATCTCAGGTGTCCCGGAAACGATGCTGCCACACTCAGTCTTCAGCTTTGACAGTTGGCTCTTTCTGGCAGACAGATCTCTGGCAAAGACTTTGGAGCCCTGGTTCCGCTCAATCGTTTCTTTAATATGAGCAGTATTAAAGTTGCGTAAGTCTCGTAGCATGCATTTGGAGATTTGTATATTCAGTTGCCTGTACGCTGTCAAATCTGTTGACGATTGCAGCCTCATCTCCCGTCTAACGGCCATGAGATTAAGAGTCTGTTCGGAGAGGTTTTGTGTTCTTCTGCGGCAGGTCTTACAGAACTTAACTCCGACCGCATGGACAGTTTCCACGAGCTTGTCATTCATATCGTCCACTGCATTGCAATCTTCTAGGCACTGAAAGCGGTTACGTAACTCGAGCTGAAAGATTTCGGGATTCTGGATTAGAGCACGAGGGGGACGGAGCGTTGACTTTATTAGACGAGACCTCTCCAAGTTAACGTTTAGGTTCAGTGTGCCTCCAAACATTCTGTGATCGCTGCCGGTTTTCACCCTTGCGATCACTGAGACATCACTGAACAGTTGGCGTCTGGTCGTCATAATGAAGTCAATCTCATTTTTTGTCGAACCGTCGGGGCTCGACCAGGTCCACTTCCTGTGGGGCCGCTTCTGGAAGAAAGAGTTCATCATAAAGAGTCCCTCTTTTTCCATAAAGTCAGCCAGCTGCTGGCCCCTACGGTTTCGTTGCCCTACTTCGAATTTCCCTAACTTCAGCTCATCGCCTTCCCTTGTGCCTAGTTTTGAATTGAAGTCTCTCATCAACACCGTGTAGTGGGGTTTGGAGGAATGCATGGCTCCAGAAATATCCTCATACATTTCTTTCACCTCCTCATCGCGATGTACCGAGGTTGGTGCGTAGACCTGTATGACCTTCAGCGAATACCGTTTGGTGATTCTGAGTATCAGGTACGCGACCCTCGTCGACACACTCCCAATCTTTACAACGTTGTTGACGAGAGACTTGTGGACGATAAATCCGACACCTCCTTGGGACAGATGGTCACCCTCCAGGTGATAGAACAAGTTGCCGGACTCGAGGATTACCGTGTCCTCCCCCTCTCTTCGGATCTTAGATAATCCAATAATATGCCAACGCAACTTTTATATCTCTTCTTTCAGCTCCAGTATCTTCACGTCTCTCAGTCCTCAGGGTGCGAGTGTTATACGTTGCCAGTTCGAGTCGTCGTAAGTGGCAATCGAACCTCCACCGGAGATTCTTAGCACCCCCTGCCCCGCCGTTACCATGGTCACCACCGTAGCCAGGAATAGCGGGGCCGCCTTTGTGAAAGTGTAAACGTGATCAAGTGAAATATAAACATGACACAAGTTCATAACAAAGAAAAAATATGATAATTTTTGGTTTCGTAGTTTTTTGTACGACTCTTAATTACTAATGTTTTATGTGTGTTATTCCTTCGCGGTCTCGCTGACATATTTGTGCTGCAGACATAATACAGCTGTAAAATATTTTAAAACCTATGAAACGTTAAACTCTTCGTAATAATAATATCATTATCATTACAGCCCTTCACAAGTTTACTACTGAACATAGATCTACCCCAAGGAATGCCACCTGCATCCATCGAATTTCTGCATGTCTTACCGGGTCGTCATTTTATCTAGGGAATGAAGGGGGGGGGGGCTACACTTCGCTTTTCGCGCCGGTTGTTCGGGCTATATGGCCGACACATTGCCATTTCAGCTTACTGATCCATTATATTATATAGGTACCTGTCTCGTTATATATAGGTATTTAAATAAAATATAAAATTTAATTCATTTTACTCCAACATTTTAAGTTAATTAATTAAAGTATTTCGTACCACATAAAAGACTGCGTATTGTTACATAGTTGAAAAAAGAATTCTGGATATTACTTACATAAAAAGGTAGAGAAACGACGAACAAGAAGAAGAGTACATATTGTGTTCTTTACGACTAGTGTGGACTAATTTCATTTTTATAAAGTTTGGCTTTATTTATGCCAATATATTATATTACAAATGAAATAAAACTATTATTATATAAAACTAAATTTTACAGTGACTTCTAAACATTAGGCTGCTTTTTTGTATTGGGGACTTACCATAAACGCCATTCGTGGTAAAAAAAAACAGCTGCATTACCAGACGTAACGAAACAGACCTGGAGCTGCAGTCTCGACATAGATAGCCACGCAATTGCAAACTACCGATCAGTAAATAATAAGGAAAAAATCGCTTGCCTTAACGATGCTCACGTAAAATGCATGTCTCAACAGTTGAGATAGAGAGAAAAATCGTTAATTTTCTTTACTTTAGGATGTCGTTATACTAACAAAAAACGTATTCATAGTGCAGTGTTTTCTTAAAAAATATTGGCCTTTAAAAAAACTTCTTGAATCACTGGGAAAATTGGCAGGCATTTTTTTAAAATTGCTTTTCTTTGAAAATTGTACGGAAACAGTAGAAATCTTATCTTATAAAATCATTTTTCAAAGTAACCTACAAGCAGCTTTTACCGTTTCTAAGAATTGAACTAACTTGTTAAATATCAAAGGACATAAACGTTTGCCTCCTTGCAACACTATGATGTTAATGTCGAAATTGTCAATGTTTCAATGTCACCTTTGTTTACATAACTTCTTGCTTGCAAAAAGAATATTAATTTGCTAAAAGAAATTTATGGTGCATGTCTTGCTCTTTTTGTATCGTGTTCATGATATTTTCAATGCAAGGGGACAGTGACGCAGGCTCAACCCCAGTTTCGAGCTGCGTTAAGTAAGTCCAATCTACAACACCTATTTTTGAATCTATCTTTGTTTATTGAATTCTTTGTTATGAACTTTTGACTTTGACTGTTGTACTTTTTAAGTAAGATATTAGGATTTAAATATTTTGTATAAATATTTATTACATTATTCTTTATTATTTTTATTTACTGCGTTTAGATACAATTATATCATTATGGAACACTATTTTACATTATTTAATGACAAAAATGTCCTTGATCACTCAACGCCACCATTGAACAAATTCGTACCTGTATTTCGTACCCATACTTCAGAATATTAATCATAACAATTGATAGGATGAACCGATTTTAATAAAACAAAGACTTAATTTAAAACCAAGATATGCTTCACAATTTTCGTAACAATTATTTTGATATAAATCAGTACTTCATAAATGATATGTTAACAAACAAATAGACAGACAGACAATTCTAAAAATGATATAAATATGAATTCAGTTACTTATTTTTAGCCCCTCTCAATCAATTGTTACAAAAATATAAAATGTACAGATATCTGCAATTTACATTTTTATTATATGTATAGAAGATTTATCTAGCTACATTTGTTTATATGTATGTAAATATAAATATATTTATATATATATATATATATATATATATATATATATATATATATATATATATATATATATATATATATATACATACTATGCATTTTTTACATTTTGAATATTTAGTTCTATGTGTGTATCGTTTAGGCGTTTAACATACACAAATTGAACATGGATAAACCTCCAGTTCCGTAAGATTATTTGTAGGACATATAAACAGTTGTTCTATGAGAGATGAGAACCTAAGATTTAAAGTCTTACAACCAAAAATACACCCACTGCACTCGCTACCATCTGAAAATTGTCTTCTATTAGTTTCATTTGTTTCTGTTCCTTTAAAATAATAGTTAAGGAGCCTGTTCCAAAGTAACTGCCGGTCATCACGCAACAAGTTTCAAGCCCCTATTGACTTAAAAATGAGTAATTTGTCACTGTTGCAATGAAGACATTCACAGCTTTTTCTGCCACTCACTCGGTGCTACTTTGGAGAAAATATTTCACATTTGACAAATTTTATAGTTAAATATGAAATATAAATCACATTTTATACATTTAAGATTTAATTTAGTCAACAAAACTACGGACGACCCTTAAAGTGAAAGGATCAATAATAGTATTAGAAATGTGCAAAAATTAAAGATCAACTGCTATAGATAAAAACCTACTTATAAAGGTTTAACACAGGAAAACGAAAAAATTTTGTTTGAAACTGTTTTTTAGAACTATTTTGTTGTTACATACAATATAATTATAGATAAGTGTTATATTTTTGTCATCCATGACATCTTGATTTGGCGTAGATATTGCATGAGTTATTTTTATATATAACTAAAGTTTTCCCTTTCTATAAGATTCGGATAAAAAAGTATTTGTGTGTATTCATGTAAAAGAAACAGACATGTATCGAGAACAGGTATTACGGATTTTATCTCCTTCCATCTTATGTAATGTCCCCTAAACTAGAACATATCAGAACTGGTTCCAAGGAATTTTATATTTTTGAACATTGTTCGATCGTGGAAAAGGAACAGTCATTTCAAGTTGTTCGATCGTGTAAAAGGAACAGTAACTTCAAATTAAACTCAACTGTTCATATTTGTTATTTTCAAAAACCTGTTGTTTTTTTATTACGATATATACGTCTCAGTCTTAATAGCATGCTGTGTCTAATTGTTTTCATGTGATTTGAAAAGCGTATTGTGGTTTTGTTTTTTAAGTAGTCCTGCTACATTTCTTACTGTTTCTCCAAAGACCAATGTTTTTTCTAAAACAGTGGTGAAAGCATAAATGACTTTCAGGAAGTATTACTTAAATAGGTATATATTAAACATATATTAAACAAAAGTGTATATTAAACGAAAGTACTCTCTATTCAACTCGGCCCTAATTGTAATATTTTTATTTAATTTAAATGTATAAAAAAGACTGTAAAGCATTATAAAACGCTCCTTTTCGATAAAATTACAGTGAAACTTTTAAAAGTAGACAGAATAACGGGACTCAAACACTTTGAAAAGTAATTCAATTCTTCTTTAGAGGGTGCTTGTCCTAGAGGCGTAGAGATAAAATATCTTGTTCAAAAGTATCCAGTTAAAAAGATTGCACGCTAGTTAAAGGATGAATAAAGATTTCTATTGTGAATAGTGTCTGTGTATACTAATATTTCATGAATTATAGTGAAATTTTTTCCTCGCAGAAATAATTTCCATAACGATCATTTTGGGGGGCGAAAGAACATGCGGTTCACCAGATGGTGTGTGACTACCGCCGCCCATGAACAACTCCAACACCAGGGGAATTTACAGGTGCCTTGTCGACAAGTTTAACTCTTATTTATGCCTGCAGCATGAATCGGTCAATTCGATCTGGAAATGGCTAACCAGCACACAGTCCACCTTATGGTGAGTGGTGAACTATATGTACTTGCAGATGTTAACCCTAATTATTAACATGAACTGCCTTGTTGTCAATATAAAGAATCTTGAGTTCTCCTTACTTTTAGAAGCACAGCAGTATTATGCTATTACTTTATGCTGTTATTCTTTATGAGCGTGTTCCATCCCCGGTCGAACAGACCTTTTACATGCATGCAAATAAAATGTATTTATCACTTAACGAATGAAAATTTAAAAATAGCCCAGAATGTCTATGACATCAAATACCATAGGTGCTGCAAAGATTGCGTATGATCAAGAATTTAAAATGAGTATGAAAAATGAGGTAAACCGTATAGTGGCTTTATAAGAATATCTACTACCCCAAATCGTTCCACGGATGTAATAAGATGCAACAAAGTAGAATAGAATGGGCAGAAGCGTCTTCTTCATCATCATCATCATTACAGCCCTTCACAATTCCACTGCTGAACATAGGCCTTCCCCAAGGTATGCCACAAAGCACGGTCCTGAGCCACCTGCATCCATCGACTTCCTGCATGTCTTACCAGGTCGTCACTCCATCTAGTAGGGGGTCGCCCTACACTTCGCCTACAGGTACGAGGCTGCCACTCGAGAACCTTTTTTCCCCAACGGTTGTCGGTTCTTCGAGCTATATGGCCGGCCTGGCGTCTTCTTAATAACATCTAATGTACCTGATAAGCGTATCTTAAATGATATTAAGAAAATAATCTGATCTTAGCTAAGAAGAGAAGATAATCGCCTGACAAGCCTAGCTACTATGGCATTAACCTTATATGGAGCAATCAGTGAAGGAGGGTCTATGTTCAGCAATGGATTGTTAATAGGCTGTAACGGATATCTTATAGTCCGCTATTATAATAAACCTCAAACCCTTAAGTGATTACTCATGCTGTATTAAAAAAGGCGAAATAGGTTTAATTAAATGCGTTCAAAATCCATAAATTACTTTTATTCAGTACTTAGTATTCGCTTACATATAAAATCAGTATGTGCACAAGAACAAGTTTAATTAATTTTAACTCCAACTTTAAAAAGCAAGCACAACTGACGCTGAAATATTATCATTCTTCCACCTCAACGAGAATGCTCGGTTAGAAGCCAGTGTGACTTTAACAACATGATTTTGAGCTTGTGCCAACGGAAAGGACAATGTAGGTCATGTTTTTTTAGTTTGCGGTGCTCTCGTTGTAATTTATGGTTTTGGACTTCTATAACCGCTCTTAAATAATTTATTAACAGCATGGTAGAAATAAGTTATAATATGATGTATATAATATATAATATATATACATATATACATGTTTCCTCAAAAAGAATACAACCCACAGAAATAATTTTTTAATCTAGTTATATATGAAAATGAATATATCTTCATAGTGTAGTGGCGGTGTAAGAATATCCACACTACCCCATACCATTCCGGGTATATTGTAAGAGGCGATAGAGATCAACTAAAACAGGAGATGAACAAAAGCATCTTCCTCTCAAAATTACTCAAACTTTTACTAAACTAATACAAAAAACCCAAAATTATACAAACTGCGGTTGCCCACCCGCCTAAAAAGCACGACACATACGAGTAGGCCAAATTCCCACTTATGTGGCAATCTATCAAGAGAAATATGTACACCAGAGGACTTTTATAGATTGTAGTGGATAGTATGGATGAATATCTTTCTGTGTGTGCGTTCCTATGACACTTACGATAAAATTATGCTGACCTTACGTGTGTGCGCCTGCATAGGTTTATGACAAAAAAAGAAAGATAATATACGTTTCTTTTTTCTTTTTAATACGTTCCAATACCAGTCACGTTATTACTACGAAGGTTTGGTGAGTTTTTGAGTGTGAGACCGCGAATAATTTTTAATTGTTATAAAAAGAGTGACAGACGGGTGCACAGTCCATCTGATGGTAAGTGGGTACAGTGAGACCTTAAATTTATCCTTTATTAAGAATCAATATGCAAACCCGTTGTCACTAATGAGAACTAAGGTAAATCGAATCTATTAAAAAGGGTCCCCGGTTCCCTGCATACTACATACGAAAAACAACAGCATTAAGCTGCCTATTTTACCCTGGTATTTTGTGAGAGCGAGGTTATACACCGGTCAAAGAAAAAAAGAAAGGCATTGTCACACATGTCTGGTGATAAAAGTATAAATGGATATGGATATTATATATATATATATATATATATATATATATATATATATATATATATATATATATATATATATATAAATATATATATATGATACATGTTTTCATCATTCATTCATTTATTTTTAAGATAAAGCAGAAAACAAAGGAAAACTTATGACGGAAAACTAGAACCAAGTTTTATTATATGCTACAAAACAATATAGGAGTCTTACTAATAAAAAACAGGAATGACTTGCGCATTGAATTAAAGCAACAAAATCCCTATCAAAAATATTTAAATGGCACCTGAAAAATTACTGCCCTATTGCAATAACATTTTATATAAACATAATAAAAAAATTATGTCGTAATCGTTTATATCTATAGGCAAACTGCCAAGATTTGGGATTTGACAGGAGGCCCTGTGCTCAGCTGCAGGACGTATATAGGCGGTTTACTTTTACTTGAATTAATATTTTTAAAACATATTTGAAATAATTACATGTTTATATAGAAAATATTTTCTTATAAATTCAAAATAAAATGTTTAGTAAACATTTTTATTGAATTTGTTATTCCTAGGAATCAAATACTCTGCAAATATTTTTTATTTTAAGTTTTATATATTTTTTAACAAAAAACACACTTAAACTTAAAATCACCAGATTAAATTTACCTCTCGTTCACTTTGTTCGTGCACCGTGAAAGTGGTCTGGATGCTTTCATTTTCATTTATTTAAGTAAGAGCACATCTACGTTTCGATTTGAAATTGCGTCGCTAACTTTACACTATTTTACTTGTAGTTTATGTTATCAGACGGTTTTACTTGAAAATATACTTTTCACTAGGTGGACTTATTTTCTACCTAAAAGCCCGTCTACGTACAACCTTCTTACCTATTTCTGACGGGAAATAGCATAAATTGTACTGCTGTATTCTTTTCTGAAGGGTACGAGAAGAAGGTATCGTATATAGAGTCAATATTCAGACTGTGGGTGTTTCATTTACTTTTCAGTGGTGAAAATGCATCTTAATCCTTCTTTTTTTAATGTTAGCTGCAAGTGTCCATGGACTGTAGGTTTTTTTTATTGTATAGGGTGACAGACGAGCACACAGTCCACCTGATGGTAAGTGGATGCTGTGGCCCATAGACATCTACATCTATCATCGATTAGGAATCAAAATGCAGATGCGTTGTCACCGTTGAGGACTAAGATGGAATGCCTCGTTTCCAGTAAAAAGGGTCTCCGGTTCTCTACACTCACCATACGAAACACTATTTTACGAAACTATTTTACTTTGCCTTATGCTACTATTTTACGCTGGTATTCTGTAAGTTCGTTTTTCCATTCAATATTTTAATAAAGGAATAAACATTTCGGGGTTTATATATATATATATATATATATATATATATATATATATATATATATATATATATATATATATATATATATCTTACGTATTTTATTTCCATGTATTACAATTTTTTTGTTATTTTAGTTTATTGTTCTCATATTAACTTTTTACTACACCTACTTCATACTGTTTCTGCATCACCACAAAGTAGACAGGTAGAGAATACCTTAGGTATTAAGTCCGCCTATATACCAAGGCCGATGGGAATGTGCGAATTGTGTGCATCCTTAACGCTATATTTAAAAAAATATATACATAGTATCTACCATTGTAAAAAATATTTAACTGTTGTCTCTGTTTGCTATTTAGTACGTCTTTCTCTACAATTTCAAAATTTCTTTCTCAATAGTAGGGTGGAGTTAGGAAAATGGCGCTGTTTCATCACCATGATTCGGATCACGTAAAAACGTTGTTCCCGCGCCCAAACTCCCTTCCGTCGTTTCTAATTGTCATACAATCGAGCTTTAGGAGAGTACTCATGTCTTCGCATATACTCGTGCACAATAATTGTGTTCCACGGAGATGGCTAGTCTCTGTTGATACTTGCCGCTGTTACCGAATGACTACAGGACATTGTTATTGTAATATTGAGTCTGACGAAGAATAAAGAACATTATAATATGAAAGTGAATGAATAAATAACCTTTGTTTTGGTCATATTAGAGAAGCTATCAATCCATTACATCCTGTGAGCTGGGCTGGGAGCAGCATTAAAGGTACGAGACGTTTCGTACTATGATCACCAAATTAAGCGTGATAATCACGGCGGATTCTTCCTAAAACAGAAAAGGCCTACGTCTAGCAATGGACCTCTACTACTGCTACAAACGTATTCCCCTTTTTTATATATAAATTGTGTCACGAATTCAAAATAAATCACGTTGATGTATTAATGTTACTAATCTACGTGGTGGAGCCGTGCTGCAGTTATATTAGTAGTATAGTTGCAGCACGAATGTGTCGGCTCGACCGGGGAAGGACCACGCTCTCACAGAATACCGGCGTCAAATAGCCCTCACGGGTGACAACGCGTCTGCATTTCGATTCGTAAACGAAGATAGATGTAGATTTCTATGGACCACAGCAACTACTTACCATCAGATGGACTGTGTGCTTGTTTGTCACCCTATCCTATACAAAAAATCCCCTTTTCTTCCTTTTCTACCCCTTATCTTCTTTCCTTCTTTAACGGACATTGATCTATTGCCTAAAGTTTGCTGTCTTTTTTGTGCATAAGTGGTTATGCTTTGTACAATGTTTCACACTACCCGTTCATCTTTTTCCCCTTTTAATTTAATTCTTTTTTTTTTTGGGTTGTCCAGAAGAAATTGTAACTAAGCAATATGACCACCTTTTGTTTTCCTAATATTTGTAAATTTTTGTTTTTAAACTTCTTTTTCTAAAATCAACTTTCTTAGAGAATTATGGCATATATTTTTTATGAATATGGACCTTACGATAAAAATAACAAGTAGTTACTGTGTAATACAAGTGCGTCTGTTGTCTTTACGTGTCGTGACCCCTTGTCCATATTTCCTATAGGGTTCTATTTTTTATCCTAATTAAATCTATTTTGCTCTTTTGCTCTGCTTATATCTATTGCTTGTGCCTTGGCCAAGCGATAGCTTCGAGTGCAAATTGGGTGTCATCTTTGTTAAAGAGCAATTTATTATTAGCTCTTATAATGAGCATTTAAAATAAATCGAGGATAGCTTTTAGGACAAAATTTTATGACAAATTTTAAGTATTATATATATATATATATATACCATATTAATATCGTGTTTATTACTTACAATAACCATACTGCAGCTATATTGTGATTGTAGCACGAATCAGTTGGTTCAACGGGGTAGGACCAAGTTCTCACAGAAAACCAGCGTTAAAAAGTAGCTTAATGTTGCTGTGTTTCGTATGGTGAGTTTAGAGAACCGGAGACCCTTTTCACTGGAAACGAGGCATTCTATCTTAGTCCTCACGGATGACAACGCATCTGCATTTTGATAGTAAATTGAGGATAAATGGAGATATCTGTGGACCACAGCATCCTCTTACTATCAGGTGAACTATGTGCTCGATTGTCACGCTTATTCTGTAGAAAAATATATTTATAACCCCTAACGCTTATAAAATAATTAGGTATCACAGCGGCCTTAAAAATTCATACTAAATTAGCAAACAACCGAGTTTGATAATTTAGTATGAAATTTCCTGCTTTGGACGTTGAAAAGAGGAGTTGCAATTTTTATCGTACATTTCCACGTGCCGTGTAGTGGCGGTCAAGAATATCCACTACCTCATACCTTCCCGTGGGTGTCGTAAAAGGCGACAGAGGAAAACAGGCAGAAGATGGGCAGCAGCATCTTCCTGCTAACAGCCACTGCACAAAAAAATGCAGTTGCCAACCCGCTCCCCAAGCGTGGCAACTATGGCAATATGGGATATATTACGATGACTATGAAGAATTACACAAATAGACGGCCTCCAGTCCTCGGCGGCTCCGCTATTCCTTACTACGCTGGCGACCATGTAACGGCGGGGAAGGGAGTGCTAAGAATCTCCGGTAGAGGTTCGGTTGCCACCTACGACGACTCGACCTGGCAACATTTAACGCACGCACCCTGAGGACTGACGAGAAGATCCTGGAGCTGGAAGAAGAGATAGAAAAGTTGCACTGAAATATTATAGGATTATCCGAGGTCCGAAGAGAGGGGGAGGACACGGAGATTCTTGAATCCGGTAACATGTTCTATCACCGGGACGGCGACAATCTTTCCCAAGGAGGTGTTGGATTTATCATCCACAAGTCTCTCGTTAACAACGTTTTAAAGATTGGTAGTGTATCGACGAGGGTTGCGTACCTTATACTCAGAATCACCAACGGTATTCGCTGAAGGTCATACAGGTTTATGAGCCAAATTCGGAACATCCCGATGAGAAGGTGGAGGAAATGTATGAGGATATTTCTAGAGCCAAGCATTCCTCCAAAACTCACTATACGATGTTAATGGGAGACTTCAACGCAAAACTGGGCACAAAAAAGAACGGTGAGCTGAAGGTAGGGAAATTTGGGATAGGGCAACGGAACCCAAGGGGCCAGCAGCTGGCCGACTTCATGGAGAAAGAGGGACTTTTTATGATGCTTTCTTCCAGAAGCGGCCCCACAGTACGTGGATCTGGTCGACAAAAAATGAGATTGACTTCATTATGACGACCAGACGCCAACTGTTCAGTGATGTCTCAGTGATCGCAGGGGCGAAAACTTGCAGCGATCACCGAATGGTTAGAGGCACACTGAACCTTAACGTTAAGTTGGAGAGGTCTCGTCTAATGAAGTCAAAGCTCCGTCCCCCTCGTGCTCCAACCACAGTCGTACATAACCGCTTTCAGTGCCTAGAAGATTGCAATGTCGTGGTCGATATGAATGACATGCTCGTGGAAACTGTTCATACGGTCGGAGCTAAGTTCTGCAAGACCCGCCGCAGAAGAACACAAAAACTTTTCGATCACACTCTTAATCTCATGGCTGTTAGAAAGGAGATGAGTCTGCAATCGTCAACAGATTTGACAGCATACAGGAAACTGAACAGACGGATTTCCAAATGCATGCGGCGAAACTTACGCAACTTTAATACTGCTCGTATTAAAGAAGCGATCGAGCGGAACCATGGCTCCTAAGTTTTTGCCAGAGATCTGTCTGCCAGAAAGAGCCAAATGTCAAAGCTAAAGACTGAGTGTGGCAGCATCGTTTCCGGGACACCTGAGATTTTGAGTGAGCGTATGTGGACTATGAGAAAGCCTTTGATTCCGTCGAAATTTGGGTGGTGCTACAGTCCCTTCAGCGGTACCAAGTTGACTGTCGAAATATCGAGGTGCTGAAGTGTTAGTACTTAAGGGCTACGATGGCTATCCGAGTACAGAACCAGAGTTCGAAACCTATCCAACTGCAGAGAGGACAGGGTGACGTTATATCACCGAAACTCTTCACCGCTGCGTTGGAAGATGTTTTCAAGCTACTGGACTGGAAAGGATACGGTATTAACATCAATGGCGAGTACATCACTCACCCTCAATTTGCCGACAATATAGTCCTTATGGCAGATCCGCTGGAGGACCTAAGCACTACGCTCAATGGCCTCAATGGTGCCTCACAACGGATAGGTCTTAAGATGAACATGGACAAAACAAAGACTACGTTCAATGTCCATATACCTATGCCGTAGTTGTTGGGAGCACTATGCTCGAAGTTGTTGACGAGTACTTTTACCTGGGACAAATAGTCCGACTAGGTAAGTCCAACTTCGACCGAAATGTCGATCGATGGATTCAACTCGGCTGGGCAGTGTTCGGGAAATTACGACACATCTTATCTTCAGGTATACCTCAATCTCTGAAAACTAGACTGTACAACAAGTGCGTGTTGCCAGTGATAATTTACGGATCTGAGACGTGGTCCTTCACTGCTGGCCGTTTGAGGACGCTCAAGGTCGCTCAGAGAGCTATGGAGAGGGCTATGCTCGGAGTTTATCTGCGTGATAGACTCAGAATCGAGGATATCCGCAGTAAAACCAGAGTGACCGACATAGCCCAACGGATTAGTAAGCTGAAGTGACAGTGGGCCGGCCATATAGCTCAAAGAACTGATAACCGATGGGGAAGAAAGGTTCTCGAGTGGCAGCCTCGTACCGGTAGGCGTAGTGTAGGGTGACCCCCCACTAGATGGAGTGACGACTTGGTAAGATATGCAGGAAGTCGATGGATGCAGGTGGCTCAGGACCGTGCTTTATGTCATTACTTGGGGAAGGCCTATGTTGAGCAGTGGACTTGTGAAAGGTTGTAATGATGATTATGATGATGATTTCCACGTGCATTAGTGATCGAAATCATAGAAAGGAAATCGGCATGTCTAATTTCTGGTGGAAGCTCCTCTTACATGTTATCATTACTCATTTCACAAAAAGTCATAAAGGTATATAATATCTTTATTGTATATATAATATTGTGATATATCATAATTGTAACGCTTGATGCGCGTGTTGACGGACACAGCATCGGTCTTCTCGCACTTTTGATAATTCGAACATTATGTATTCGATGCATTCTGCTATCCAACTGAAGTACTGATGAAAACCAGCAATATGATGGTTTGCACTTACCAAATGACCTGTCAAAGATGGTTATAAATTTTAAGAAAGGGAGTCCGTGAGGTGCTCTTTGAACTAGTTAAAAAATCATTTTATTATTATTTTATTGCGCGCATATGGGTGAAGTAATTATTACAATTTTTAGTATAATGGATTTCCGCTACTAACTTTTTTTACTTTAATTGTAATCTATTATTAAAAAAAAATAGTCCCGCTGGTATTCTTGCTGGTTCTTCCCTGGAAAAGCTTGACTTTTATACGAATCAGTGGTAAAAGAAAAAATTATTTCCACTACATATTATTTATAATCTATATTGAATAAAAAGTTTCTGTTTCTGTTTCACTCGGAATTATCATTTATATATATATATATATATATATATATATATATATATATATATATATATATATATATAATGTAATAAGAATGAATAGTTAATAATTATTATGAATAATTATTATTATAATTAATAATTATTTATCAATAATTAATATTAATGAATAATTAATTCTTATATTAAAGCAAATACTACACATGGAACAAAACTGCTTTTATCGCATTGAATTTAAACATTTGTAATTCCCGACGTTTCCGGCACTTTACACCGCTTATAATCACGGGGAGACTGAATTGTTTGGAGTCCTGATGTCAGAGTTAATTAAGGTTACCTTCAACTTTTAATTATTTATTTTTGGTCCGATCTACGCAGAACGAATTTACTGTATCTTGAAAGCCTCACTGTACTAAGCTTGCGGTTTGGATTTAATTTTTTAATCATAGGATCACAAGTAGTTGTTATCACCTAGCCATCTTCTCTAAAAAAATAGGATGTTTTTTTAAAATGTTATATAAAAATTAAATTAAATGCGATTTAATTCGTAAACTTAGTTTTATTACAAAATAATGAATACTCAATGAGGCCTACCCGGAAATAACAGTCATGTTCGATATTATTTCTTAATTAGCAATAGTAGAAAATACGATTTCCATTTTATTTTTGGCTCTGGAAGTTAATTATTGTAGCTTAATGCAGCTTTTTTGTATATCGAGATTGGAAAACTTCCAAAGAATCTTAAGGAGAACATTCTAATATCTAATAATAATGCAATTGCTTTGCCAACTTCATTCTTCTTATATTTAATAAATGAGTTAAAATTCATTTGGTTAAGTATAATGTATATGATATATAATATGTATGTATATGAGACATATACGCATATCATTTAGTTTTAATATTGACGAAGAATAAAAGATGAAGTGTGAATAGTGAGTGTAGTATATATTATGTATAAACCAATATATGAATATAATAGCAAATATTTTTAATATAATGTGTTAGAATACGTTATTACTGGTTCTTTGTTTCGATTCTATACATAACTTCCACCACAGTGTCAAAAGTTAACTGGCAGAGAATACCATTTCCGCATTAATTTCGCCTAGGTACCAATTATTTTGAGTTCAATAAAGAGGCTCTTAATATAAGTTAGCAAAGTAAGTTTTCATACCTAACCTATGTTTTACAAGGGGAATATTTGCTCATTCCTTCAATTTTATATACAAATATTGTTATGACTTGCAGTCAACAATTATTATCACTAGGTTCCGTTTGCTCGTTAGTAATGTGTGAAATAATCGGACTTTATTTTGCGACACATTTAGTTAGATTTTTGTACATAGAAAAAATAAAGTACTAAAGTATTGTAAATAATTTGTGTAAATTAATCAAAGCAACAGGATAAACTTAATGTACTTACCATGGATTTTCTTTAGTAAAAATATAAATTTTATCTCTCGCTAAAAAGATGATTTGAGATATGCAAAATTCAATTGATGGAGGAAACAGAAATAGAAACCTTTTTATTCAATGTAGATTATAACAATACTTATTGAAAGTCACTTTTTTCCTTTACCATTGGTTCGCAAAAAAAAAACCTCTGTCCTGGGAAGAACCAGCAAGAAACCCAGCCGGACAATTTTTTTTTCCAATAGTAGCTTACAATAATGTTTACAATAAACAACACAAGACAAATTAGAAATAGCTTGGTAGCGATCACCCTTCCCAGGGGTTATTATCATTCATAAATTCCTTAATATTATAATAACCCTTTTTATACAAACTTAGTTTAATAACATTTTTGAACTTCGTGTATGACAAATTTTGTATATTTTCTGGGATTTTGTTGTAAAAGCGTATACATCGTTCCAAGAATGAATTACTGACTCGGTGGAGTCGAGTAACCGGTACTACTAGCTTGTGTCTGTTCCTAGTATTTACAGAATGAATATCACTTATTTTCGCAAAACTACTTTTATTTTTGTGTACGTACATTACATTTTCATAAATGTATTGAGAGGCCAGAGTTAATATATTAATTTCCTTAAATTTTTGTCTCAGTGACTCTTTTGATTTTAAATTATATATTGCTCTAATGGCCATCTTCTGTAAAATAAATATAATTTCAGTGTCAGTCGCGTGTCCCCATAGCAAAATACCATACGACATAATGTTATGGAAATAACTAAAGTAAGCTATTCTAGCTGTTTCAACACTGGTAAGAGTTCTAATCTTTTTCACAGCTTATGCTGCAGGACTAAGTCTGCTAGCTAGTTTTGATATATGGGGGAGCCATTGAAGCTTTGCATCCAGTGTGATTCCAAGAAAAATGGTGGTATCAACAGGACTCAGTTGCCCCCCATTTAAAATTACATTAGTATTGACATGTTTAATATTAGGAGTTACGAATTTCATACATTTAGTTTTAGTTCCATTCAAATGCAAATTATTAACATTAAACCAATTGACTAACTTAGCTATAGCATTATTTACTCCTGGTGGCTCGGTGTCTTGTTGTAAGGCAATAATAAACGAAATCTTAAGGTATGTCAAATGCGAGTGCTTGACATAAGTAGCATGTGTTTGTTGCAATAACCGATATAAAATTTTATAGAAGAGATATATGTTTACTGACATGACATCTTATGTAAAGTTTTACATATCGACACTGCACTGCTGTTGCAATATAACTACAAGGTGGCCCATAAGTCGTTAGAAATGTAAATTTCGAATAAAATACATAAGGCGCGCATGAGTGGCGCGCGCGGTGCGGGGGAGTACCGACGGTTTCTGGGAATTCAGTCGCCATGGAGCGTTTCACCGGTGCGGACCATGCATTTTGTGTGCGCGAGTTTTATCGAAATAATGATTCGGCTACCATTGCGCGGCGTAAATTTCGAGAATATCAGAATTTACGCAACTTTAAAGACATTCCAAGTGTTCAAACGATTAAGAACTGGGTTATTAAGTTCGAAGACAGTGGTTTGACGTTGGATAAACAACGGTCAGGTCGACCAAGGACATCACGGACGGAAGAAAACATCGATGTAGTGAAACACTCAATTCGTGAAAATCCTACCCAGTCTACTCGTAAGCGTTCCAGTGCATTAATCTTACCCAGAACATCGTTACAGCGAATTTTAAAGAAAGATTTACATCTTCACCCATACAAGATTCAGATAGTACAGGGATTAAAAGATACTGACACTATCCACAGACTAAATTTCGCAAATGAAATGTTGAACCGCTTTACTTCGTTTAATAACGTGTTATTCTCTGATGAGGCTCACTTTCACATCAACGGCCATGTCAATAAGCAAAATTGTCGCTACTGGCTGGAGTTGCGAAAATCCAAACATCAAAAGCCCTTACATAGCCCTAAAGTGACAGTTTGGGCGGCTATGTCAGCGCATGGCATTATAGGCCCTGACTTTTTTGAGGACGGCAGAGGCCGCGCGCTTACTATTACTTCACAACGGTATGTAGCTATGATCCAGGACTTTTTTACACCAGAGTTGCAGAATTTTTCAGGCTTCAATACGCGGACCTGGTTTCAACAAGATGGTGCAACTGCCCATACATCTAACGTCGCTATGCCGGTCGTCCGTCAACTTTTCCCTAATAAAGTGATCTCTCGAAGAGGAGATATTCCTTGGCCACCACGTAGTCCAGATCTGACCCCAATGGACTTTTTATTATGGGGTTATCTTAAGACTAAAGTGTACGAAACCAACCCGCGGACAATTGACGTCCTGAAAGAAAATATCCAAAGAGAAATGGCAAACATTACAGAGCTTACTTGCCGCGCAGTGATGGATAATTTTAAACGTCGCTTACAGGAGTACCGCGATCGTAACGGATTACATTTAGATGATGTAATTTTCAAAAAATAATTCCCATTTTATAAGGATTATGACAAAATAAAAACCTTTTTCATAATGTCATTAGTTTTTTTTTAATTATTTTTTACATTTCAAGGGACTTATGGGCCACCCGTTATTAAACGGACGTGCCATACAGCATTCGGTACATTCGAATTTTAAGTTTAACCAACAAATGGTGATAATATTTCCAAAATTGATTATAGAATGATTTTAATATTTTTGTTATTGTTATTTTATTTCCCTTCAGACATTTACTTCATTCATCTTTATCACAGGCCCTCACAAGTCCACTTTCAAACATAGGTAACTGATTCTCTTCTTTTATCGGCTCTCTTACCAGGTTGGTACTTCGTCATTACTTTGAACTCTAAACCGGCCGATCATCACTTTAATTTATTGATCCGTTGGGTTATTTCAGTCACTCTGCTGCTGTTATGTATATTCTCACTATACCGCAATCTTCTGGGCACTTAAAATGATAATGTAATTCCAATTGAAAGCTTTTGAGGCTTTGGATTAGAGCACAAGGTGGACACAGTGTTGATTGTATTAGCTGTAACCTCTTTTATTAAAGATTAAAATTCAGTGTGCGTCTTACCATTCAGTGATCAATAGTTTTCACTCTCGCAATCGAAATGAATTGCTGAAATGAATTCAGTCTCATTTTTATTCGAAAATTTGAGTTGGACCAGATTTTCTTTCTTGGGGGCCGCTTTTGAAATAATTTGTTTATCATAAAGAGTCAATCGTTTTTTATGAACTCGAACAGCTGTTGACCCCCTGAGTTCCATAGCCCTACTTTAAATTTCACACTCTATTCACCAACACCGTGTAGCGACTTTCAGGGAAATAAATATCTCTAGAGATATCCTCATATATCTCCTACATCTCTTTTATGGAAAGTGCCGTGGGGGGGGGGAGGACTGAGGACCGTTTCTATCTGACGTTGATCATGGGGGTTGTTTGGCATAGCTGACAAGCTTGGATGTTGAGTCTTGTATGTTGGCAAACGCAGTTAATTCATAATTTAAATGTATGTAAGGAAATGTTTATTTCTATACATACAAAATTTCTAAATTATAAAACCATCGAAATGCATTTTATAGGGATATAAAAATTCTAGATTTTTAAATCAATTGGAAAAATATGTCTAAAATTTTGATTAACTTTTAGCTTGTTTATTGTTTTCGATAAAAAAATACGATTATCTATTCAAGCATCCATTTCAGAATATAATGACCACTTTTCCTTTTTTAATATCTGTTCAAATTTGAGTATTTCGTATTTGTTTAAAATTATATTCCTTTTGTTTCATAGGAACTTAAAAGTTTGGTAATAGGCCATATTGCTTTAAGAACTGACAACCGATATAGAAAAAAGCTTCTCAAATGGCACCCTCGTACTGGTACTCGTACCCTTGTACTGACTAAATGTGGGGCACATCCACCCCATCCCCAGGTGCAGATGGCTCAAGACCGTGCTTTGTGGCATTCCTTGGGAGAGGCCTACGTTCAGCAGTACTTGTGAAGGGCTGCAATGGACGATGAAAAAAGTAAAACGGCAAAAGCCTTAAAATTAATTAACTGCAGTAATCACTGTAAATAGCATAAGAGGGCGTACCTGCCTACTTAAATTTCAAAAGTAGCATAAAATTTATACGTTTTGAAAACCATTAACATAAACCATGTAGTGGCGATGTAAAAATATCGACTACCTCGTATCGTCCCGTAAGTGTGGTAAGAGGTGACAGAGGGAAACTGAAACAGGTGATGGTCACCAGCATCTTCCTGATAACTACTCAAAATAATAAAAAAACTGCGGTTGATAACCCTCCCGCCAAGCAAAATCCTCCCTGTAACCCAATCTATGGGGGAGTCCTATCTTTAGTAGTGGACTTTTATAGGCTGCGATGAATGAATGAATAGACTAGCTTAAAATAAAAACTAACCAACCAAATAAAAGCTTTATCAAAAAATACACTATTACGGAGTCAAAATCTTTGGTAATAGCTCTTTGACGTATAAATCCTTGAAATGAAGAGGCACGGATTTATTAAGCTTCGTAATGCATGAACCTGTATGAGCAGAATTGAAAGAAATGTAAAACACAATATGAAGTATAAATAATGAAGTCATTAATATTAAATCTTAAAACATGCAGTACATTGGGTTAAAAGAAACCTAATGAAAAAGTACATAATGAAAGAGATAACATATTATGGTTGCGAATCATTACAATAATGTGTATTAATAACAAAAATTATAAAGATATAAGAAATATAATATAATGTATTTATGGAGGATCAGTAAGCGAAAAAGAATAAAATTATGGCGTAAAGCGGGTGCTCTCAGCTTTAACATGGTCTTTGACTGCCTCGTTGATCTAGTGGTCATAAACGCAGTTGATGATCATGAGATCTCAGGTTCAATTCATATTACGGTCCAAAGTGAGTTTCTGGGATGAAATTTCAGTAGGAGCCAGAAGTTAGAAAGTTGACGGTGTTTCAGTGTTGGGCCTGCACCTGATATCTCTCCAGTTGTGTCTATTTTTCCCGTCTCATCAAACTATAAGAGTGCATTTGGGCTAGCACATACACAGGGTACTATAATCCTATCCTGTCCAGACTAGCCATCATCTCTAGCCGTCTCTGGAGACTGGCTGCCGCGATCAACATTCAGTCTGGAGGACATTATGGTCTTAGTTACTTATCTGTCTGTTTTAATTTCTGTATCAATTAATTGTCCAATTAAATTCAAAAAATTCAATCGTAATTAATATCATAAAAATCATTCGTATTGTTAAATTAACTATTAGTCTGTCATGAAACAGTAATCTTAATATATATATATATATATATATATATATATATATATATATATATATATATATATATATATATATATATATATATATATATAAGTTACGTGTCACGTTGTTTGTACGTGATGGACTCCTGAACTACTCAACCGATTTTCATCAAATTTGCTCACCATGTGCAGTTTAGTCCAACTTGAGAGATAGAATAGTTTTTTTCCCATGAGTGACCCACAATTTTTTTTTCGATTTTAAGGATTTTTAATAGGACATGACAAAGGCTCGTCGAAAACGGCAGAACAACGTCTGCCTGGCAAGCTAGTAGTAATATATGTTTACGAAAATTATGACACAGTATCTAGATTAATTTAAAATGAGAGTCAAACTTAAAGAGGGAGGTTGTTATTTCAACAGTATTTTTCTCTTCTTTTAATCTAATTTAAAAAAAAAACAGGAAGCCCTTAATTTTACTGTAAATTTAAAAGGAATGTAACGCGATATCTTGGGCCTTTTGTGAACCGACTTTAATATTAATTTTATATAAAAATAGGATTTCCTTATAAGTTTTCCATCACATTCAAACTCTTAAAAAAAAAAACTTTAAATAACCAAAAAATATAATTATTTCAACTTTGCTAGCTTCCGAAGTCAGTTTTAAGATATCGTTTATTTAAGAATTAAAAATAATTATGCATTTAAATTAATATTGAGAAATAATATTAAGTTAATAATATTTAAATTAATTTAGTAAATGGGGCTCTACACTCTATTGCGAAAAGTCAGAATTTGTCAAAAAAGGAAAGTATGGCAATTCACAATGCTGTATTGGTCCCTATTTCAACGTATGGTAGTGAAAGTTCGGTGTGGCAGAATAAGCACGAGAGTAGAATAAATGCAGTAGAAATGCGGTCGCTAAGGACTATGTTAGGGCTGAATCTGAGTGACGGGATGAGAAACTGTGTGATAAAAGAAAAGTGTGGTTTGCAAAATGATGCGGTGACCAGGATTAAGAAAGGAATGCTTCGGTGGTTTGGTCATGTAGAAAGAATGAACGAGGAAAGACTGACAAAGCAAATATTTGTTGCAGAAGTGAATGGAAAAGTCGTAAAGGGACGTCCTAGGCGAAAGTTTGTCGACCAAATTGGTGATATACTAAAAATGGGCCAAATTAAGAGTATCCTTAACCGACGAGCATGTATGCGTAGGTATATGGATGTGGAAGAGGCGAGAGAAGTATGTCAGGATCGTGCTAAATGGAAGTCTGTAGTCTCTGCCTACCCCCCTGGGTGACAGGCGTGAGTGTTTATTTATATAAATATTATTTTCTACATTTTAGTTTTGCGAAGTTGGTTTCTACTTTTTTCAGTTTATTTTTTGTTAATTGTGATACTATAATGGATAAAATACTCAGAACAATAACTAGTTATTGTTCTGAGATAAAATACAATTATACGACATTTTTTTCATATAATGTGTTTCAGTCTTAAGTACATTAAACTTTCGCACCGATAAAGGTTTAATAATGAAATCAAATATTTTACTGGCTCACAAATAAAATAATTATTTATGGATCAGTAAAATATTTATTCTTTACTGTATTTAAACCTGTGATTAAACGATTAGCCTCAACGCTAGGAGGCTTCGTATGTAAGGAATGTTATTATTTTCCGCATGAAATAATATCGCGCATAATCTTTCCTCTTTAATATGGTGAGTTGTCCTTTATCTTAATTAAATCTTACCGGGACCTCTGTCGCTTAATTCTTTCCGTGTTATTTGGTAACGATTTCATGTTCAGATTAATAGTTTAATGGAAATAATTTTAATTATATTATATAAAATTATATTGTGTAATTATTTTATAATTTTATGAAATAGTATAGCTTAAAATTGGCTTTCTTTTTTGGTCATATTTGTAAAATTTATCTTCAGTTTTTTATAGAATATGGGTAATAAACAGTATACGCGTCTACCTGGTGGTGAGTGGATGATGTGTCTCGTAGGTATTTACGTCGATCTGCGATTATAAATTAAAAATAAGATGCGTTGTCACCCATGAAGTCTAAGATGTTGATGTGTTGTTGATGTCTAGTAAAAGGATCTCCAGTTATCTACACCCCCCATTTTTCATAAAGGTATAGAATAAAGGTAACAAACGATCACACAGTCTACCTGATGGTAAGTGGAAGGCTGTGGCCCATGGGGATCTGGACTTATCCTCGATTAAGAATCAAAACACAGATCCATTGTCACTCCTGAGGACTAAGATGCCTCATTTCCATAAAAATTTTCAGATTTCGGATCCTTACACTTACTATAAGAAACACAGCAGCGTTAAACTGCTATTTTACTCTGCTATTCTGTGAGAGCTTGTTCATTCCATGCTCGAGCCAAAAATAAAATATTATTAAGTCGGCCTTTCTTTAAATCGTTTCTCTTCTAAGTAGAATATTTTTAATTTCAAAGATATATCAAGAATATTAGGTTGAATATTTACCTAATGATTTCTTATATTTACGCGAACACTATACATGATTAAAACTACTTTTACGGATTTTATCGCGTTTATTTTTACTAAAAAGTAAGAATGAAATGAATGAAAAGAAGTAAGTACGATAAAATCCGTAAAAGTAGTTTTAATCATGTATAGTGTTCGCGTAAATATAAGAAATCATTATGTAAACCAGTACGGACTGGAAATAGCAAATTAAAAAGTAGAAAAATATTTACCTACAAAATCTTATAAAGCCACCCCATTGAAAGATTTATTTGAAAGGTTTACGTATTTTTTTAAATATTCCAGTTGGTCACAGCCAACAAGCAACTGTCATCATTAGCCTTTTCTTAATTTAGTATTAGATTATTGGAATTTGATAAGGATTTTTTAAAGATCAAGTTACTGACCTCCTAAACTCTCAAAACTTGATTTGACCTTGAAACATAAGGGAAAAAAAAAAAAACTTCTTCCATGCACACATGTGCACCTAATACCAAGTTTTTGTTTGACCGTGTAGAGAGAGTGTAAGAATATATACTACTACATGTCGTCTCGTTGGTGCCGTAAAAAACAGCAGAGTAAACAATTCGGGAGATGGGCAGCAGCGTTTTCCTTAGTAAGACTAGAAAATAAAAATCTGCGGTTACCAACCCGCATGCTAAGCGTGGCAAATATGGCAAAAAATATATATATATATATATATATATATATATATATATATATATATATATATATATATATATATATATATAATATGGGGATATTCGATATATGAGGCGCTAGGAAGGCATATGTTCAGCAGTGGATTTCAATAGGTTGCAATGTATAAATGAATAATTTTAGATGCCCATAGATCCGATAGTGCGTATTCTTACATTAATTTTAGCGTAGTTTGCTATCGATATTTATTTTTGATTGTCTAATTACGAATTCCACAATCTTTAAATGGTGATTTAAAGACCTTTTGATTGACCTACGTGGTCTCTGAATGGTCCCAATATTTCTATTTATTTGGAAGTGAAATGAATTTGTAAAACAATCAAATTCTTTACTCCCATTACCATTATCGAGCACATATACCGAAAAGCCCGACGGGTTTTATTGTCGATATCCACGTATTCGAACTAAGTGGTTTGCTTCTTTTTTTTAAATGTGTTAAGCAAAGGAGTGGAATAATATGCCGGCGTCTGTTTTTTCGTCCGCCTTAAATCTGAATGTATTCAAGGCAAGAGTGAATAAGTATTTATTACGCTGATACTGTGCAATCCACTCTTTTATCACCGCTTACCACCAGAATTGTAGTCCACCATTGAAAAATTTCTCAAAATGAAACTTCATTATTTTTAGACATTATAAATTAAAAATTATGTTTACAAACGTCAACATAATATTTTTAGTCTACTTTCGTTTAATACAACTAATTTTGAGAATTTTATTGCGTTTTATTTAACTACTTAAGTCTACAATACATTCGACATATCTGTAAAATTCGTTTCGCTTAACGTGTAGTATTAGAATTTATTCTAACTCTCTCTTGTCAAAAACAGAAAATCAGAAAATGCAATATTTTTTATCAGAAATAAAAATGAATGGACCCATTGTTAGTTGAAACTTGTTGCATTAAAATAATTAAAAATTAAGATCTTTCAAAGTATTGTAAACCCGAGCAGGCTGTTCCTTTGCTCAAGAATGGCGTTTGTAGTAACCATTGAGGATACCTTAAACTTTACTGAAACTTGTCAAATCGTCTTAAAATACAACATGTTAAAATCCACTTAAAATCCACACT